>JAJOZX010000599.1:702500-1045000 GCA_023014485.1 Bathynomus jamesi
TGGCTTCCTTTCTTTTGCCTCCTTTGTAGATTGGGGTAATATTTGCTTGTTTCATGATTGGTGGTATTCTACTGGTGTCTAGTGAGGATCTCCACAGGATTTTCAAAGGCAGAGATAAAGTATGTTTGCATTCTTTAAGAATCTTGCTCCAATTCCATCTGGACCAGGGGCTGAACTCCCCGGTAGCTCTGTTATTGCCTGTTGTATATCTCTAGTGGTTATTTGTATATCTCCAATAATGGTCTGTCTTGGTCATTTTCTTCTCTTTCAAAAATGTTGTAGTTTTTATTTTCTTTGCTACTACAGGGGTACTCCAGCTTGAAGCATATTGAGATTGTAGAATGTTTGCCATTTCCTGTGTATTAGATGTGAGAGTTAGTCCATCTTTAGCAAGCAATGGGCCAATGCTCGTTTTGATAACTGCTTTGCGTTTAGCATAGCTAAAGAAGAATTTGCTATTTTCCTTTATAGTGCCAATAGCTTTGTGTTCATTATCAATATTCTCTCTTATGGTTGACTCCTTTACTTTAAGTTCTAACATCAGTATCTGATTCCGGATGTTACTATGTCTTGTATCACTTAATTGCTTTGTCAGTTGTTTAGATAGCTTTGTTCTCTTTCTCATAAGTGTCCTTCTGTATCTGTGCTCTTTAGTCCGGTGCTTCTGTGCACTATCGTTTTTCTTTGGCGTGTGTTTGTATAATGCTGATGACAGCAGGTATTGTATTCTACTCCAGCATTCTTCTGGCTTTAGGTTTTCTAATTCATCTTCCCAGTTTATTTCTCCCAGACAGTTATTTATTGATGTCCAGTCTGACTTGTGCAGGTTTAGGTCAGAGTATGGCAAGTTCGTTTGGCATGGGTCTTGCTTACATTTGTGGAGGGACAAGTTTGCCTGTATGACAATATATATATATATATATATATATATATATATATATATATATATATATATATATATATATATACACAACTGATATTTTAAATCATTAGGAAAATGAATATTAAACTGCATTTGGATCTTTTCCTTCAAAGCACCCCCAATTTCTGATGGTTAATTGAATGTCCGGTTAGATCAACTGTACGCCCTTGACGATTGGTAGGTTAAGTCGCCATATTTTCGTTAGTTTTAACGAAAATATCACAACTTAACCTAACCACTTGTGAAGGACGTACTGTTAGAAAATCTAGAAGAGGAAGAGCCATTGTTGTCCCAAGGCGATATGATGACTAAGCTGATTGATGCAGCATTGCTTGTATATATTAAGTTAAGGTGCATATATATCCATCTCATAATTGTAAGGTTTGTGAAAAATTCACTTAATTTAGAGCTAGCATTTTTGGGCTCTTGTGGCATCATTGTTTGGGCACTCTTGTGGCATCATTTTTTTGGGGCACTGCGCGTCCTTCCTACTCGTTTGTTGAATGCGGCACTTACAGGGCGTGGTCTTATAGAGAACTCTCTTGCAATTCAGTTTGGTTGTTTAGATACAAGATTGTTGCATCGTGCAATGGTGCAGGTTGTGTTGTTCTTGCATGGTTTAGAAAGAAGACCATAAATAGTGCCCCTTTTGTTTTTTATCTTAATTTTATGCAACTGAGGCCTAAGGTAGACCCACATCGAGTCAGCAACCCTGAGGTAGGACCCAATAGGACCTTCAAGTCCGTAAGTTTTTAGTCTAGCTTAACTTGGGCTGTAGGTTAAACTGGCCCTTCAGAGCTTGGCCGTTCACGGCCCAGCTGGGATTCTGAACCCAATAAAATAAAAAATAACATGGTCCTTCGGAACCTGATTCTAGCCCAAGACTGAGTCAGTGACTATTTTTCGGCAAAGTTCTGATTGTGCAAATTGTAGCCCAAGTTAGGCCTGGACGGGTTGAGCATAATTGAGTTAAGGTCCCAGGGTAGAAAGTTTGGTCGCCCAATTGCGAAACTTGGCCACTAGTCTGTCGTTGTTTTGGGCCTACAGTTTACCGGTTTGGTTAATTTTGGTTTATTGTTCATAGGCGAAGGTTGCAGACTTCAGTGCGCCAGCTAGTTGGGTGGAAAATTTGGTATTCCATACTGGTGGTTGGTCAGTACCCCACCCAGCAATTCAGTTTATTTGAAAAAAAGCAAAATTTGAGTTTGAGCAGTTTAGTTAAGTATTTTTGCCAATTCAGCTTATTTGGTATTGAGCCCACTTGTTTGCATTGAAGATGAGTGCAGCTGAATTGAACAAGTTTAAAAAAAGGAGAAGCGCCTACAAAGGTCTAATTATAAAGGTCATTGCCACGATAGATTCTGCCATAGAGCAAGAGGATTTAAGCTTAGTGACTGCGCAGCTTTCCATATTAGAAACTAAAAAGGGTGCTCTAAGCGAAGTAAATGTTAAAATTGAGGCTCTTATAGAAGAGGATGAAATAGAAAATAACATAATTTACTTTGAAGAGATTATTGATGACATAATTAAAGTATGCCACAGAGCAAAAGATTTTAGCAGCTCAGTACAGTTAGAGACCAGGTCTAATAATGAAACACAACCCTCAACAAGTGGTGTTTGTGAAGTTAACGTTAACAGTTCTGCAGTTCAATTACCGAGGCTTGTACTCAAAACATTTTCTGGGAGTATTCAGGAATGGCAAGGATGGGCAGACAGTTTTCAATCAGCAGTTCATTCTAGTCAAGTGTTAAGTGCGGTGGAGAAGTTTAATTATTTGCAGTCCCTCTTGGAAGGGGAGGCAGCAAAGACAATAGCAGGATTAGCATTAACAGAGGCTAATTATAATGTAGCTTGGGATATATTAAAGAAACGGTTTGGTAAACCAGAGATATTAATTAAAAGCCACCTCCGCGAACTTTTAGCTATACCTCCTGTTAATAATCCCAATAGTGTCAAGGAGTTACGGCAGTTATATGATGAATTTGAAGTTAGAACTAGATCCCTAGACAACTTGGGTGTAGGAATGGAAAGGTATGGTATAATGTTGGTCACTATACTGGAGCCTAAATTGCCTAGCTCAATTTTGCTTGAATTAAGTAGGGGACACTCTACAAAACATGTGTACATCCCCCTTCAGCAGATGTTAAGTCTTTTAGGCACAGAATTAGCAAGACGAGAGGGAATTGAGTTTGCACAGTGCGATGTTAAACAAGGGGACAAAGGCAGGCACAGCACCAAAGTTTCTACAAAAAGGAATAGCCCAGGTACAGTGTCAGCTCTACATGCATCCTCTGAGAATAAATTAAAGGGAATCAAGGAATGCATATTTTGCGAAGGCAACCACAAGTCATATAAATGTGAGGTGGCTGAGGCTTTACCTGTTGAGGAGAGAAAGGACAGGGTAACTAAGTCCACAGCATGTTTTAAATGTTTTTTGAAAGGTCACAGAGCAAGGTTTTGTAAGTTTAAAATTTTGTGCAAAAAATGCCATGGCCGGCATCAGCCATTATTGTGTGAAAACACTCCTAGTAGGCCCACCCCAGAAGTAGAGACATCAGTGGCACATGCCACTGCTATGAAAGGGAGTAAAAGTAAAGGGGGATTATTGCAAACAGCTGCAGCATTATTAATTGGGAATGATGGAGAAGCTACTGTAAGAGTGTTGTTTGATAGTGGTAGCCAGTGTAGCTTTATTAAGACCAGAATTTCCAGAAAATTGAAGTTTAAAGAACTTGAGAGAAAATTTAAGAATTTCTGGGTTTTGGGGTTCCGTTCAAAACCGAACCAAAATTAAGAAGGTAGACGTTCTGGTTAAGGGGTTGTTACCACAAAGTCACACTATCAAGATCCAAGCTGTAGAGATTGAGGAACTTTGTGCTCCAGTCACTACTTGTTTAGATATGGCATGTGTCCAAAAATTGCAAGTTAAAGGAATTAATTTGGCCAATAATAAGTTTGAAGGAACAGAAGAAATTAGTCTTTTGATTGGAGCTGACTATTACTGAGACTTCATCACCGGTAATATTGTCCGCACATCTCGAGGTCCGGTAGCTATTGAAAGTAAGCTAGGCTGGATGCTACATGGGAGCTATTGCAATGAAATGGAGGTTAAAGCTCTTTTTGTTAAGATTGAGGAGAACAGCCATGGTTTGGAAAGGTATTTGAAACCCTTTTGGGAACTTGAATCCATTGGCATAAAGGACAAACAGGAGAAGCAGGTGAGTACAGTGAACAGTGATGTTTTAGAGCAATTTGAAAAAGGGAATGGGTTTAGAGATGGTTGCTATGAAGTTGGCCTCCCTTGGAAGGATTCTTGCAAACCCAGTTCAAACCTTCAGCTAGCTAATAGGAGGTTGGAGACTTCATTGTACAGGCTAAGAAAAAATGAGTTGTTAATTGAATACAATGAGGCCATCCTAAGCTATGTAAAGGAGGGATATGCTGAAAGGGTGCAAGGTGAGCTGGTGAGCCAGGAGGCACATTATCTGCCATACCATGCAGTGGTACGGCGAGACAAAACTACCACCAAACTGAGGGTAGTTTTTGATGGCTCAGCCAAGGACAAAGGTGGTGTGTCCTTGAATGACTGTTTGGATGCTGGGCCAAATTTAAATGCAGATTTATTTTCCTTGTTACTGAGATTCAGGTTTGGTGGAGTAGCATTGACTGCAGATGTGAAGCAAGCCTTTTTGTGGATAAAGTTAAAACCAGAGGACAGAGATGCAGTAAGGTATCTGTGGGTGGATACGAAAGACTTGTTGGAAAATGAACCTAAGGTTCAAGCATATAGAATGAAGTCAGTGTTGTTTGGCCTCAGCTCTAGTCCATTTCTCTTGGCAGCTACTATGCAGTACCATTTTAAGAAATATTCTGAAGTCTATCCTAACAATATTGAACACATAAGGAAAAATTTTTATGTTGATGATTTGCTGTGTTCCGGGGATAATACAGAAATGGCTAAACAGATATTCATGGAGGCTAGAGCTATAATGAGGGAGGCTGGCATGGAGCTTAGAAAATGGCAGACCAATCATTCTGTTACAACAGTTTATGAGTCAGCCCTGTGTAGTACCTTATGCAGCAGAAAGTATTGAGGAATCTGGTATTAGGGAGCTGTGGGCAATAGACACAAAGGTGCTAGGCATTGTTTGGCAGCAAGGAGAGGATTTGTTTACCTTCAATGGGAAATCTTTAGTAGAGCTGGCTGAGAATGAGACGAGGTGGACAAAACGTATAGCTCTTAGTTTGGCTTCAAAGGTCTTCGGTCCTCTTGGATTCCTGGCTCCATTTGTGATAAAGTAAAAAATTTGGTTTCAGAGCCTCTGGGAAATTGGACTTGGTTGGGACCAAGAGTTACCTGATCATATGGTGGTAAGGTGGAAATATTGGTTCAAAGAATTGGCACGTCTTAGAGACATTGAAATCCCAAGATGGTACTTTGGAGAGTTGAACAACAGTCCAGACAATTTGGAGCTGCACATCTTTTGTGATGCAAGTGAGGAAGCCTATGCAACTTGTATTTATATAAGAGGCACATTCAAAGAGGAAGTAAGTTGCAGGTTGGTTGCTGCAAAGAGCAGAGTAGTACTTTTGAAAAGGCTTTCTATTCCAAAGTTGGAATTGATGGGTGCAGTTATTGCTAGTCAATTTGCAGTTACAGTGCAAAAGTCTTTGGCCCTCTATGAAATTCCAAGCTATTATTGGACAGACTCCACTATAATTTGGCACTGGTTAAGAAGCCAGGCAAGGAAATGGAAACCATTTGCTGCCAATAGGGTGGAGGAAATTCAAGCACACACAGATCCCAAGCAATGGAAGCATTGTCCAGGCACCTAAAACCCAGCTGATTTACCAACACGAGGAATTTCAGTGAAAGATCTTGCACAGTCAAGTTTGTGGTGGAATGGGCCAGAGTGGCTAAAACTTGGAAGTGAAAACTGGCCGTCTAATCAGCCTCTTGTAGGAGAATGCCAGGCTCAAGAAGAATGGGTGAGTGAAATGAGAAAATGCACTGTGAACAGTTGTCAAGTTATGCAGGAGAACCCCATATTGAGACTTGAGGACATTAGCAGTCTGAAAAGGTTGTTAAGAGTGACAGCATGGGTATATAGATTTACAAACAACATTAAGGGAGAAACAAGAAGGAAGGAATTCTGAACAGTAAGGAGATTCAGCAAGCCAGGCAATACTGGGTGGTATATGTGCAGAAGGAAAAATTTGGTGAAGAGAGGGAATTGCTCACCAGCCGTCCATTACAGGTTCTACCAACACATTCTGCTCTCAAGGGTTTGGATGTGTTTTTGGATCAGGATTTATTGAGAGTAGGAGTAGACTACAGTTTTCTGGGCTTCCAGAGGAGAAAAGACATCCAATTTTGCTACCTTCTGGGGGGCACTTTGTGGAACTTTTGATCCTGGATACTCATCATAAGTTGTTACATGCTGGAGTTAGAGAAGTAATAATAGAGATCAGACAACAGTTTTGGATTCCCAAAATTAGACAAGTAGTAAAAAAGGTCTTGCATAAATGTGTGGTTTGCAAGCGTTGGAGTGCAAAGCCTTATTATGAAAAGGTGGCTCCACTTCCAAGAGAACGGTGTGTCTATACTGCCCCATTTGATGTAGTGGGAGTAGACTTCGCAGGTCCAGTCTATGTGTATGAGCAAGGGGAGTCTAACAAAGGTTATATACTGTTGTCTTTTCACATGTGCTACCACCAGAGCAATCCATTTGGAGTTGGTAAGCAACTTAAGTAGTGATGTATTTCTTTTGACCTTTAAAATGTTTGTGAACAGAAGGGGTTTCCCAAATAAAATCATATCGGATAATGCTAAAACCTTCAAAAGGGCTGCAAAGGAACTCCAAGAAGTTTGGTCCTTGCTAAAAGAGGAGGGATTCCAATCCTACTTTACACAGCATTGGGTACAGTGGGAGTTTATTGTTGAGAGAGCACCATGATGGGGAGGATTTTGGGAAAGGCTAGTGAGAAGTGTAAAGTGTCCATTAAAGAAACTTTTAGCTAATGCTCATTTGAGCAAAGAAGAATTTTGCACTGTTTTGTGTGAAGTAGAAGCAATGGTGAATAGTAGGCCTATCACCTTTGTTTATAACAGTATGCAGGATTCAGAGCCATTGACACCAAATCATTTTCTTCGTGGTAAACGATTAACATCAAGCCCCAGTTTTCCAAAAGACTTACAGCCTATCCAGAGCACTCAAGAAGAGTTAACCAGAAGGTTCAAGTACCTTCAAGAGCTACAAGATCAGTTATGGAAGAGGTGGCAGATAGAATACTTGCCAGAACTCACTTATTACCATCAGGCAATGTAAAGGGCTCCAATGCAAATTGTATCAAGGTGGGAGAAGTGGTAATGATTGGGGATGAAAGACTAAGGCAATGCTGGAAGCTTGGCATAATTGAAGAGTTGTTTGTTGGCAAAGACAATTTAGTTAGGTCTACACTGGTAAAGACTTTAGGAGGAAAATTAAAGAGACCTATACAAAAACTCTATGCTTTAGAAATCAGCAAAAACACGGATAGTCAAGATGAAACATTTGAGTTACAGCCTCATGGAGAAGGCTTGGCTAAATTTGCAGAAGGTAATGACAACAATGCCTCTTCGGTGGGGAGTGTTAGAAAATCTAGAAGAGGAAGAGCCATTGTTGTCCCAAGGCGATATGATGACTAAGCTGATTGATGCAGCATTGCTTGTATATATATTAAGGTAAGGTGTATATATATCAATCTCATAATTGTAAAGTTAGTGAAAAATTCACTTAATTTAGAGCTAGCTTTTTTGGGCTCTTGTGGCATCATTGTTTGGGCACTCTTGTAGCATCATTTTTTTGGGGGCACTGCGCGTCCTTCCTACTCGTTTGTTGAATGCGGCACTTACAGGGAGGGCGTGGTCTTATAGAGAGCTCTCTTGCAATTCAGTTTGGTTGTTTAGATACAAGATTGTTGCATCGTGCAATGGTGCAGGTTGTGTTGTTGTTGCAAGGTTTAGAAAGAAGACCATAAATAGTGCCCCCTTTGTTTTTTATCTTAATTTTATGCAACTGAAGCCTAAGGTAGGCCCATATCGAGTCAGCAACCCTGAGGTAGGACCTAATAGGACCTCCAAGTCCATAAGTTTTTAGTCTAGCTTAACTTGGGCTGTAGGTTAAACTGGCTCTTCAGAGCTTGGCCGTTCACGGCTCAGCTGGGATTCTGAACCCAATAAAATAAAAAATAACATGTACAGTTGGTCTAACCGGGCATTCAATTAACTGTCAGAATTGGAGGTGCTAATAAAGGAAAAGATTCCTGCATTTTCTTGTAAGAAAGAAACGAATGGCGCTTCGTGCACAAATGAAAAGAAAATAATGAATAGAAAAAAATAATAATGAATAGGGACTTACATAACTTCAGAAGTATTCGCTTCTACTTCTTCCAGCTGTTGGGTATCGAACAGATTTCCATTCGTCACTATTTAATTCAAATGGTACCGACCGTTCATACAATAACTGGAAAAATTATTTTGAAAAAAAAGGCGTCGCTGCATATATTGATGTTTTTAAATAAATAATTGATTACATGTATTTAATAAAATGTAAAAAAGAAAACTTACATGGCCTGGTAGCTGCAGATAGGTCGGACGAGGTCGAATTCGCTGTGGTCCCTACCACTGCGCTGAGCTGTGCCCTATAAATGAAATCCTGTATATAAATTGATCGGCGTAATATATATATATATATTATATATATATATATATATATATAGGTACCGACAAAGGTAAAAAGAGGTAAATTCTCGGAGGACCACAAGGCAACGAAACCGGCACCCCTATTGGAAAACAAATCGGAACCACCTGTATGCGAAAAAGAAAGAGAAAAAATAAAAATAATCCTAGCCAACATACAGGGCATTAAATCAAACCATTCCACGAACAAAGTTGTATACCTGAAAGGACTCATGCAAGAAGCCGGAGCAGACTTTGCATGCCTCACGGAAACTCATCTAAAGGACTGCCGGGCGAACTGTGAAAATTGTGAGTCCTGTATTGACAAAAAAGAAATACAAATTGACAACTATAACATCCTCCGAGCCGACAGAACAGTGAGACGTAAAGGAGGATGCGCTATTTACACACGCGAAAGGCACATAGCAGAAATGGCTATAAGTACCTCAAACAACTACGTAGAATGTGTAGCAGCAAAAATTACAAAATTAAATATGGTACTAATTGTAATGTACAGACCCCCAAACACACCAACCTCGCAATTTTCAGATTCCATTACAAAGGTAAGAAACTTAGCAAAAGATCTACACTCTCCAACCCCAAATATTTTTCTCTGTGGTGATTTTAATTTCCCATTCGTGAAATATAAAAGGATAGGAAAAAATATATGTATACACCAGGACAAGGGGGTTACACGAGAAGACCAGGAGCAGGTAAAAATGCTACTAGCTTTAGCTGATGAATTCATGTTAACGCAAGAAATAACAGAAAACACAAGAAAAAACAACTGCCTAAATTTGGTATTCACAAACAACAGTAATCTAATTGATGTAGAAATATCCCCAACTATGATATCAGACCACAACATCATTGAAATAACAACTAATATAAAGGCAACAGGAAAGGAAAGAACACGCACAACAGGAAGAAGCAAATTCGAAATTTTTAATTTTCACTCCAAAGCTATAAACTGGGAAGATGTGACATCCAGCATGTAAGTAATAGATTGGAAAACCATTTTCGAGGCCAAGACAACGGAAGAGATGCTAATGACGTTAGAGGAGAAGACGTTAGAAATTGTGGAAAAACATGTCCCAACAATACAACAAAGAGGAAAGAGAAGCAGGTTCGAAAGACAAAAGAGGGCATTTTTCCGAAAGAGAAAAAGAGTGACTGCAAAATTAAGTAATTGTAAAGATAACATCAGAAAAATATTAAGTGATAAACTACAAAGTATCGATGTCGTCATACAGGAACTAATCGAGAAGCATACAGAAAAAGAAGATGACGCTATAGAAGCGATAAAGGCAAACTCAAAGTACTTCTATAATTTCGCAAAAAGAAAGGCGAAAAACCATGCGACTATCGGACCTTTAAAATATGAGAACAGTGATTTATCTGATGATCTAACAGAAGTATCTGAAATATTAAGAGCTCAGTATGAATCATCTTTCAGTATCCCAAAAACTGGCAAATTGATATGCGATAGAAACGCGTTCTTTGAAGAAAAACCACAAGGGGAAAGTATAACGGATTTCGACTTTACGACGGATGATATTACACAAGCCATAGGGAAACTAAAAACACACTCAGCGGCAGGACCGGATAAATGGAATGCCACACTGATCAAAAACTGCAAGAATGCAATCGCTGAGCCCCTAATACTGGATATAGAGACGATCATTAGACACGGGAGAAATACCGGGCATCCTGAAGAGCACGATCATAGTCCCAATATATAAAGGAGGAGATCGATCCGAGGCCAAAAACTATAGGCCAGTATCGCTTACATCTCATCTCACTAAATTATTTGAAAGAATAGTTAGACAGAAAATCTATGACTTTTTGGAAACTCAGAAAAATTCAATGATAACCAACACGGGTTTCTGTCAGGCAGATCATGCCTATCACAACTAATGGATCACTACAACAACATTATTGATTCACTTGAAAGTAATGAAAACTATGATGTTCTATACACAGACTTTGCTAAAGCTTTCGACAAGTGTGACCACGGAATCATAATACACAAACTGAAATATATGGGAATAACAGGAAAAGTAGTGAAATGGATATATAATTTCCTTAGTGAGCGGAGGCAAGTCGTTACAGTACAAGGAGTATCTTCATCAGAATCAGAGGTCCTCAGCTCGGTACCACAAGGAACAGTATTAGCTCCACTACTCTTCATAATCATGCTAACTGACATAGATAAGGACGTTACCAGAGACAGCACAGTAACATCCTTTGCGGATGAAACAAAGATCAGTACAAAAATAAGAAACCCAGAAGACATAGGATCTCTAGAAACTGACATAAACAAAATCTACAAGTGGAAGGAAGACAACAATATGAAGTTTGACACCGAGAAATTTCAGCTATTACGGTACGGAAAAAAAGACCTAAAATCTATGGAATATTATACCCCAAATGGACAGCAAATTCAAAGAAATTCCAGAGCAAAAGATTTAGGGGTTTTAGTGACAGATGATGCGAAATTTTAAACACAAAATGAGATAGCAGTAAACAGAGCAAAGAGAATAACGGGTCAGATATTGAGAAACTTTAAACGAAGGGATAGGAATGTAATGATTCCTCTACTGAAAACTCTGATAATACCCAAATTGGAATACTGCTCGGTCCTAACAGCCCCATATAAAAAAGAAGACATTAGACAGCTGGAGGGGATCCAAAGAAGCTTCACAGCCAAGATCAATGGGTGCAAAGAACTAAATTACTGGGAAAGGTTACGAGAACTAGACCTATATTCACTGGAAAGGAGAAGAGAGAGATACACCATTATTTACACTTGGAAAATAATGGAGAAACTAGTCCCTAATCTTACTCTGAATCCCATAACTCCCCAAACAACGGTGGAAAGTAGAAGCGGTAGACTGTGTCGTATTCCCAAATTGAAGGCGAGAGAGGGAACATCCTTAACCCTGGAAGAAAATAGTTTTGTAGTGAGAGGACCAAAACTGTTTAATCAGTTGCCCAAAGACCTAAGAAACACGAAGGGAGTTGCACTGGAAATCTTCAAAAGAAGACTAGACGCCTGGCTCACAACAATCCCCGATGAGCCGGACGTACCTGGCTATGTGAGGTGGAAGCGCAAGAATCCAAATCACTACCTCACCAGGCCAACTCGAGAGGAGGGGCGACAAGCTTGACCTTCGCGAAATGAGAAATCATCGCGCGGAACCTTTGTAAGGTTGTAAGGTAAGGTATATGTATATATATATATATATATATATGTGTGTGTGTGTGTGTGTGTGTGTGTGTGTGTGTGTTACACACAGACCGTGCATGGAACAAGGAACTCTTCTGGAAATATTAAATCTACTAGCTACAGATCTACAGAAGCTAAGGCTAACAAAGACCGTAAGATCCACTCTAAGGTTAGCCCGAGAGAAAGGAAAGAGTAGGGGGTTAAGAGAAGAGAAGAGAATAAGGGGTTAAGTAAGGAGGAACACCTATCACTCGTGGGTTAACATTCATTCAGAAAAAGAGAAAAAAGACTCACCATCATCATCCGCCGGCCACTGCCGACAAGTCAGAAAAATAGTTGGAGAAAATAGGAGAGGGGTGAAAGATGAAAGGAAGTAAAATAAGAACGCTTACAAACCATGCAAACACAGTCTTAACTCACTGTCATACCATGCAAACTACAAACATGCAAGAAAAGAGAGTTACAGACATGCAAAGTAAGGAGAGGATAAGAAAAAAAAAAGTAGTTAAAGTTAAACAAAAAGTGGGTTAGTTTACGCTACGAGCTACATCTATGTTCGTGTTAGTATAATTTTTTTTTTTTTTTAATAATTTTATTGCTGGCATCACACGCTGGCATGTCACAAGCTGGCATTTATCGTCAACAGACTCATCCTCGACCACCACCCCTAGAGCTCCTGTTGCTAATTGTTTTTTTTATTTTAAACAACGTTAATACTTTTAAAATGTCTGTCAAGACGGTTCTTAAACACATTAACGCTGGTAGAGTTCACGACGGGCGCGGGAAGATTATTCCATTTATCAATTACTTTAAACGTAAAGAAGTTTTTAGCGATATTAGTAATGAAACGCCTGCCACGCAACTTAAATCCGTTATTACGAGTGTTACTATTATCGAAAGTGAACAATTTGTCAAAATTTACGTTATCGATGTTATTAACGATTTTGAAAACTTCAATAAGCTCCCCCCTTAATCTCCTAGTTTCGAGTGAATACAGGTCTAACTCTTTAATTCTATCTCCATAAGGCTTGTTGCGCAATGACAGAATTAGTTTCGTGGCACGACGCTGAACCCTTTCTAACCTATCAATATCCTCACGCAAGTACGGGCACCAAAACTGAACGGCATATTCTAAATGAGGCCTGACTAGGGACTTGTAAAGGGGCAATATAATATCCTTCGATTTAAATTCGAAATTACGCGCTATGAAGCCTAACATCCTATTAGCTTTTGTGCAAGACTCCACCAGGCACTGGTTCCTAACCTTTAAATCCTTAGATACGCGTACGCCTAAATCTACTTCCTCGTCAACGCTCGCCAACTCCCTATCATCCATCGTGTACGTGTAATTATTGTTACGAGAACCTACATGCAAAACTTTACATTTGTCTATGTTAAATTGCACCTGCCACTTATCCGTCCACTCCATAATCCTATTTACATCGTCTTGGAGCCTATTTCTATCGTCCTCGTTAACAACCTGACCGCCTATTTTAGTATCGTCCGCGAATTTTGACGTTACTAGTCAATCCTACATCTATGTCGTTAATGTAAATTACGACTAGCAATGGGCCTGACACTGAACAGCAGTGGGAAATGACAAACACGATAGTTTTTTCTTTTTCATGATGTGAGCCAGACATAGGCAACGGGTCACTCGCAAAAAGGCCCCAAAATATAGCTTCCCTCATCAGCTATCTGCCAAGCAGATAGGACCCAGCTTTGAGGCAGGATCTAAGGTTTAAAGCAGCCTAGCCCCACTACATTAGAACCTTGGCAGATAGCTGGTGAGGGAAGCTATATTTTCGGGCCTCTTTGCGAGTGATCCGTTGCCTACGTCTGGCTAACATCATTAAAAAGAAAAACTATCGTGGTTGTCATTTCCCATTACTTATTTGGACTATAGTAGGTTTAATTTTTCCAGAAGAGTTCTAACAAATAAATTATAAGCATTTAAGCAAAGTAAAAAATAAAACTTGTATAGATTCAGAAGTAGAGTTGGACATGTTTGATTTTAGCACAATCAAAAGTAACTCTGGTCACTGTTAATAAGACGACTAATGAGAACCTGTGAATTTCGGCTTGCTTATATACATCGAGCATTGAAGCCACGACTCCAAAATTCATGACCAGATATGATGAACTTTACACGGTTAAGTATTGTTAATGAAATGATTCTAAATTATGTTATGGATGTAATTTATATAACTTCAAAACACTTGACGCAACTTTTCAAATAATATAATTTATATGTAAAGGACGAATATTATGTAAAATGTACGTTCAGTCCTGATCGTTATTGACGCAATCGCTTGTTCTTTCGTGTTTAATGGTGTAATCCATGCCTTAGTTTAAGTTTTTGGCTTCACTTTAATTCGATTATACGAAATATATCTGCAGTGTGAAATGTGCATACAAACCAATATCTCAAGCATTATTTGATCTGTACAACCCTTGTTTTGATAAAGTGAATGTCCCTGGCACCAAACTACTAAGATCATACATATTCATTCACGCATAATGTGTGATAATATCTTCGAGAATTGTTTGAGTTAAGTATCAATATAAACATCCTTTGTGAATCTAGAAAACAAGTTTAAGCGGTTGAGTTAAATCTCCTTGTAATCATAGGTTTCAGATTTTAGATATATCTTCGTCAAGGGTATAATATAACATATCTGACTTAATTTTATATATATACAAGCAGAGCCTTCGGCTCCCTGCCCTACGGGCAGTGCTTGTACTTCGCAAACTCGCCTACGGCGAGGGCCTGGGCTTCGCCCCAAATTTATTTTTTAGTAGTGAGATGAAGACAAAAATTACCCCTTTGGGGGAAGGTCATTCTCCTTCTCCCCCCAAACCCCCTCTCCCCCTTCATGCAACTTGGGGGGACTAGCCCCCACCCCCTCTTGTTGCATAACCCTCTCCCCCCCTTTAAATTACCCCTTTGGGGGAGGTCATTCTCTCTCTCTCTCTCCCAAAACCCCTCTCCCCTTTCCCATCTTTTTCTCTCCCCTTCCCCCTCCCCTTTACCGCCTTCTCCTGACTGGCACTGGCATTGGCACCCCCACCGTTTCTACATATTTGGGAACATACTACTGCATGAAAAAAGTGGAAACAAGGTTTCACTCTACACTGTATATGTATTTCATCGAAAAGTGTTGGCCATAACTACAGTGTTAAATATTTATAAACTCTTACCCACCAGCGAAAAAACTTCCCTTCTGTCTGTCAGGAAAATAAAAATAACGTAAAATGAAATAAACTATAAAAAAGAATTCAAAATTGTGTTTAGGCATAAATTTTGTGGTAATTTGTGGTAATGGGTGAGGAAATTTCCTTTCTGTGCCGACTACATTTTCAATACATATTAAAGCTAACCAACATAGAAAAGCACTTTCTCGTCGACGAATTTTCTCTTCCCAAAATTGTTTGTTGTGACAAATACAATGAAAATATTGACAGTGCAGAAATACCCTCTATTGGAAACGAATAGAAATATGCGTTTTAGGAGAAGGTAATTATGCCATATGGGAAGTAAATCTGCTTCTTGATATACGCGAACTGTCAAGCCAAGGACCCTGTTAAGAATTTGATGGCAAAAAGGGTGTGTAGTTTAGTTTCTTTTGAAATGTGTGTTCTAAAAAAATCATGCCCCTTTCAAAGTTAGAGATAGCTTTTTCACCAGCCATATCACATTAGCAGGTTGAAAAGAAATATAAAACAGTTTGATTTGTTATTATATATATATCTGGCGTGCGGTGATTTTTCGTCAAGGGGAAGCAATTCAAGCAAAAACAACAAAGATTATATAAAATAAAAATAAAACTTTAAAATACTCGTATATAATAAAAACAAAACATATAATCATCTACTTACTTTACTTATAGGTTAATTCTATTCTTCTTTCTTTTTTATTAAATATATCTATTATTTCTTCGTAAAAGGCATCGGTTTTCATATCCTTAAGAAGCTTTTTCTCAATTGAGATTAAAGCTAAACTTGCCAGCCTTTCTTACCCTTGCGCATTTCTAGCGTATGTATTCGCTTTAAATGAATGACGGCAGACAGCACGTAAAGTTGCCAGATATTTCAGGAAAATTAACTATAAGATCTGGACAGCGATTTCTAAATTGCTTCCTTTTTGACATAGGGAAGGATAAAATAACGATAAATATATATTCTTTTTCGCTTAACATGGCCATGGAATTTTTTAGTAGAAAAACTATATATGAAACTTGTTGTATTCAATAAATACTACATTATTAAACATTAAATGAGTTTTTAGAATGGAAAGAAACAATTTGTAACAGTAAAAAAAAGCGAAAGTCATTGGGAAAAAGGATGCATTTCGTCAATTGTTGTCCAACTCGAGATTTTTTGCGTCGGCTTTCTTAAAGGTTTTTGCACGAAAGGCAACCAATGTATATACTATGTATCCACCTGATTACCAATCAAATGCTATAAATAGTATAATAAAATGATTTTGTACAAATTATTAACACATATTGAACTGTTTAAACTTTAAAGTATAATACAACATTTTCTTCTTTCTTTGAATAGGGAAGCATTGCTTCCCTTGCTTCCATGGACCGCACGCCACTGATATATATATATATATATATATATATATATATATATATATATATACAGGGTGTCCATAAATGATTACCCTGATTAAAGCATGCTATAACTTTTAAATAAACACTCGTATTCAAACACAGTTTTAATCATAAGTAGATAAACATACAAAGTTTTGATACATAGTTAATGAACTTAATAAGCTTCCACATGTGCACCCCTAGTGGCACGTAAAATGTCTAAACGGTATTCACACTCACGCCACGCATTTTCCAACATCTGTGGGTTAACTGTTGCAATTGCATCCGTAATGCGTTCTCGCAATGTCCTGATATCTGGAACAACTGTTGCATAAACCAAATCTTTAACATGACCCCAGAGAAAGAAATCCAGCGGGGTAATGTCTGGTGATCTTGGGGGCCATGGGATTGGCCCGTCCCTGCCAATCCATCGATTTGGAAATGTTGCGTCGAGAGTTTCACGAACAACATGCACCCAATGAGGGGGTGCCCCATCTTGTTGGAAGGTGACAGTTGGCTGCCTGTCCTGCAGCTGGGGGATGGCGTAATTGGTGAGCATATCCATGTACACAGTTGCGGAAACAGTGTTCTCAGCGAAGAAGAAAGGACCAATTATCTGGTCATCCATTAGTCCACACCAGACATTGATCTTCGGACTGCCCCAAATATGCTCCCTTACGGCACGTGGGTTTTCCGATCCCCAAATACGCACATTCTGTCTGTTGAGTCTACCACTAAGATGAAACGTAGCCTCGTCTGAAAAGCAGACACGTAACAAGAAGTCATTATCCTCGTCAATGCTGTTCAAAATGTCAATAGCGAATTGTTCACGTTTTGGACGGTCATCAGGCTTCAGTTCTTGAACAATTTGTACCTTGTAGGCGTGTAACTTCAATCATTTGTGCAACACCTTATGCACCGTAGACTTCGGTATCTTTAGTTGGCATGAAGCTTGTCTCACCGATTTCCTTGGTGACCGTGTGAAAGCAGTTTGAATGTTTTCCACCGTCCCATCGGAAACTGATGGTCTACCACTGCTCTTTCCCTTTTCCACGTTTCTGGTTTCCAAGAATTTTTTCATCCACGACTTAATTAACTTCACATCAGGTGGATTCTTTCCATACTTTGTTCTAAATCTTCGCTGAACACTGACAGGAGATTTTGTTTCTGCAAGCCACACAACACATTGTGCCTTCTCTGTCACAGACGCCATCTTAACTGAACAGCTACTACAGCGCTCCTAGCGGCGAATGCGGTAGACGAAACACACCAGCACAGAAACTCTATGCGTGTACGAGATCACCTGTAAAAAGAAAACGGATGTAAGATTCGTCATTAAAACATGAGAGCATACTGTTTTCAGAGTAAACATTTATGGACACCCTGTATATATATATATATATATTATATATATATATACAGAGAGAGAGAGAGGGAGAGAGAGAAGAGAGAGAGAGAGAGAGAAACGGCCAAATGTTGCGAACGGGTCGTTTCAAAATGTATAAGAATTAGAAATGAAGAATGTGTTACAAAGAATATTTACGATGGAATTCATACAAATTTGTTAAATAGAAGCAGCTAGGCCGAAGATAATCACCTTCGGCCTAGCCTAGGCTATGTGGTATGTAAACAAATTTCATAATAACGTAGACTATCAAGCTTTCAACATGGCGGATACAAGTTCTTTTACAATCGAGGAGCGTCTTCTTGTGAGTGGTTGGGTTCACGAAAAAGAACGTACTGGTAAAACTTATAATGACATATGAGAGGACTTTATGAACCGTTTTAATAAACCAGCTCCGACTGAGGTAAATTTATGTAAATGGAGAAAAAAACATTCACAACCGGGTCTGTTTTAGATGCCAAAAGATGTGGGAGACCGTAGAAATATGTGGACGTTAGGGCTCGTTTAGAGGAGTCAGGTCTTTAATCGTCAAAGAAATCAACTAAAAAACGATCTGCTGAATTCAATATTCCAAGAACTTTCATGCGACGTTTGAGAAGAAGGAAGGCTACCATAAGTATGGGCCCGTATTTATCAGTGAATTATCTGATTATGATATGAACGTACGGTGTCGGTCATGTCAAATTTTATTGCATGAATTTCCAACCTTAGTTTTTCGTCGAAACATTATGTTCACTGACGAATGTACCGTATATCTTAGCACGAGGTCTCGGAATGTTTATTTCTGGGCAAAAGAGAATCCCCATTTCTTTGAAGAAATAGCACAACATCCTCCCTATGTTATGATGTGGCCATATTTTTTCGATGCGAGTGCTACTGGTCAAAGTTATCTGGAGTTGTCTCATTGGTTAATTTCCGAACTAGAGAAAGTGGATCTTGTCAACAGTATTATTTTACAACAAGATGGTGCATTACCCAATTATACTATTAACGTGCATAATTTCCTCAGCAACCAATTTCCAGTGTGGATTGGGCGAGGAGGATCTCTCAACTGGCCTCCCAGAAGTTCCGACCTCATAATTTGTAATAACTGGTTGTGGTATTTTGTGAGCAACAAGCTTAGCCACACCCGCATGCACTCTGTTGACGAGTTAAAAATGGAAATTCTTCACATATTCTGAGCCATTATGCCTAAAATAGTTCGAAAAGCTTCACTGCGCACTTGGCGTCGAATGCAATTATTCGTTGATCACGACGGTATTTATACAGACCAATTGGACGTATAAACAAGATATATTTTTATTTAATTTCAATTTCATTTGTAATGTTTTCTTGATTTTGGTTTAAATAACATTTTTCAAAAGTTAAAGTTCATTCTTTTATCAACCATTCTGTGCGACCAGATTGCGACTTTTGGCCATCCCTATATATATTATTATATATATTATAATATATATATATATATATATATATATATATATTATATATATATATCTATATATATCTAATATATATATATATATATATACATATATATATAATGATAAGTTTTATTGCAGGATATATAGTAAATCCCATAAAACAGTACTCTACAGTAATATACGAAAAGATAATTAAACAATAATAAATTTTAAAGATTAATATAATTAGGTATGACTGAAAGAGAAATAAAAAAATGACACCTACTGAAACAAGTAATAACAAAAACTAATCATTGCTAAGACTACAAACAAGAAGAAAAAAGAAATAAAAATAAAAAGTACACGTAGTGACAATACCATCATATATATAACTTATAATAAATATATATGATGGTATTGTCACTACGTGTACTTTTTATTTTTATTTCTTTTTTCTTCTTGTTTGTAGTCTTAGCAATGATTAGTTTTTGTTATGGTAATGATAATGATGATAATGATAATCGTAGTAATAATGTTTATTGGAAGGAGACAGAGCCCCTCACCTAAAAATGGTACAGTATCCATCAAGGTAATCAACGATACAATTAATTAAACAATAAATAAATAAATAAAAAGTACTGTAATAAGGAAGTGACAATAATACACGTAAAGAAACGAGAAATAATTAAAAAATAGTAATAACGATTTCATAAAAATAAAAAGTACATACAATGGAATGGCAAATGCAGGACATTTGAGAGGCTGAGCATCTTGGAGTAACTTATGCAGTAGTCTATAGGATCTTTTGTAAAGCAAATTGACAATTCTGCGGGAGCCTTTTGTATAATTAACCTAGAGTTGCTGCCCATAAATATAAGTGCTAATTTCAGTAAGCAGTAAGTAATTTATTCTTTTCTGTATTTTTTATTAAGCATCATTTATTTTCTAGTAAATATACAATAAATCATTTAATTTAAAATCATGTAACATTTTGTAAACTTTATATTGTATTTATTATTATTATTGCTATTATTATTATTATTATTATTTTATTATTATTATTTTATTATTATTTTTGTATTCACTTTTACTATCACTTGCCAATTTCACTATTTTTATGTAATAAATAAACTAAATGCCATTAGTTTTACACAAAAAGCCTCCATGCAACGGCATATCCAAGATAGTATTGTAAATATATGAGGCCATTAGAATAGCACAGGCGTATTCCCCGGTTTCCCGATATCCTGTTTTTGCGCAGTAACCAATCAGCACGCTGTATTCCGTGGGTGTGACGCGCCCCCAAACGGGCTTGAGACCAGAACCATTAAATTCGGTTCAGTCGTTAACGAGTAATAACGTTCGCTAACTTTAATAAATGCGTTTATCTCAAAACTGGATTTTCGGGCGTACGCCCTTTCTATTCTATACGCCTCATATTATCATAGCAAATATATAAAAATTGAAGTTTTTTTTAATTTTTTAAATTAATAGGATTCACAAATTTTTATAATATAATCCTGACCTTTCACTGAAGGGCTTATTAACACCATATCATCGGCAGAGACCAAGTTATTTATCTTCATGGCTTCTATACAGCATCCAACTTTTGCCTCATTAAGAGAAGCAATTAATCCATCAATATATATATTAAACAGCAGAGAAGAGAGTAAGGAGCTTTGTCTAACTTCGCGTGAGGAACCAAAACGTTTGGACAATACATTGCCCCATTTAACAGTAAAAGCTTAGTACGTGTACCAAAATTTCAATAAATTTAAAACATGGTGGAACATTACTGTCTTCTAATTTTTAAAAGTACAATATAGCATTTCACTCTACCATATGCTTTGCATATATCTAGGGCTCGAATTGAGGGGGGATGAAGGGGGGGATGGCATCCTTTTGTTAACTCAAAATCAAATAAGCTTCCCCTTTGCTATTTAAATAAAATACGCTTTCACAACAATCTAATTCCGAATACAGCACAGAAAGTAAAATAAAATATCTCAGTATTACTTTTTTGGTTTATTGAAAGACAAATAATATTTGTTTTTATGTGATTTAAATGGTTTAAAATAAATATTCTATGGTCATATAATGTGTTCTGATTAAGGAAAGGGAACAGGGTGTTGATTGTGATTAAAATGGATTTCATCATGGTATTTTAAAATGTAAGTTCCAAATCAGGTGTCATAATTTTCTCTCATGAAAAAATATGGAAATCACTAAAAATACATTTCATTAAACTGATGATTTTGTCGCATATCTTTCCCTGAAAAGTCACCAGAATGTAGCATTATGCAGTTAGATTTGTTTTTAAATTTTCACGGGGGGGGGGGTATGACCTCGGACCCCCTACCCTACACACCCTCACCACCCTTGTTAAAATTTTACAATTTGACTACTGCTTATATCCCCAAAACAAGTATAAATAGTTGAAGTACTGGGAGTATATCTAAATACTGTACAATCTCCTTCAAAACATAAATACACAGGTCAGTTGAATGGAACCTTTTAAAACTAAACTGATTAGGGGACATACAAAAATAATCATTTAGTCGGCGTACCAAATATTTCTTAGTAATTGTGAGAAGCAGGAGGCAACAGTAATGATTTCTCACGGTTTTTCATCTCCTTATCTCCCTGTTGCTAGCATTTCCCTTAATTTATCATCTTACCACCCTTCTCCTTTATTTCGTCCTGCGTACATATCCATTCCACACACCTCCCCAAGCCCATGGAAATTCCACGTTATATATATATCGAAGACGAAATATAAACGTAAAAAGCCAAGACGATGGATACAAGCTTCATTTATTTCAGACGTTTCGAGAACTAATCTCATCAACATTGAACAATAGGGTGTGTCACAGTTGGACTTTTTTGAAAAGTTATGGTGCTTACCTCTTATATTGTGACAAATTGACCAAAAACCATGAATAAACCAAAAAAAGACAATCGGGTAATATTTAGGGTCCCCGCCCCCCATTTGAAAAATAAGCCCCCTATTCACACAAAAAATGGTGATTTTTTGAGATATTTTTGGTCATAGTTTCCTTACTAATCATCGTATTTCAAAATATTTTCTACCAAAATGTAGAGAATAATAATGCGCTTCAATCTGAATAGTTTGTATTAACCTTTGAGTTAAATTTATTTAATTTTTTTATATCTCTGGTCATTTTGATGCATTTTCTAAGAGAAAAATGCTGCTGTTTTATATCTTTGGAAGATCTGAATTGCAATAAAATATTATCTTATATACTTTGGATGTCACCGCCATCCATAGAGCATCATCCCAATGCAGCTCTGCGCGATGGGCTTTGAAAATATAAATCTAAAGGGCAGCTGGGCATAAATGAGCAACACTTTTTTGGTTTAGAGATTCAAAGTGGGAACAACTTTGCGCATGTTTAGTAGATTAAAATTAGTAAATTTTGAAAAAAAAATGACAACTGTAGACTTAAATTTTTATTAATCTAAAAAATATGCAAAGCCCCATCGTTTTTTTTATTTTTTATTATGAAATACAAACGCAAAACAATTTTAATCAAATATAAACAAAGTGCTATTCTTGAAATTATAATGAAAAATTGTAAATGAAATGAAATAATAAATGGGAAGAAATTACAAATTCAAGAGACCTTGTTTGGAAAACTTTGGGAAAACACGCCTGTTTTCCTGTACAACTTGAAGCAATGCCTGAAATTCACCTTCATCCCTACATGAGCCATGAAAATCCTGCAAAAGTTTGATACCCCTTTCTGCAGTGTCATTAACAACCTTAGTTGAAGAGAGTATTCTCTTCATCCGTTGAGAATCATTGTTGCTGTCCCACATTAAAGCTGGAGTCCTTATCCAATCTCCCGTTGAACCAAGGACTTTGAATACAAACCATGAGTTTGGACCAACTAATTGCTGAATTTTAATTCGTTCTTTTACGATGGGAAATATCGGCTTACCCTGTTTGAATTCTGGTGGTTGATTGAAAGAGGAAAGTTTTTTGGCCACCTTGTCCTTTTCACTATGAGGTAAATCTCCAAAGAGAGAAAGGGTTACAAGTTCTTCAGATAGGTACCAGTAATGACCTTTTAGAGTGTTGAGGGCAGCTTCTGCTATTTCCATGTCAATCTTTTTGTACTGAACTGATTCATTGTATAGGAGGAGGTCAGTTGGAGCCTCAAATGGGTTGGTGACTGATAGCCAGTACTTGGAGTAGATCAGCGATGTAAACAAGTATACTCTTTCCAGCTTATTTTATTGTAACATTATCATATCCGGCTTGGTCTGAAAATGCTAACATTTTATTCGTATACAATATAACAGCCATCCATCTGGCATGATGGAGAGCTCCTGGCTTGATCCAGTGTATTCCTCTGGCAGGAATTTCTCCTAAAACGAGCATAGTTGTTTCAGCTACCTCTTTGTAATCATCCTTGGGAAGGCTCTGGTTATATTTGAGCAAATCTGTCATAAAATCTATGACGCATTTTTTCAGATCCTTTTGATGTCTGTCATTGATAGATAGCTGTTTGAAGGGTTGCTTAGTATCTAGCTTCTCCCATATAACATCTCTGAAGGTCTTGAAAGATTCGTTTTCTGGTGAAGTAGATTTTCCAAATACCTTTAGATACACTGCTGACAAAACTCATTCTGCCATTGGTGGCGACAAGCGAGCCATAATAATTTTTTTCCAAAGAGGTCTTCCAGTACTTTACAAGCCCCTTTTATCCAGTCAGTATTGGATGAAGTAGTATCGAATACCATTCCGTAAACCTTATCCTGTAATTTTCATTCTTGGATTATGCTAAAAACAGTACAAGCTTGTGTCGATCCAGTTGAGACACCGATATCGGGTATTGAGAGAAGTTTCTCAACATTCTCTCCCGATATAAGTATTGCCAATCGATCCTGCTTTCCTCCTGAAACATTCAATATCATTTTGCTGTCCCAGTGGACTACACAATATTGAGGTGGATTGAACAACTCTTTAATAGTGTCAGCAGTAGCTTTCCTCGACTTCTTCGCAGCTAGCGCAGAAGTACTTTTCGATAATGACATCTCTTTTAAATCTAGCCCACATTCAGCTGCTACCACAGATGCAAATGTCGAGCGTTGTCCGAATGATACTCCTAAACGATCAGCTGTATTAGATATTAATGTTGACTATAGTAACTTAGGACGTTCTGATGGGCCTGGGCTCGGAGTAAAATCATCTTCACCATTACTTGAGTCCATTAACTCGCCTTCAGATGATTCAAGTTTGTGTGTCTCTTCTTCTAATGCCTTTCGCTCTGTTTCTTTATTTTCTTCGTTCTTCACCTTCTATTCTAGCAGTCTTTTTGATCAGTTTGGCTACATAAGCTTTATCGATCGGACCCAGAGAATATATTCTAGCACTTCGCTGATCTTCCAAAAAGCGAAGATCCTCATTCTTCTGTTGTATAGTTCTCAATGTATCATTTTGGATCTCATTACATACATTTTCAGTTGATATATCAAATAAGTTATCTAAACGAGACAGAAAAGATGTTTTTTGGGTTTCATAACATTTCTTCTTTATATTTTTACCCAACTTCTCATGCTCTTTTATCAAATCCACAACATTTTTTTGGGTCCTTTCCGCTTTCTAACGGATTTTGATGGTATGCCAGCCGTAATCCACACCTTTTCTCCCTTATCTAATACTCTCAAAATATTTTCTTCCTTTGACACATTGTCGCTTTTCATTTGATCCCTTCTCAAGAAGAAAAATTGACTGAGAACTTCACTATTCGTTGGAAGCATGCTTCCTTCTCTTGCGTATATGTCTTCCGCTAACTTTCCCAATAAAGAATCATACAGTATTTTCTTAGGTCTGTTCTTAATATTGGCTAACTGTTAGCCATGACTATTGACTAATTTTAATAAACTATAAAATTAAGCAAATCTATAATAGAATTCTGAAAGAAAAGCAAATTCATCATACATTTGGTTACATTTGCATACTTTTTGTGGATAAAACCTGGAAATACTGTAAATAAATGTTATAGAAATGAAAACAGAGGGAAAAATTTCATAAGGTCTACTCAAATATCAGCACCATATACAACTGAAATAGTTTTAAAACGTTCACAATAAGAGCATACCGTTGTTCTCTACATTTTGGTAGCAAAATTTTTGAAATACGATGATTAGTAAGAAAACTATGACCGAAAATATCTCCAAAAATCACCATTTTTTGTGTGAATAGGGGGCTTATTTTTCAAATGGGGGCGGGGACCCTAAATATTACCCGATTGTCTTTTTTTGGTTTATTCGTGGTTTTGGTCAATTTGTCACAATATAAGAGGTAAGCACCATAACTTTTCAAAAAAAGTCCAAAAGTGTCACACCCTATATGAACAAATGAAACCAATAAGAATTCCAAGTCAAATTTAGGGTTTATCACTATTTAAGACTTCAAAAATCTCCTTTGGGAGATTTTTTCAAGATAAGTTTTTAGCAAAATCTCTCTCTCTCTCTCTCTCTCTCTCTCTCTCTCTCTCTCTCTCTCTCTCCAACCGCTTTAGTCTCCTGTGCTCGAAGGAGGAAGACACCGTTTTGATTGGGGACTCGCAGATCAGGGGCCAGGAGAAGCACTTTGCTTCTGCAAATCGGGACAGGAGGAAGGTAAGGTGCTTAAATGGGCGGGGAACGGCGCACTTAAGAAGGAGCTAGAGAAGCTGCGCGTGGCTAGTCGGGGGACTGCGATCGTTGTCCACGCTGGTGGCAATGATCTGTTCCTCAAAGGCGGTAGGGTAGGTTTTACAGAAGGGATCATCACCGAGCTCATGTCTCTTGCGGATGATTTAAAACTGAAAACAGACAGGGGAATGTTGATAGGTATTTTATCGCGGATGAATGCCAGTGACCACGCGCTCAGTAAGGTCATTGGCATCAACGAGAGGGTGCAAGATTTTTGCGTCCCGCTGGGCGTGAGGTTTATTGACCCCTTCAACGCATTTTCGGGTAGGTGGGACCTGTACCAGGGGGATGGCGTCCACCTCAATGACAAGGGTAAAGGTGTGCTAGGCGCGCTGCTCGACCGGCACCTATACAGAATGGTGAGGTCGAGCCCGGGGAGAGATGACGGGCCCCCACCTGGGAGAGATGATATTGAGCTAGTGGCGGACGTACCTTCAACTGAGGGGTGCGTCCAGGTACAGGTGAGTGACCCTCCTTCCCCGTTGGAGGGGGCTCAGGCTCCTGCGGAAGTTGCCCCCTCGTTGGCGAGGGGCTCTTCAACTCCCGACAGCCCTGGCTGTTTGGGAAACGGGTCGTGCTAGGGGGCGGTCAGAATAGGGAAGGCTCCCTCCGTGCAATGCTTTTTAATGCTAGGTCGATTAGGAATAAGTTTTGCGAGCTACGAGCTCTTAGCATCAGAATACCAGGATATCGTTGCTATCACCGAGTCCTGGATTCATACTGATCGTAGGGACTACGTTGGGGAGTTCGAAATTCCGGTATAGAATGTTTCGCAAAGACCGCACCCGTAGGGATGGGGGAGGGGTACTAATATACGTCAGGGACACGTTGAGTCTGGTTGACTGCCAGTTCCGATCAGAACGGGAGCTGCTTGGCGTCGATCTGGACGTGGGAGGGACGAACTATAGGTTAATCTTGGTGTACAGACCTCCTCATCTCCTCCTCGAGGAGGATACAGCCCTGTACACCGAACTCCGTAGCCTGCTAGGGGATAGGGTGTGTGTAGTTTTAGGAGACTTCAACTGTCGCGGCATAAAGTGGGAAGACAGGACTGCTGATGCTGAAGGAAGGAGGCTAGTTGACTTTGCTGATGAGAACTTCCTCACTCAGTGGGTTAATGAGCCTACATGAGGCGAAAGCGCTCTAGACTTAGTATTCACGACCGAAGACAACCTTGTCACTGGCCTCACCGTTGACGAATCGTTGGGCGGGAGTGATCACGGTCTGATTAGGTTCTGTGTCTGCGTTCCTCGGGTGAAGCATAGTAACTCGAAAGGCAGTAAGCTCGATTTGCAGCGGGCGGACTTTGTTAGCCTCAGGGATAGCGTAGGTGAGATTGGGTTAGAGGTCGGCGGCGATGTTGAGGGAGTGTGAAGTGCATTCCGGGAGCAGTTTATGGTGTTGCAGTCTGCTGCCATACCCTCAAAACCGGTCACCCCTGCTTCAACGCAGCCTAAGTGGTTCAGTCGGAACATCGCTTGAACTATCCGAAATAGGACAGTAGCGTATAGGAGGGCGAAGGCCAATCGTTCCCATGAGAATACTGAAGCGTATGTCCACCTGTGTAGGGAAGTGAAGGGTTAGGCTAGCGAAACGTAACGAAGAACTACGGGTGGCAAGCCTCTGCAAGGCGAACCCTAAGGAGTTCTTCAGTTATGTTAATAGTAGAAAGACATCGCTAATGTGCTTAATGAGTACTTTGCGGGAGTGTTCACCAGGGAGGACACCCGCGTCATCCCCGAGCCAGGCGTCAGGCACGAAGGTGCTGGCCTGGATAGTGTTCGGTGTACCGCGATAGTCGTTGCCGATAGAATAGACAAACTGAGGGCGTTACGGCTCCTGGGCTAATGTGGGCTATAGTATTCAACAAATCGTTGGAGACAGGCCAGGTGCCTGGTGACTGGAGGGAAGCCAACGTGACCCCTATCTTTAAGAAAGGGGATCACGAAAGTCCAGAGAACTATCGTCCCATTAGTCTCACTTCGGTTGTAGGTAAGTTATTAGAGGGGATAATAGCGAATAGGATCGGTGACCATTTGGATTCCTACAAGCTGCTTGGGGACTCCCAACATGGGTTTAGACGGCATAGGTCGTGTCTCACCAACTTGCTCGAGTTTTTCCACGTCATGTTGAGTAAGTATGATAAGAGTAGGGCGATTGATATACTTTATCTCGACTTTCAGCAAACCTTTGATAAGGTCCCTCACCGCCGGCTAATGGCCAAAGTGCGCGCGCTGGATATCAGTGGGGAAGTAAGTAGGTGGATTGAAAACTGGCTGAAGAATAGACGGCAGAGGGTTGTAATTAAAGGGGTTAGTTCAGGTTGGGCCTCGGTCATTAGTAGGGTTCTTCAGGGTTCCGTTTTAGGGCCACTATTGTTTATCATTTACATAAATGATATCGACGGTGGCATCGTCAGAAGGATCGCCAAATTCGCTGATGCTTGGGGCCAATGTTGGGACGCCGAAGCGATCGAGCAACTGCGTGCGGACTTACGTAGGATAGGAGAGTGGTCCGAAAAATGGCAAATGCCGTTTAACTTGGGTAAATGCAAGGTGATGCACATTGGCTACGCCAATCCCAAATCGGACTACTCGATGTTGGGGAGTAATATCGAGGCCACTGATTTGGAAAAGGACGTGGGTGTGCTAATTAGCAGCGACTTTAAATTTACTAAACAGTGCGTAGAGTTGGGAAAGAAAGCCCAGAAGCTGTTGGGTTATATCAGGAGGCAATTTCAGTTTCGGAATAAGGAGATTGTGCTCTCTCTGTACAATTCCCTGGTTCGGCCGCACCTGGAGTATGCTGTGCAGTTCTGGTCGCCCACCCTCAGGAGAGATATTGAGAGGCTGGAGCGAGTGCAGGCGAGGGCCACAAAGTTACTCCCTTCCGTTAGGCATATGGGCTACAATCGACGCTTACGCGCCCTGAACTTGTTTTCGCTGGAAACTCGGAGGCTGCGCAGTCAACTCATCGAGGTTTTCAAGCTCTTACGCGGGTTCAACGATGTCGATTTTAAAAGCATGTTTAGTTTAAATCATGGGTGGCCAACCTATGGCGCATGCGCCAAAAGTGGCGCACTGGATGATTAGAAGTGGTGCATTGCTGCTCTCGGTAACTAATTTAATTCCAAACATTAAAAGCTTGGTGAGATCAAAACAGACTCAAAAGACTCATTAAGGTAAGTAATGTTTACATTGATTTTATATTAAATCATTATATCATGTAAAAATACTAAATATATCTATATTAACATATTTTATGCAAGAATTGAATCGGGGTACAAGACTTGTATGGCGCATCTGAACTTTAAATGATAACCCAACTCGCAACAATGGTTGGAAGTTGGATTTGAAACGGTTTAGGACTAATGTGTATGGGAATTACTTTACCTATAAGATCTGTGACACGTGGAACAGGTTACCTTCAGAAGTTGTGAACAGTTCCTCTATGGATCATTTCAAGAAAAGGTTAGACCAAATCTTGCACACTATTTGAGTGTGTAGAAAATCTTCCCTGGCACCCGTTGCCATTGGTACCTCCTCGGTATGGGCCGCAAGGCCTTTTGAGGTACTTATTTTCCTTGTAACTCCTTGTAACTCTCTCTCTCTCTTCATCTAATATAAATAATATAAAATAAAACATAAAACTTGCAGTTTCTTATACCAAATGATTCTTTCAAACCGCTAACCCCTCGTTTTTTGCTTTTCATGAAACTCTATTTAAAATAAAAATATATCACTTAAAATGAAGTGTTAAAAAGGAAAGAAAAAAAAACAATATATATATATATATATATATATATATATATATATATATATATATATATATACACTCGTACTTCTCTCTCTGTAAAGAACTTTTCCAAAGATTTTTCAATATAACTGAAAGCTTATCTCGCTCCCACTCGTTCCACAGACAGAAGACCCTATTTAGTTTTTGTTAAAAATCTCTTCTACTCTCTCTCTCTCTCTCTCTCTCTCTCTCTCTCTCTCTCTCTCTCTCTCCCTCTGTATATAAATAAAATCATAAATTTTTACATGAAATTAATCTTTCGAAAAACTTTATATTAGAAAAAATCTTCACAAAATGCAAAAATTCATAGTTCCGCAAAATAAATTAATTTATTATTTAAAGGTAGGCGATCTTTCGTCGAAGTTCCTACAATAAAAAACTATATTTACTGAAACTTTGATAATAATAATAATAATAATAATAATAATAATATTTTGAAATCGGAATATATATATATATATATATTTTTTTTAATTGGGGTTGTTTAACCTCCTTCGCAACATCTAAGGTCATATGACGGAGGGGACCTACAGCTTTACGTGGATCCGAACCACGGGTCGCTACATAATTTGTGAGCAGAGGACGGTCTCCCATCCAACTACAACTACTATATATATATATATATATGAAAAATTATTTCACGAAAGTGACACGTGTATGTGAATATGTATGTATGTATGTTTATTTTGTAACCTATATATTGCCTTGATCTGTCCTTTCACTCCAGTGTTCCTGAGGATGTCATTAGACGAAAGCGCTTGAGCACCCCTTGTGTGTTTCTTTTCCTTCGTGGTTTTATTCATCATATATATATATATATATATATATATATATATATATGTGTGTGTGTGTGTGTGTGTGTGTGTGTGTGTGCGCGTCTGTATGCCAAAATGTAGGACAGAAATTCAAGAATTAAAAAAAAAATTAAAAAGGAGATGCTTCAATACTTGTAAAAACATAAAATATCTGTATGTGATCTTAGTATATATATATATAAGCAGAGTCTTCGACTCCCTGCCCTACGGGCGGGGCTTGTGCTTCGCAAACCTTCGCAGAGTACCGAGATGAAGACAAAAATATTAACCTTTGGTTAACCTTTGGTTAGCTTCCGCCCGAATTGTTCATTCTGAAGGTCAAGCTTTCACTCCACGTTAGACCTACAGTTTAACGTGGAATCCGAACCAGGCCCCATCAGCAGCCCAGCGTCGTAACCACTAGGGCCTAGGCCACCTAGGGTACCCATTTATCTACCAACCACTTCCTTTATTGTGTGGAAGGATAAACAGCTGGGTTTTGCTGCGCGCCGGCTGCCGTCGGGTCCCGAATCCGGGGCCGATGGATTCGTAGTCAGCGACGCTAACCACTACACCACCGAGGCGCATCTCCTCCTTTAGTTATTTTACATTTTAAATATAGCTTCACAAATTTTTAACCCACTGGCTCAGAATGGGCCAGTGGTGGGGGAAGGTCATTCTGCTTCTCCCCCCAAAACCCCCCCTTTATGCAACTAGGGGGAACTAACCCACACCCCCTTGTTGCATAACCCCCTCCCCCATTATCCCTCCCCCCATTTTCTGTTAAAAATAGTTGGAAGGTTGTGCAACACCGTTTTCATATTTTTTTATATTTTAAGTAATGTTGAAAGGAAATGGAAGAAAATGCAGCTGTTTTTTTTAATAGTTAAGGATATATATATATATATATATATATAATATATATACACTGTATGTATTATAATGTAACTACAAAACAGCTAAAGTAATACCTATTAAGTATATAAAATGGTACAAATTTGCGACTGGGTGAGCACACATTTGGAGTCCCCGTTGACGTTGACTGGTTAGAGGGCAGTGCATCAAAGCATGTCTCTAATCTCGGGTTGTTGACTTGTTTATCTTAACATTAGTAGCTTGAAGGTTATAAAAGTCGTAAAAAATAGTAAAGGATGCTTGTAGTATTGATATGAGCTTCTAGGGAGAAGAACTGTACCATGTATTGTTTACCTGGTTTTATCCGTGGATGGCCGGAGAGTAAATATGACTGATGGGTTACCAACTATGTTTTTTTCAAACCATCCAGATTAAAGTTGCAGATACTTCTTTTTCAGAAAAACACTCAGTTTACTTTATACTTTGATAGTGGAAAGGTACCGTTGCTGCTGTTGTAGGCGTTACTGCTGGTACTGCTGTTACTCATTTTATTTTATTCCCTTTGACAGTGTTCCAACAGTTGTTAAGAATTTCTATCAAAGTTTTAGTATTCAGAGAGCAACATTTTAGCTTAGTTTCTCTCAAAATGCTAAGGACAGCTAATAATAATATTATAAAGTTCATATGATAGGGGTCCTACAGCTTTACTGGAGGGGTTCGAGCAGTAGGACATAACATTTGTCTTATCGTGGAGAGCGGATTCCATTCTCACTCTCACTCTCTCTCTCTTTCGTTCCTCTATTCACTCACACAACTCCAAACTTCAAACAAATTTTCGAAACATTCTCAAATTTGTGAATGTGACCTCATATGAATGTGTGAATGAACTCTGAAGCTATGCTTTTCATTATACCTTTTCCTACTTTCCTATAAATCTTTCGCCACTATTTTCTGTCGGCAGTGGTTGGCGGTCCATGGCGGAGGAGGGAGAGCCTTGTCTCTTTTGTACTCTATTATTACTACTGTACCTGTGTGAAAGTTTTACACGTGTATAAGTGTAAGCATGGTATAAGTTTTCAGTGTTCTTTTTTTTCACTGCTACTTCTAATTTCTCTATTTCCTTCTTGGACTAGTCTGCAGTGGATCTTGGGGTCTTTGTGAGCCTGTAACTCTGTAACTCTTTCTTTCTCTCAAGATTCTTTAACTTGTAATAGTGATCTTAATTCGCCCGCCTTTACTCACCTTGTTTCAAAAGTTAAATTTCAATAAAATCGTGTAAAATTAAGTTGTACACGTGTTTTCAGTCTCTCCTCCATTAGGCCTAACGAGACACGTTGCCCGAGTCAGCCAGTCAGTCAGTGCAGTCGAACTAAATTCAATATAGGAAAACTGTTGAATATAAACATAAGTTTGATTGATAAATATTTACTGGTAATTATGCCCATTTACTGTATGTATATTTTAGTATACCATTATTATTTTGTCGTTTTCTATTTTGTGTTCTTCTTTTGTTTTGTTTTGCGTTTCGCTCATTCGTCTGTCTCAGCTGTTCCAAAGTACACTTGCATAAATTGTGTATTCGGTGTTTTATTTTCCCCACAATGCTTGTATTTGTCATCTTCACAAAATGACCACATCAACAAAAACCGTTAAAGTTCGCAGTACGGTAAGAGTTCGCTATAACAAATCTATTATAAGTAAATAAAAATCATGTTAACACAATAAAAATCATACATTAAAAGCCAAATCACGAGCCTTTAAAAGGATTTAGCTCATCCAAATTAGTTGCTACCCGTTTCTGTAGTATTAATTAAATTAATAGATATTGTCTTTAGTTAAATTTAATAATAAAATGAAGCCAATACCTCCATGACATAAAACTAAAATTTCCTTCACCCCGATTTCCAATTCGATTTTACTTAAGCATTATTCTTCTGTTGTATAAGGGTTAAAATTCCGTCACATGCTCTTTTCCAAACTTGTCCTTTATAAATTGTGCTCGCCTCTTAGTCGCTCCAACCTCCTCTGCACACATTGTTTCGAGGAATGTATTTTGAGTCTTTTTTTTTTTATTTGTAATGGCGAAAAGGACAATTAAATAAATTAACGCTGCAGTTTAAGTACATATTGAAAATATTTTTCCTTTAAAAAAAAGAAAATAGACATGCAAGAGAGAGAGAGAGAGAGAGAGAGAGAAATTCAAAAGTTATTTGGTTTATGAAAATATTCCAAAGCGAAAATCTCATCTTTTTTATTTTTCTACAGAGTGTCTCAGAAGTCGCGCACCATAGGTTTTATTCAGATTTACAAGGTTTACAAGTTGAGAAGGTTTATAACTTGCAGTGCTGTATTGGTAACTTTTTTCTTGCCCATACGCTGCTCCAAACCATTGGTCATTGAGGGAAGGGGGAGGGGGGTTTGATGCCTTTCTTAAAAAAAAATTGTTGATGCCTTCATAAAAAAAAGTTGTTATTCTAAAATCTTTATTGCCAAAGCTTAAAAATTATAGAGCTTGTATCCCGCACAGGTCAAAAGCAATGCCTGTTCATACAAAATTCACAAAACTAATAAATCTGCATTTACCTGTAATATTAATATTTACAAATTAGTGACATTCTCTCATACAGGAGAGAAGCCATTTTTTAAAATTTTGCTGGCAAATAGGTGCAAAGTGAATTTAAGCAGAGATTTCTAGTGAATTTTTCATAAAACCGAGCCCCCATACGCCGTATACCTGCGTATGGCCAGGGTTCTACTCTTAGCTGAAATTTTAAGGTGGGGATGCGCCGTATGGCGCCTATCCCCCGCCATCACAGCACTGTTTATAAATGATGTTTAATTACAATATATGTTCGATATGGTGGCCTTCCTGTTCAAGGCTTCTTTTCCATGATTCTTAAAATATTTCAAAATAATTATTATTAAATTAAATGAAGCTATATTAGTATATGGTGCGTGACTTCTGAGACGCCCTGTACAATAGTTAAGTAAGTAAGCCTGCGTTTGTGTCCAAAACTGTATGTTATTCTTATCATAAAATTTTTGTACGATGCCATACGTACACACCGCGTACAGACTGCGCTCATTATTCGTAGGACACTCTTGAGAACAGATAGCGACACCTGGCATATACTGTTGTGTGTGCTACAAACGGTTGTAACATTTTATGAATGAATCTCGGGTTTAGTGTTGATTGGTTGATTTATTGCCAAATGTCTTTAGAACATAATTATTTCCATTCATCACTCTGGTTTACATATTACTAAGGAAACATAAATGGGTGCTACTATAGTATGCGAGTTACCTACGATTCGGCGGTCTACCTTTTAATTATAGCTTCTTATCTTGTTTACTAATTACTTGTTTTCATCCCAAAGTCAATCGCCCTTGACGATTGGTTAGGTTTAGTCATGATATTTTCGTTAGTTTTAACAAAAATATTATGACTAAACCTAACCAATCGTAGGTAGACAGCATACTATAGTAGCACCCATAAATGAATAATTAAATATAAATTCAAGAAGGGGATATATATTAACAATGAAGTGAATAAAAAATGGTCGTAAAAACTAAAAAAAACCTTTGAACGTGATGACAGAGTTCATGGTATTGGCAAGCCTGTCATCCTGATCGAACAGAGCCGTTGGTAGGCATTATTGCGCCCTGAGCAAATTCCAAACTGATTAATTTATTTATTTAATTATTTACATTTAATATTGAACAAAGCTTCAGATATTATTTTGTGTTATAACAAAGACAGACCAAAAACCTGATATATATAAACACATATATAGGCAGTTTATGAATGAAAAACAATGTTCCCTATTTGTGGAACCTTTATTCATTCCATTACACGTTCATACGTGTAATGGAATGTCTGTCTGGCTGTTCTCATGTTTTAGGACTTTAGGTGATGGATTTTGTTTCATACAGTTTTAAAGTTAAGTTCAATTGTTAGTTACACAATCTTATTGATCTAAGAGGAATTTGAGACATTTTTGGGAGATATCTTGTAAATAGTTAGGGGGAATTTTGTACAATTAGGGCATTAATAGAGTTAAATGTTGCACTAAAGATGTGAAAAGTGGGTAAATTTGAATTTTGATAGCATCTGTGTGGTAGATTGACTGCAGTGAAAAATTAGCCAAAGAATTTTTATCATATGAACTTGGTGAAAATTTTGGCAAGATGGAAAATTTATCATATCTCCCTACACCTGCAGAGAAGATAATTTGTAAATGGAAAAGGTTTTAGTGTGAGGTTCTGAACTCGTAGCTGGGCATTTGCTCAATTGTCGAAGAAGAGGGGATGAATCTAAGAGGGAAACTCTTTGATGACCCTACTCGGACGGTAGCTGTTTGCCTAGGTGCATGTAGGCTCTGCCTGCATTTAAGTCAGATGAATTGCAAGGTAGCAGTCTCGGCCAAGCGCACCCATCTACGCACGTTCGCGCGTATTGCGTTTGTTTGTTTGTTATATTTTTTCATCTATCACCTTCCCGACCACCCCTTCAGCTTTATCACCCTTCATTCCATTTATATATATATATATAACATATATATATATATATATATATATTGTTTTATTATATTTATTGAGAAATGAAAATTTTTGTTTTTATTTTTTGGTTGCCCCTAAAGTCCATGTTTATATTATGCATTGCCCATCCGTCTACCCCACACTCCCCCACTGACCTCATTCCTGCACCATTTACATATATAATATATATATATATATATATATTATATATATATATATACCGTGTATATAAGCACACCGGACAAAAATTAGTCACCCCTCTCAGAATGTACCTAATAACGTGTGACGGCGCCTCTGGCCTTGATAACCGCACGAATCCGGCGAGGCAGAGACTCTACGAGGTTGTGCATGTACTGAACAGCGATTTGCTGCCACTCGTTCATCAGCCGGTCCCGAAGTTCCGCCAGAGTCCGTGGGTGTCTATTCCTGCGCTTCACTTTCTGTTTCCAGCCTGAACAACACCTTCGACGCATTCAGGATTAAAGGCTTCATTGGACCTGCGATGTACTCGTCGCCTCCCATCATTGGAGAACAAACAAAAACGGGACTCATCGGACCAAATTACACGTTTCCAATCTGCCGCAGTCCAGTTTTTGTGCCTCTGAGCCCATTTATAACGTGCCAATTTGTGACTTGCTGTTAACAGCGGCCTCTTCCGTGGTACCCTGCTCCAGATGTCCATCGCATGCAGTTCTCGTCGCAATGTCCGTTCGGAAATTGGTCGCTGGAGAACCTCATTGGTTTCTTGGAGCAATTGTTCTCTGGTTTGAAAACGATTTGCAGTTACTAGACGAGAAACATGGCGGCGGCCCCTATTGTCTAGAATTGTTTTTCGGCCACAGTTACGCCGTCGATTGTCAGTTGATTGCGAACTACACCACTCTTTGTAAACTCGCTGGACACTACGCGTTGACACACCAACAAATTGGGCTACTTCAGACATTTTGTGTCCGTGGGCTCTGCCAAACACGATGGCTCCTTTTTGCCACTAAGTAACGTCTGCCTCACGACCCATTTTGCAGACTATATCCAACACACACTTTGTTCTTCACCACCTCACGAAACAGATCTGATCCTGTGTGCTACGTCACCGCTACTTGTCACTTACCAATGCTACATCAGCGCCCTCTGTGTGACCTTGAACTTCCTACTATCGGTGCTATTAGGGTGACTAATTTTTTGTCCGGTGTGCTTATATATATATATATATATTATATATATATAATATATATATATATATATATATACCGGTGAACCAAAAGTAGGTGGACAGTAGGTTGAATACGGTTTGTGTTATATTACATTATAACTATGGTGTTCATTATAACTATGGTGTTTGTGTTTTATTATATTAAATATTATAACTAAATTTATTTAAATTTTATTTGTATTATAGTATACAAAAAAATTAAATATGTATTCTCAAAATAAACATTATCATTTACTGTCCACCTACATTTGGTTCACCCTATATATATATATAAATATATATATATAATATTAATTTGATTTTATATTTTTATTTTACTTTTACCTTTATACCCTTTCACCAGAACCGTCCCCTACCCCTTTATCTTATTATTCATTCCCCTTTGAGAGATTAACATACACATATATATGTGCAAAAATTATTTTATATTTAATTTTCTTCTACTAAGTAAGCCTTGTGTTTACACAATCAAGCTTTTGTTTACACTTTTCATCCTATTGTTTATACTTGTCAATCACTTTGTTTAGACAACTGCACCTAAAATTTTATTGTTTCCTCCTGTCCTCTCTTTTACCCTTTTATTTCCCCTTCTTTTTTCCCCTTTCTTTTCACCCCTACTCCCGTTTCCTCCACTCTCCTTCGATGCGCATATACTACTTTATACATACATACATATATATATATAATATATATATATATGGGATGAATTTCACAATTAAACACGTGAAATAAATGAATGATGCAAACCCACAAGAAAAAAGAAAAATGATTCCAAGGCCTTTCGTGTATTCGTGTATTCATTCCCTGACGAGGTGTACTTCTGAATACACGAAAGACCTTGGAATCATTTTTCTTTTTCCTTGTGGGTTTGCATTATATATATAACTGCTAAGAATTCGTCTTTATACAAAAATTACTACACTATATTCCATCTAATCATTTTCTGTTCCGTGTCTTTCCAATGAAAATTATTACCAGTTATGATAAGGGTGTTTTACAAACAAAAGATACAGCAGTATATAATTATGTAATTAAATATAAGAATTATTATTACATAATATGTTACATCAGATAACGGGAAAAAAAAAAAAAGCGTCATTATTACTAGATATATTACAAATTCACATTTCTCAAGTAAATTGATTTACAGATGATACATCAGTTAAAGGGAAAATATTCTTATAAAAAGTAGAAAATTAAAAAGCATCATCTTCGCTGCTGCTGAAGACAACAGTCGTTAAACTTGCAAAAATTGCTTTACATCCGCTTTCGTCTCGTCGAAAAACAGGAATTGATGTATGTCTGTGTGATAAAAGCTCCCCAGAACTTTGAAACACTGAATTTGATGAAGATGTTATGACAGGCTTCTCATTGAAACCTTCGTCATAATCGTTATGCAGTACCCACAAGGGTGATTCTTTCCGTACGACGAACTCATTGACGTTATTATTTTCCGAGGGTGATAGTCTGAAAGCAACTCACAATATTAAATGTGTACGAACACTTTGTACACACACACGTTTGGTTATCCTACAAAACCAGGTAAAGGTTTACGTCAGAGAACAGTTTTTTGTTATATTTAAAAAAATAAAATGATGAATAAACTCCAAATAGCCTTTTATGCAATGAATAAATAGTTTTTAGTAAAGAAAAATTGCAACTAAATCTATAAATAATTCACTGGTCTACAAAAAAATTAAAAATATGCTTCTCCCAATTTAATGGGTGATCTAAACTAATTTTAGAGTGCTGAATCTGAAAATCACATTAGTTTTTCTCTATCGGGTCAGGTTATCTAGATATCTGTAGCCCTTATTTAGACGTTTACAGGCAGAATACACTCAAAACTTGAAAGTTCAGTATCACAGAGAGAAGAAATTTTTGAAAATCTACTTATAAATCTACTTTTATTTGTATTTGTAGTAAAACAGAACAGAACACCAAAAAAGGATAGTACACATGCATTATTACATATCAACTGCTACATATAGTTCACTTTCTTAGAAGTGAGTTTTCTTGGATTTGTGTCTATACTCAGTAGAGTCTTCCCGTTTTAGCATCCAGCAAAAGTCACCAAGCATGCAAGGGTCCCATCGTCCTTGGTAGTTTTTTCCATCATTGCAATGTCCTGATGAAACCGCTCTACGTGTTCATCTGACACTGAGCCAAGGTTATCTGAAAAGAAGTCCAGATGGCTGTGCAAGAAATGGATCTTCAGAGACATTCTAGCCCCAAATTGTTGGTATGCATCCAGCAGCTCGGTGACCATTGCTTCATAGTGAGGGGACTTTGTTGAGCCTAAGAAGTTGTCACAAAGATTCTTAAAAGAATTCCAGGCTCTTCCAGTACTCTGTATCAGAAGATTCATTTGCTTGTTCTGACAATGCTTCCTCTTCAGATGATGTTGGCAGAAGATTCTTATCTGCTGGTGGTGTTGGAATCGGAAGCTCATCACTATGAGGAACAGGTTTGATGGCAGAGGCTACCACAGGATAGTCAATTTTATTCCTAGTTTTTGATGTAAGGCCAGCTACTTTGCTCTGACAGAAATAGCAATCGTCAACATGGTTCTTTTGCTCACGCCAAACCATAGGTACTGCGAATCCCATACCTTTCCTTCTACCATTGAACCAGTCACGTAAATTCATTGCACAGTTACTACAGCAAACGTGTGGGGCCCATCTTTTGTCTTGGTCACCAATATGACAGCCGAAGTAGTGCTAATACGCTGTTCTTATCAGAGGAGTCATATTCCTGCGCTGTGAAGTTGGAGTAAATAGACCACAGATGTAACAAAATAAATCTGGACTGTTCACGCAACCCCTTGAAGCACACATCATAAATCTAAAAAGTAAAAACGCAATTATTGTGTTTTGTATTGAAGTAAAATGAACTATAATCATAAAATTATTGAACTATAATCATAAAATTAGTATAAAACTACCGTATAAAACAACATATTCTGACAAAACCTGACCTAATGTGTAAAAATGAAATTCATTTTCGAAATCAGCACCCTATAATTAGTATAAAACAGTATGTTTTTACCGGGAAGCAAAACTGTTGTTAGGTTGTGTAATTGTTAAACGGTACCCGGTCGATTCGCCGACGGACGTTTTGCCGACAGACATTTTGCCGAACAGACGATTCGCCGAACGGACGATTCGCCGAACGGACGATTCGCCGAATGGACGGTCATTAATATTTCTATGACAAAATACACACACATGTTATTAAAGGTTATTATTAAATGTTATTGAATTATTTTGTTAAAATATTAAATTATGTTAAATTGACAGTTATAGACGCTTGACGTAAAAACATAGATACCTTTTTTAAATAAATTTATATCGATAATACTATGTAAAATGTTTATATATATATATATATATATATATATATATATATCTTTCTTGGTGTATATTGTATAATTTAAAACTTTCGTTTTAGACCATGGAATTCACTTTGATGGTGTCCGGCGAATTTGTCTACAACACTTTGTCTAAAGATACAATTCATCTACAACAATTTATCTACAACAATTAGTCTACAGATACAATTTAACTACAATAATTTGTCTACAGATACAATTTGTCTAGAGAAACTATTTCTAATATTATTTAAAAAAATGACGATTGGTTAGGTTAAGTCGTGATATTTTCGTATGTTTTAACAGTAAACTAACGAAAATATCATGACTTAACCTAACCAATCGTCAAGGGTGTACTAACTTTTTATGGCCTTTCTCTGAATCAATAAATTGAAGAGGCATTGTGGGTTACTGAACAGTGAACAATGTAAAAGTTCCAGGCTGACTGCAATTTTAAGTGCGAAAACCTAAGACATAAGTTACTAAGATTTAAAAAAGGCAACAAACGAACAAACGTTTCAGAATAGCTTAAACTATAAAGGCACAAACGCAAGACTTAAATTATAAAAGTTAACAACTAATTTTCGTATTTAAATTATATTTGTTTTTTTTTATTAATGACAGTCCATTCGGCGAATCGTCCGTTCGGCGAATCGTCCGTTTGGCGAATCGTCCCTTCGGCGAATCGTCCCTTCGGCGAAACAGCCGTCGGCTCAATGTCCGTTCGGTCAAATGTCCGTCGGTGAAATGTCCATCGGCCAAATATCCGTCGGTCATCTGTCCGGCCACGTTGTTAAACATGGGACTAGTTCGTGCAGCGTATAGTTATTAAATATTTGGGCGATTAATCATGGTAGCCAAAATCCATATTTGGCTCCAAATAAATCTAACCTAACCTACCTAACCTAACTTACAAAAAGAACACTTACATGTGGTTGTAGGGTCTGTTGGCTACTATAATTAAACGCCCAAATATCTAAATCGCTGATGACTATACCCTACAGCCTACACGAACTAGTCCCATGTTTAACTATTATTTATAGATTTATTTACAACTTCTTTTTATCAAAACCACTTATTTATGGCATAAAAGGCAATTTGAAATTTATTGTACATTTTATTTTTTATTTTTTAAATAAAACAAAAAATTTGTCCACTGGTGTAAACCTTAGCCCAAAACCGCGATATTTTCATACATTTTCCCATATTCAATTCTGTATCGCGATATTTACCCAATCTAAAAAACCTAAAAATTTAACCAAATCTAACCAAATCTTTCCCAACCTAGCATAGGCTAACCTAACCTAGCCTAACCGTAGTTATATCCGCTATTTTTAATGATAAAAGATAGCATTTATAAAGTTAAATCACCGCGACACTACTAATGTCGTGATACACGTTCGTGTCCCGATAGACTCTGTGTCCCCCCTTCCGAAAGGAAGATAAAAATATACACCTCCCCCCTACACACACACGTGCGCATCTCTGCATTAGCGAGGTACCGACTTTTTCAAGTCCATATAATGTACCTAAAAAACTAAGTAAGCGAGCTTAATTTAACCTAACCTAACATAACCTAACCTTCGTGCCATCGAATCTCGAAGCATGTTATAATTGTTTCGGACGCAAATGACGGCTCGAAGTGTAGCTTCTGTTACGTTATTAAACAGTGGGGTACTCGGTTATCTAGCCAAACCTAATATTAAATTATTAACTAGCCTAACATATTTACCAACATATCTTTTTTCCGAAAAATAAAAATGTTTATAGAATTTTTATATAAATGTTTCATGTTCCGAGCTGCCAAAAGTCTTACCTAAAAATAATTACTCTGCTACATCTGTGAATTATCACACACTTGAACTCACTTATGTCCAGTTGCTTACGTACACACACACACACACACACACATTTTACCGTGTGTGTATATATATATGTGTATATATATATATATATATATATATATATATATATATATATATATATATATATATACTGTGTGTATATATATACTTACTCTAGGTTACTTTAGGCGAGTTTGAACGACGGTTCAGGATCGACCTGCGGTCGTCCCCTCTGCAGCAGAATATATATATATATATATATATATTAGTGGTGGACCGGATATCTGCATCCGCACTTCTGACTGCGGATGTTATGCGGATATTACCTCTAATAAATTATGCAATTTACAATTAAATTAACTTATAAAGTAGCTTATGAGGCCCAGTCGTGCACATTTCATGTAAAGTATTAATTATTAATGAACAAACAAAAATATAAACCTCAAAATATAAATACCTGGTAACACAGAAAATTGAATGAAACTTGTTTCATTGAATTTTCTCTGGCTGAAACTCTTGAGAAAGTTATTTTTATCATAATGAAAAATTAATATTAATTTTAATTCTTATGCATTGCCTGCCATAATAGTAATATCACGAAATTTGAAAAAATATGTCATATATTCATAATTCTATATTATATTGATAGATTAACTAAATATCCGCATCCGCGGATATTGAAATTAAAGATCCGCATCCGCATCCGCAGATATTGAAAAACTGACATCCGGTCCACCACTAATATATATATATATTCGAGCATCAAAAGCCTGTGAAGCTCGCATAAATAACGATAATAACAAATTTTGGAAATTTGTTAAGAATCAAACGGGTGTCAAAAATGTCCTCCCTCCGACAATCGATGGGGTGTCGGGGGAGGATGAAATTGCAAAGCTGTGGAAAAACCACTATTCTAACATTCTTAACAGTGTGAGTAGGGATAATCTTAAGATAGATTGCAGCGAAACGATTGTGGGAGGGACAAGGGAAAATACTTTGATATCATTTTCTGAAGTAAAGAGGTTAATTAAAGAGTTAAACTGGGTCTGCGTCAGGGGTAGATGACTTATCGAATAAACACTTAAAATATGCAAATAACGTAGTATGTCTGCATATATCATTGCTCCTATCAGCCATGCTTGCTCATCGCTATATCCCTGCAGACTTCATGAGGGTATATATCTTGCCCCTGGTCAAAAATAAGTACGGAGACATTCTGTCCAGCAATAATTACAGACCTATTGCTGTCGCTTCCTGCTTCTCGAAACTATAGAAAAACGGGGCTCCAATAAACCTTAGCCCCCCGGCCCATGGCCTAAACGATTAGGTACAGTAAAACTAAACATACCTTAGAAAAGAGAATTTAATCCTGCATTTAATGAGAAACAATTAAAACTTGGTGTTCCCGCCATTGGCTTCCAAGACATGAGCTTCTTTGCAGTGAACAAAACAAACACAACAACACCGTCTGGACTTTTTACTAATTCGCGATAATGTTCATTGTCATCGATTTCATCTGGTGTTGTGGCCCACACTCGATCATTTTGGTAGTTAGGCCGACGTGTTACGTAAACAAAAAATTCATCGGAGACAGCTAAATGCAGGAAATCATTCACATCCTAATCTTCAAGATAATGGGTAAACCACATTCTGTCATTGATGTTAAGTTGAGTTTTTCTTGGCTTTGGAAGTTCATGCCAAGGCTTTAAACCTTGCCTATGACGGTACAGTTGAATGATCTCACCACTAACGATCTTTCCTCTCAACACTTCGATCTCTCTAAAAGTTTAGCACAGCTGTTTTTCCCCATACGCGTACCGCTTTCAATGATGTCCTTTGTTTCCTGAGAGAGTGGCAAATTTGGGCGCCCAGATTTGGTTGTATCCATTTCACATTCATCCAAAGTTTTATTCCAATTTCTTTTGACGAAGTGCTCACTTCTTCGCAACTTTTTGGCAACCCATGAACGTGTTATAAAGGTGGCTCCAGCATCACGAGCTTCCCGAAATGTTATTGCTCGTATGCGATCTATCACACGTTGCCTCTCCGAATCACCAATTAATTGAGAAGCCATTATATTATCACTTTATCAGCTAGAGTAATTTTAATACCTGCAATACATAAGGAATTTTATATATTTTTATAATCACTAAAAACTATTTTGATATAAGTAAACATGTAAGCTACAAATGGGGGGGTAAGGTTTTTCGGAACCCCTTACTATCCGAGTGTTTTGGCTCCTCTTGTGGGGTGAAACAAGGCTCCTTGCTCTCCCCTATGCTGTTTAATGTGTATATCGACGGACTATTGCTTCAATTAATGAGGCAACAGTGGGATGTTGTATAGATAACACGGATAAATAACTTAGTTTATGCCGATGATATGGTGTTAATAAGTCCCTCTGTTAAAGGTCTGGATCGGCTACTAAAAGTCTGCGAAGTGTATTCGCAGAAACATGATATTCTTTTTAATGTTACAAAAACTAAGGTTATGCAATTTCATCCTAAAAGCTGTAATCAGCCAGCTGATATAAGGTTTAAAATGAATGGTGAAGTAATTGAGGAAGTACAAGAGTTTAAGTATTTGGGTCAAACTATTACCAGCTCCTTGAGTAATGACTCGGATGTAAGAAAACAATCTCGAAGCCTGTGTGATAAAGCGAATATGACCATAAGGAACTTTCGATTCTGTACAAGTGAAGCTAAAGACATTCTCTTTCGTACTTTCTGCAGTAATATATACGGACAGCAACTGTGGGTGAATTATAAAAAAGGTTCTGACAGAACTCTAAATTTGCTGTACAACAGGTCTTTAGGACTCTTACATAAATTACCCCGGAGATGCTCAGCCTCGCAAATATTTGCTACCCGCAGTGTCCCAAGCTTCTCGGAAGTAACAAGACGTGCTCAACACAGTCTAATGCAAAGAATTAAAAAATCAACCAACCCGATCATCCAAGCTATCCATGAGTCCTGCCATTTATCCTCTAAGCTATGGACTTCTTGGAACGAAAACGTCTGTCTGTGGCTCCACCTAACTTCGACATTACAGTATTATTTCTAATCAATTGTATATATTTCTATCCTTGGTATATGAACTGTCATTGTATTAATAATATTTGTCATATGGACTATATAATGTTATAATAATGTTATAATGTTTCAGACCAACAAAGACCCTACGATCCACTCATGGCTGGTCTACCTAACTGGGTTCGTAATTGTGTATTGTGCATGTCCTCCGTGGTGGCGGAGGGGACCTACAATTTTACGTGGGTTCCGAACCACAAAGCCTTAATTTTACTACCTTAAACTATACCCAATCTATCAACATATGCGTCTAATCGATTTTTAAACATGTTGATAGACGTGCTACTAATTACTTCTACCGGCAAACTATTCCACCTATTTACTATTGTATGCGTAAAAAAAGTTTTTGGCAACTGCTGTCTCGAACCTTCTACTTGTCAACTTACATCCGTTATTTCTAGTCCTATTATATTGAGATATTTCGAAAAAGCTATCTCTGTCTACGTTATCGAACCCATTCATAATTTTGAAAAACTGGATTAGATCCAATTTTAACTCCTTAAGCCTATCCTTGTACGACTCTGACCTAAGCGACGGAACCATCTTAGTTGCTCGTCTTTGAACTCTTTAAATTTTGTCTATATCTTTGCGCATATGCAGATTCCAAAATTGGATCGTGTTCTCCAAATGGGGTCTAACTAATGATGTATAAAGAGGAACTATAATAGCACGCGATTTGTACTCAAAATTCCGAGCTATAAAACCTAACACTTTGTTCGCTTTATTGACCGCTGCTGTACTTTGTTTCGCTACTTTTAAGTCACCAGTGACTATAACTCCTAAATATTCTACCTGCTCTACGCTTGTTAACTCTTTCCCTGACATACTATACGCAAAATTGCCGTTACGCGAACCTATATGTAAAATTTTGCACTTATCGACGTTAAATCTCATTTGCCATGTGACTGACCAATCAACGATTTTATTCAGATCTTCCTGGATTTTACCTCTATATTCGTCACTATTCGCCCTACCACCCAGCTTCGTGTCATCCGCAAACTTTGAAACTGTACTGAATAGGCTGACATCTAAATCGTTAATATATATAAGAAAAAGCAAGGGGCCCAATACAGAACCCTGAGGAACGCCACTCGCTACATTAGCCCAACACGACTCCGCTCCATCAACGACCACCCTCTGTTTCCTACCTCGCAACCACTCTTCTATCCAATTTATTACTACACCCCTGATTCCATGAGCCTTAGTTTTTTCAATGAGTCTTTTGTGCGGTACGGTGTCAAACGCTTTTTGAAAATCTAAATACACTACATCAACCGCCCGATGACTATCGTAAACGTCAACCACGCTTTGAAAAAATTCTAAAAGATTAGTTAAGCAAGATTTGTTTCGCCTAAAACCGTGCTGCGTATTTCTAACTAAGTTATGCAATTCTAAGTGTTCGACTATACGATCCCTAATTATTGATTCCAGTAGCTTACCTACAACAGACGTTAAACTGATTGGCCTATAATTTCCCGCCGCACCTTTATCGCCTTTCTTAAAGATAGGTGTTACGTTTGCTAACTTGAAATTATCTGGTACGCACCCCTCAGAAATAGACGCATTAAAAATCTTTGTTAGCGGCACAACAATGCTATCTTTTAATTCTTTTAGTTGTATGGGATATATGGAATCCGGCCCCGGTGATTTACGCATTTTCATTTTATCAATATACGCATTACCTCCCCTTCACTAACCACAATATTATCCAAAATATTACCATTATCAAAAGGTATTATGTCTATGACCGTAGGGATATTCGTTACATCTTCTATAGTAAAAACTGACGTAAAAAATTCGTTTAGCAAGGTAGCCATTTCCTTGTTTTCAGAAACTAGATCTCCGTTAACATTTTTCAACGGCCCCAAGACACTTTTTACTGGATTTCTATTGTTGACGTATTGAAAGAATCGCTTGGGGTTTTCTTTACCGTCACGAGCTATGGAGATTTCAAATTCGCGCTTGGACTTTTTTATTACACTTTTCGCTTCACGCCTTAGAGATATGTAGTTGTTTCGTAACCACAAATTGTCTTTATCGCACTTATGTAGCCTATAAGCCCTATCTCTACTTTATAATGTCTCCTACTCTAGAAGTAAACCACAAGGGCTTGTTGTTTACTTTCGCACGCTTAATTTTGTACGGTACACATTCCTCATTTATAGTCCTAAATACTGTTTCAAACGATTCCCACATTAGTTTTGCGTTGGAGATCCCCATTACGTTTTCCCAATTGACGTGTGACAATTATTTCGAAATTTACAAAAGTCTGCGTGCTGGAAGTTAGGAATTTTAGTCGAGTTAGCTGGTTTCGAGTGACTTACTGAGAGGACAAACTCTACCATATTGTGATCGCTATTGCTTAACGGTTCTATTACTTGAAGATCAGTAATTAGCCTATCATCCGTAGTTATTACTAAATCTAAAATACTGTCCAACCTCGTAGGTTCCCCAACCTTTTGAATAAGAAAGCTATCCTCGAGAAAATTAACTAAACGATTACCTTCCGCGTCTCCCTGCATTGTATCGTAATTCACGTTGGCGCAATTAAAGTCACCCATAACTAAAGCCTGCTCACTACCTATTATTCTCTTTAGTTCACGATATAACGCTTCGTCCGTATCAGCTGTTTGATTAGGGGGCCTATATATAACCGCAACAACAAGTTTGAAATCGTTCAATTTAAGTTCTGCTATAGTCGAATCTATCGGTTCTGGAATTGTGTGCTTTACTTCTATAACGTTCGCAATATTATCTTTGATATACAACATAACACCGCCTCCTCGCCTACCTATTCTGTTTTTAACAAAAAGTCTATAACCTCTAATTTGATACTCCCCTACAAAGTCACGTGTTTCAGTGCTAAGCCACGATTCATTTATCGCAATTAAATCATAGTCTTTACAAGCAATTAAAGAAAAAAATTCGTTTATTTTATTTCGTAGGCTACGAGCATTTAAGGATAGAACCTTCAAATTGTTTGTAATTGCGACACCTTCGCGAGCGCAGGGGAAATTTGTGGAATTACGCTGGGACCGTTCGAGTTACGGCAGCCTGAAAAGAAGAGACAGTATTATGAAATAGTCTTCCTAAACGCGCAGCTCCAACGTCATTAAGATGAAGTCCATCTCCGAGGAACAAGTCCCTCCTGCCGTAGAAACTGTTCCAAAAATTCGCAAAATGCACTCCTTCCTGTTGGCAAAGAGACTTTAGGTTATTGTTGATATAGGTCGCCTTGCTGTAGAAATCGTTACGTTGGATAATTCGAGGAAGTATACCTGTTAAAACAATCTTATTAGTTTTTTCCTTTAGTCGCTCTAGTAAGTCCCTGTACCTAGCCAGCAGTTCTTCCGATCTAGAATTTAAAACGTTATTAGTACCGACATGAATAACATACGTTGTGTCCTCAGAGGTACCGTCTGTAAAATGGTCAACACTATTAGTTATATCCTCCACCCTTGCACCAGGGTAGCAGTAACGGCGCCTACGACGAGGGTTTCTCCCACAGAATTCCTCGAGCTGCCCTCGAACAATGGAATCGCCAACGAGTCGTATTTCCGGTTCATCAGCATCTTCGAAACCTAAAACAGAAAACTTATTGTTTGTTATTACTGGTAGACAAGTCTTAGGTTTTCTCAATGGGGCTCCATTACGCACTCGAACGAAGGGTTGGGAACTAGGGGAAGAGAGAGGGCTATTAGTACTATTTATATTATTAGTAGAAACTGAGGCAGGAAGGGTCGTAACTGGAGTCTCAAGGGATTCTAATTTTGCCGTCAGGAGCATCACGCTTTCTTCAACCCTCACACTAGCCTCCCTCTCACGTTCTAACTCGTTCCTCAGGACTTCCATGCTTGAGCACCACCTGCAAACTAACTGTTCATTATTATTAGCCATTGTAAACGCTTAAGCGGCAAATTTCCCTTCACAGCGACTGCAAGTACTTGACGGGGGTGCCATGTTTTTAATTAGTTAAAAAAAAAAAACGAGGTAAGGGGTAACTATGTTATGTGCTTTGAAAAGTGGACGCTCAATTCTGCCAGTTGAGGTTTAAGTTTTGTTTTTTGGCTAAAAATATAATAGTTACCCCTTTTTCTTTGATGTATTCAATCTGACGTGAATGCAGCGAGTCTTTTGCTTATATTGAGGTTCTAAATGTAGCAAGGCTAGGCTGCTTTAAACCCTAGATCCATGTCCCAAAGCTGGATCCTGTCTGCTTTGCAGATAGCTGGTGAGGGAAGCTATATTTATGGGACCTCTTTGCGAGTGACCCGTTGCCCACGTCGGGTTAGCATCATGAAAAAGAAAAACTATGGTATTTGTCATTTACCATTACTTATTCGGACTATAGTGTTTTTAATTATTCCAGAAGAGTTCCTTGTTCCATGCACTGTTTGTGTGTATCATTAAAAAACTCAGGGGACCATTCTGAGTTCATTCCCATATATATATATATATATATATATATATTCGTACAGAAAAATATGTTATATTCGTCCTTATCTTTTTTACGATGAACGGTTCACCGTTCGTTTGAAAAAAATTTACGAAATAAAATTAGTTCAACTCCACCATATAATGTAAAACCCCAAAGAATTTAAGGAAAATAAAAAAGTTAAAATGCAAAAGTTTTCTTACATTTACTTACAAAATTATTTAATACTTTGTGAGACATAGTACATCCTTGAAGCACACCAACACTTATATCATCTTTCATCATAGAAACTTTTCACCACATTCATGAATCTACCACCAACACCATATATATAAACATATATATGGGGTTGGTCTGCTCGTCTCAACCTACCTTCCACACAACTATCCCCTTACCTTCAACAATACAGAACGCAATCTTTCCTCTTCTCTTAATGTTCTTGGCGTCCCGCAGAAATCTAAATAACCGTAATGATTGTAATAAGAATTTCTTTTCCGCAGAAATTCTTAATAATAATAATAATATAATAATAATAATAAAGGATGTCTGCATATAGATTCGAACTCGGCTGCGGCAACATATGATCATTAAGTGAGCGCTCCGCAAAACGTAATGTCCCTCATACATAATTAATGGGTCTGTCAGTTTAAGGGATTACCATAGCTTAAAAGATTGTGACGCGAAGGAAAGAGATTGAAATTTGTTTACATACGTATTTAAAAAAAAAAGTGAAAATTGTTTAATTTAGACAAGCAGACAAAATCGTTTTTGCTACCTTTTAAAAACTATATAGATTCTTCGATCAAGTAAAACAATCAATCACCTGTCATAGAGATAATCATAGAAATTTTTTCTGATGCAAATGAAAAAGCATGGAAAATGTGTGTGTGTGTGTGTTGCGGGTTTTTTCTCGCACGAATTGATCCTTAGTCGACATTGCCTAAATCCTCAAAGTGTCCCAAATGGAAGTTTACAGAGTTATAATATATCCATGAAGGATCTCGGAGAAGTGTCACTCTCGAAGTTATATATAAACTTTGTCACTCTCTCAGTTATAATTAACCTTTGTCTAGCACTCTTTCCGTGTTCTCCTCTAACTATTACGTCACAATCTGTGTATTATTTAAGAGTAAAATGTTTGACACATTTAAGACAATATGTAAATAATTTGGAAGAATTAAAATTGATGGTTGACGAAAACTCTTAGATTCATTTCTTGATTTATTTACACAATCAGATTTTATGTATTAAAGCGTAAACATTTATGAAGAATTTATAAAGCTTTTATCAATTTTGATTTTAGAATTTAACTGAATGAAGCTACAAATTTTCTTATACTTAAACTTGTCGATGCTGCTGGCGGTGGTATCAAAGCACCATTCTGATGATTTTGTCTGGCAAATTCCACTTCAAAAGAGCTTGCATGATTGTTATAGACATCACCTTTCCTGTTCCAGAAACCAGTTTCGGAACATCAAAACTTTTTCGATCTTCACGCCAGAGGCCATATATATATATATATATATATATACACACACACTGTATATACAAGAATATATACAGTATATATATGATATATGGATGTGCGGCGATGGCACGTAGCGCGCAGCAAAACCCAGCTGTTCATCCTTCTACAGAATAAAAAAATTGGTTGGTAGCTAAATGGGTACCCTGGGTAACCTAGTGGTTAAGACACTGGGCTGCTAGTAGGGCGTGGTTTGGCTTCCACGTTAAACTGTAGGTGTAAGGTGGAGTGACAAGCTTGACCTTCGTCAGAATGAACAATTCGGGTGGAAGCAAAGTCAAGGTTAAATATGGTCTGATTGCCAGTAAGCCCTATAATGAATGTAATTGGTTTAATTGAATAAGTTTGCTTGAGTGATCATCAGATATATGAATGTCACAAAAGGTGATTAATAGACTTTGTTGATTTTGCTTTAATTAATAAAATAAAGGAAATGTTCACAATGGAATAACGTTGCAAAGCTTCATGAAAAGCGCAAAAGAATTGTGCATGAAATGCTGAGATTGACATTGATTGTAAAAGGACAAATGAACCCTATATAAATGTATAAATGGAATTTGAATAATGACATGACTTATATGATAACTCGCGACTGAATTTAGATCCTTTGGGGTTAAAAAGGAATGATAAATAGGCCCATTTGAATGGCCTATTATAATAAGTTGTCACATCTCGAAAAGCCAGCGACTGATTACTTGAGGTTAGGGAAGCAGCTCTTAATGCGTGTCGTGGGTGCCATGGGAAGTGTTGGTATCAGCTACCTTCCCTATCAAGGATTTGGTCCGACGAAAGAGAGGGTCTCTTGTGAGGCAGGAGAAAAAAGATTCGCACAAGCGGTCCTTTCATCCAAATACATCACTGTTTCTTAGCCGGATTTTCCCCAAGACCCCCGTGTCAAGGTTTTAGGTCGGCGCGACCTCTTATCATCCTACAAGGGTAAACAAATTCACGAAGCGGGTTTTTCTTTCTTGTTTTCTTGCGCACAAATCACAGCCTACAGTGGTAAACAAACCAACCCGGGGGGTAGCGACCCTCCGTTTGAGGTGCATATATATATATATATACATACTGTATATTAGTGGTGTACCAATTAATCGGCATCTGCATCGGCAGAATCAGCCAATTTTGGGGCATCGGCATCGACATCGGCCAAATTTAGCCGATTTTCTTACTAAGTTGAAATTTTAAAATTTTCATTACAAAACAAAATCTATACTCATAAAAAATTAACAAGAAAAACACTATTTATGATCATTTATACTCAATTCAAAGTGTAATTATATAAAAATATTTTACATTTACGAAAATGGCAAAGCTTAATAAGTTAAGTTGCCCATAAATTTACATTTTCTCTACAAGCTAATCTCTAAATATTATAAACTATTGTAATCTCCTACTCTATATTAATAATAATTCTATATTAAGTTGGGATCTTCTCCGTTTGACTGCCGCCATTGAAACATAAGAGGTGAGTGCCCCCAGCCTTCTTTACTTAGCCTTATAAGGCTAACTAACGAAAATATCACGACCTAACCTAACCAATCGTTAGGTCAACTGTACGACCTTGACGATTGGTTAGGTTAGGTCGTGATATTTTTGTTAGTTAGCCTTATAAAGCTAACTAAAGAAGGCTGGAGTTTAATTATGTTTCAATGGCGGCAGTCAAACGGAAAAGATCCTTAAGTTGGTTTAATATGCACATTATAAAGAACATCTTATTACGTTGACTTTATTTTAAGTATTTTAATAATTTTATAAACCCAAATTATATACCCATTTTTTAAAATCAAATTGGGCACTAGGGACTTGAAATTTGAATGAAAAATTTTGCTGTTTACATTGTTGAAGAAAGAAAATACCTTTAACATAAGGAAAACCAATTACTTTAAATATTGGTATTCAGTTTATGAAACTAAAATAAAATTATTTTATTTTCCTGAGAAATAAAACTTTTTACATTTTTTTAGCTCCGATATATGAATAACAAATTCTGGTGCTGTATATTGTAGAGTGAGCTAAGGAAAAAGCATTTAAACAAATTTGAAATGTAAAAATATGAAAATTGAAAGTTTTCACATTAGATTAGTAAAATTTATGAAGAGAACAGATTTTTGCGTTTATGGAATCTTGTCTCAACCAGGCAAAACGAACTTTCTATCGTGTCAATATTAACACTCGTACTTTGTCAAAAAATATTTTAGTACTTCCATTTTTCCCGGGCTTTTTGGGCATTGCTAATGTACTTAAACTTTTGGATATTAATGTAGTATTTTCATATAACAATATTGTGAAAAATATCATAGTAAAAAATAGCCCTACCAATAATTCAGGCATTATCTATAAAATTGGTTGTAAACAATGTGATTCCTTTTACATAGGTCAGACGGGAAAGGATTTGCACACACGTATAAAACAGCATCAATATTCCGTTAGAACAGGACAGCTGTCCAGTGCCCTTTTGTCCATTTGTCAGAGTTAGCCCACTGTATTGATTGGAATAATGCTTCAGTTTTATTCCATTCAAGCAACATTGTTAATAGAAATATTCTTGAGTCTGCCATAATCCAACTTTCAAATAACTTCAACATAAGCAAAGGTCTTTTTCAACTCGATCCTGTTATTTTGAATTCCTTTAAAACAGATTTAGATAAGAAGGGTAAAACATTAAATCTTTGGTAAACTTGTCTGCTACTTTATTAACTTTTAATTTGCATTTTATTTTTTTTATATATATCGAAACCTGACCATAGGCAGCAGTGTGTTAAAACCCGGGCAGAGTTCCAGTATAAATTTGTATTTTTATAATCCATTTGATCTTGTGCTAAAAATCGATATTTTTCCTTACAAATCTGTACGCCTCACTGGTAATCCTTTAAGGTTTTAATTTTTTATTTTTTATTTTTACTTCTCTGTTTATTGCATATATATGTATGTATGTATGTATGTATGTATTTGTATATATAGATATGTATATATATATATATATATATATATATGTGTTTGTGTATGTATGTTATTTATTTTTTCTTTTTTTCTTTCTGTAACCTATATATAGGCTGTAACCTTTTTATGTACTTCAGTGTTCCTGAGGATGTCATTAGACGAAAGCGCTTGAGCACCATTTTGTGTTTCCTTTCCTTCGTGGTTTTATTCATCATATATATACATATATACATACACATATACACATACACACATACACATATATATATATATATACACATATATATATATACACACACACACATACACACACACTCACATATATATATATATATATATATACACACATATATATTATATACACATACATATATAATATATACATATATTCACACACACATATATATACACACACACACATATATATACTGTATATATATATATATATATATACATACACATATATAATACATATACATATACACATATACATATATACATACGCATATATACGCATACGCATATATATACACATACAAATATACATATATACATAAGCATATATACACATACACGTACATACACATATATACACACATATATACATACACATATATACATATACACATACATATATATACACATACATATATATACACATACATATATACACATATATGCATATACACATACATATATATACACATATATATATATATAGATACATATATACATACATATAGTGATCAGTCTTTCCTTGTGAACAAACGTGTTTTATCGAGTGTCCAGTGTTATCAATTGAATAAGTGGTTTTCGTTGAGGTGTCTTTAAAAAAAAATAGTGTTTGGTGCATTCTTAACTAAATTACTTCGTGTTACTAATCATTCATTAACGAATATATTTCATTTATTGACTTTATTCAGTACTATATTATTTGATTAATCCAAGGCTAGTGCACGTGGCTTGCCTTGTTTGTTTTTCAAATCTATCAGAAAACGTGGAGTCATAAGGTTCATTTTCCCTTGTTTGTTTTTCAAATATATCAGAAAATAAGGTTCATTTTCCCTTCTTTCGGGAGATCAGGTAGTGTGGTCATACACCGTGGGAAAGAAAAGGAAAAAAGTCGGTCGAATCGCGATCAGATAATTATTATTAAATACTCTTTCTTTGACATATCTTTCGTCGGTAGCTTAATTATATATTAATTTAGTATAACTTTCTGTTACAAGAAGCTGTTTCTGCATTTCAAGAACATTTTTGCGGGTTTGGGCAGGTGACGGCACAATAGGCACGCGGTAGACCTACGTTGTAATTTATTAATTTCCAAACGCTCGTTTTATTTTTGTTTTTTGTTTTGTTTGTTTTTTAATTAATTAAAAGCATGGCACCACCGTCAAGTACTTGCAGTCGCTGTGAAGGGAAATTTGCCGCTTACGCGTTTACAATGGCTAATAATAATGAGCAGTTAGTTTGCAGGTGGTGCTCAAGCATGGAAGTCCTGAGGAACGAGTTAGAACGTGAGAAGGAGGCCAGACTGAGGCTTGAAGAAAACGTGATGCTCCTGACGGCAAAATTAAAATCCCTTGAGACTCCAGTTACGACCCCTCCTGCCTCAGTTTCTACTAATAATATAAATAGTACTAATAGCCCTCTCTCTTCCCCTAGTTCCCAACCCTTCGTTCGAGTGCGTAATGGAGCCCCATTGGGAAAACCTAAGACTTGTCTACCAGTAATAACAAACAATAAGTTTTCTGTTTTAGGTTTCGAAGATGCTGATGAACCGGAAATACGACTCGTTGGCGATTCCATTGTTCGAGGGCAGCTCGAGGAATTCTGTGGGAGAAACCCTCGTCGTAGGCGCCGTTACTGCTACCCTGGTGCAAGGGTGGAGGATATAACTAATAGTGTTGACCATTTTACAGACGGTACCGCCGAGGACACAACGTATGTTATTCATGTCGGTACTAATAACGTTTTAAATTCTAGATCGGAAGAACTGCTGGCTAGGTACAGGGACTTACTAGAGCGATTAAAGGAAAAACTAATAAGATTGTTTTAACAGGTATACTTCCTCGAATTATCCAACGTAACGATTTCTACAGCAAGGCGACCTATATTAACAATAACCTAAAGTCTCTTTGCCAACAGGAAGGAGTGCATTTTGCGAATTTTTGGAACAGTTTCTACGGCAGGAGGGACTTGTTCCTCGGAGATGGACTTCATCTTAATGACGTTGGAGCTGCGCGTTTAGGAAGACTATTTCATAATACTGTCTCTTCTTTTCAGGCTGCCGTAACTCGAACGGTCCCAGCGTAAATTCCACAAATTTCCCCTGCGCTCGCGAAGGTGTCGCAATTACAAACAATTTGAAGGTTCTATCCTTAAATGCTCGTAGCTTACGAAATAAAATAAACGAATTTTTTTCTTTAATTGCTTGTAAAGACTATGATTTAATTGCGATAAATGAATCGTGGCTTAGCACTGAAACACGTGACTTTGTAGGGGAGTATCAAATTAGAGGTTATAGACTTTTTGTTAAAAACAGAATAGGTAGGCGAGGAGGCGGTGTTATGTTGTATATCAAAGATAATATTGCGAACGTTATAGAAGTAAAGCACACAATTCCAGAACCAATAGATTCGACTATAGCAGAACTTAAATTGAACGATTTCAAACTTCTTGTTGCGGTTATATATAGGCCCCCTAATCAAACAGCTGATACGGACGAAGCGTTATATCGTGAACTAAAGAGAATAATAGGTAGTGAGCAGGCTTTAGTTATGGGTGACTTTAATTGCGCCAACGTGAATTACGATACAATGCAGGGAGACGCGGAAGGTAATCGTTTAGTTAATTTTCTCGAGGATAGCTTTCTTATTCAAAAGGTTGGGGAACCTACGAGGTTGGACAGTATTTTAGATTTAGTAATAACTACGGATGATAGGCTAATTACTGATCTTCAAGTAATAGAACCGTTAAGCAATAGCGATCACAATATGGTAGAGTTTGTCCTCTCAGTAAGTCACTCGAAACCAGCTAACTCGACTAAAATTCCAACTTCCAGCACGCAGACTTTTGTAAATTTCGAAATAAATTGTCACACGTCAATTGGGAAAACGTAATGGGGAACTCCAACGCAAAACTAATGTGGGAATCGTTTGAAACAGTATTTAGGACTATAAATGAGGAATGTGTACCGTACAAAATTAAGCGTGCGAAAGTAAATAACAAGCCCTTGTGGTTTACTTCTAGAGTAGGAGACATTATAAAGAGTAGAGATAGGGCTTATAGGCTACATAAGTGCGATAAAGACAATTTGTGGTTACGAAACAACTACATATCTCTAAGGCGTGAAGCGAAAAGTGTAATAAAAAAGTCCAAGCGCGAATTTGAAATCTCCATAGCTCGTGACGGTAAAGAAAACCCCAAGCGATTCTTTCAATACGTCAACAATAGAAATCCAGTAAAAAGTGTCTTGGGGCCGTTGAAAAATGTTAACGGAGATCTAGTTTCTGAAAACAAGGAAATGGCTACCTTGCTAAACGAATTTTTACGTCAGTTTTTACTATAGAAGATGTAACGAATATCCCTACGGTCATAGACATAATACCTTTGATAATGGTAATATTTTGGATAATATTGTGGTTAGTGAAGGGGAGTAATGCGCTATATTGATAAAATGAAAACGCGTAAATCACCGGGGCCGGATTCCATATATCCCATACAACTAAAAGAATTAAAAGATAGCATTGTTGTGCCGCTAACAAAGATTTTTAATGCGTCTATTTCTGAGGGGTGCGTACCAGATAATTTCAAGTTAGCAAACGTAACACCTATCTTTAAGAAAGGCGATAAAGGTGCGGCGGGAAATTATAGGCCAATCAGTTTAACGTCTGTTGTAGGTAAGCTACTGGAATCAATAATTAGGGATCGTATAGTCGAACACTTAGTTAACTTAGTTAGAAATACGCAGCACGGTTTTAGGCGAAACAAATCTTGCTTAACTAATCTTTTAGAATTTTTTCAAAGCGTGGTTGACGTTTACGATAGTCATCGGGCGGTTGATGTAGTGTATTTAGATTTTCAAAAAGCGTTTGACACCGTACCGCACAAAAGACTCATTGAGAAAACTAAGCTCATGGAATCAGGGGTGTAGTAATAAATTGGATAGAAGAGTGGTTGCGAGGTAGGAAACAGAGGGTGGTCGTTGATGGAGCGGAGTCGTGTTGGGCTAATGTAGCGAGTGGCGTTCCTCAGGGTTCTGTATTGGGCCCCTTGCTTTTTCTTATATATATTAACGATTTAGATGTCGGCCTAGTCAGTACAGTTTCAAAGTTTGCGGATGACATGAAGCTGGGTGGTAGGGCGATTAATGACGAAGATAGAGGTAAAATCCAGAATGATCTGAATAAAATCGTTGATTGGTCAGTCACATGGCAAATGAGATTTAACGTCGATAAGTGCAAAATTTTACATATAGGTTCGCGTAACGGTAATTTTGCGTATAGTATGTCAGGGAAAGAGTTGATAAGCGTAGAGCAGGAAAAAGATTTAGGAGTTATAGTCACTGGTGATTTAAAAGTAGCGAAACAAAGTACAGTTATAGCTCGGAATTTTGAGTACAAATCGCGCGATATTATAGTTCCTCTTTATAAATCATTAGTTAGACCCCATTTGGAGTACGCGATCCAATTTTGGAATCCGCATATGCGCAAAGATATAGACAAAATCGAAAGAGTTCAAAGACGAGCAACTAAGATGATTCCGTCGCTTAGGTCAAAGTCGTACGAGGATAGGCTTAAAGAGTTAAAATTGACTACACTCGAGACTAGGAGGCTAAGGGGTGATCTAATCCAGGTTTTCAAAATTATGAATGGGTTCGATAACGTAGATAGAGATAGCTTTTTCGAAATATCTCAATATAATAGGACTAGAAATAACGGGTGTAAGTTGACAAGTAGAAGGTTCGAGACAGCAGTTGCCAAAAACTTTTTTACGCATAGAATAGTAAATAGCTGGAATAGTTTGCCGGTAGAAGTAATTAGTAGCACGTCTATAAACATGTTTAAAAATCGATTAGACGCATATGTTGATAGATTGGGTATAGTTTAAGGTAGTAAAATTAAGGGTGGATAAGATAGATTTTGATTCTCTTTTCATTAAAGATCACAATAACCAGACTAGAGGTCATAGTATGAAATTATTTAAGCCAAGATGTAGAACAAATTTAAGAAAACATAGTTTTACAAGTGTTGTGGGATATAGGGAGGCAGCATCTTGGGTTAGGGGATACTCTCTGTCCTTACACACCCCATTTAAAGAGATTCCTCTGCCGAGCGGTGCCCCCCATAGTACTGTGAGGTATTGAAAAACTCATGATCTTCACTTGCCCCACAAACACCTTTAAATGGGAGACCCAAAATGGGTGCACACACATTTCTACATTACTGTACAGTCTTTACAGCCACACCTACACTTTTCCTCCTAAGTATATATATTGTAATGTATATGGTTGTAAATTGTGACTTGGTCCGCAATTGATATGGACCGTGACTTATTTTTGGTTGGCAAGGTACTGGTATTGATGGATACCGTAATGAAATTGACTGGATTCTTTGGATCTGATATATTTGCATGTCGGTTATAAATAGATATAGAGTGTAACATATTTGTGGATAGTAGTCTATTATGACTTGATCCTCTGGATCCAGAGATTCTATCTTTAGTTTTAAATTGATAATTAATTAGTTTTAAATTGATAATTATTTAGTTTTGTAAAAATTGGTTGTTGCCAATGTACAGGCAGTTTTTACATAGTGGAGCCGCCTCGATGGGCCGACGTGGCCCCTAGTGTGCCCACTATAAAAATTTCTTATGTTCTTATGTTCTTGTGGTTCGGAACCCACGTAAAATTGTAGGTCCCCTCCGCCACCACGGAGGACATGCACAATACACAATTACGAACACAGTTAGGTAGACCAGCCATGAGTGGATCCTAGGGTCTTTGTTGGTCTGAAACATTATTATACACACACACACACACACACATATATTATATATATATATAATATATATATATATATATATATATATATATTTGTGGTTAACTATAGCGTTACCAAAAACTTTACAATTTTTATTTTAGAAATAACCTCTATGTAAAGTGTATGTAACCACTCCCTGTATTGAATAACATAAACCATTTTAACATGCAACCTCACTATACAGGGTGTCCCAGAATTAACTATCTATTTCAATGAAATCGGACAAATTTTTTAAAAACACTTTTATTTATGTTTATCATGTTTAATGTGTTAAAAATGTATAAATTTCTAAAAAAAAATTCATAATTTTATTTTCATAATTTTTTCATAGTTTTTCATAGTTTTATTTTCATTCTCTTTCAGAACCCTATTAATAATGAATACACAAGAACGCATCTTTGTTGTAACATCCCGTATCAAAGGAATGCAATGTAATGAAATCAGAGAAAAATTTACAAGAAGATTCCACAGAACCAGTCCTACAGACAAAGCGATTCGTGAACTTGTGAACAAATTTAAAAGAACTGGATCCGTACACGACGAGGTGGGAAGAAGACGCCCAAGGACAGCACGTAACAGTACCGAACAGGTACGACAATTGTTTGAGGATGAACCAACAACTTCGGTTAGGAGGCCGGTCGAAGACTCAACATATCCAAGACAACAGTTCATAGAATCTTGCGTTCGACACTGATGAAAAAGGCTTATCACATTCAAGTAAATAAAGTTTTGACTTATGATTTATAAATCTATTTGTTTTTGTATCATAATTTAGTAATAAACACAAAATTATGTCAGTTTTTATTAAATTTGTCCGATTTCATTGAAATAGATAGTTAATTCTGGGACACCCTGTACAGTAATTTTCACATATTCAGTATTGCAAGTTCATTTTAAGAAATAATCTTTTACTAACCTTTCCACCTAAGTTTCCACACATGAAATGATTTCTTTTATTGTGTAGCTACCTCCATTCAACAACATTTCGTGTATTAACCGTTTATGGTACAGAAATCTTTATTAAGTGTGTTTATTATATAATTATTTATTGTTAGTTATTACTTATATACTCACTGCTTATTCAATCTGGAATATGTTAATGAATAAATGGCATAACGTATTACAAAAGTATACTTTATTCTTGGCACTGTAGATATATATATACACATATACCAGTGTGGTTTCTACATTTCACCTTTTCCCAAAAGCTGGATCCTGTCTGCTTTTCAGATAGCTGGTGAGGGAAGCTATATTTATGGGACCTCTTTGCGAGAGACCCGTTGCCCACGTCGGGCTTGCATCATGAAAAAGAAAAACTATGGTATTTGGCATTTACCATTATTTATTCGGACTATAGTGGATTTAATTATCCCAGAAGAGTTCCTTGTTCCATGCACGGTCTGTGTGTATCATAAAAAACTCAGGGAACCATTCTGAGTTCATTCCCATATATATATATATATATATATATATATGTAGTGAAGAACAGAAGGAGAAGTCTGCTTTTGAGAACATGCTGGACTGCTCACAGGATAGACGAGACACAAAGAAGATCCATTAAGTAATATCTACATAATCACTATTTAAAGCTCTTTTCACTTATACAAATTACGGTTGTTCATTTTCTTAAACAATTTCCATTTTAGTGGTTTACACATGTCTTGTATGGTTTTGTTGTCCATTTCACCTTTTCATTACTGAGGAAGTTATGGTTGTAATATTTCTGGTGATATTAAACGACATTTCATTGTGCAGTGAAACTATAGTTGTGTCTGAAATGACGTTCAAAGATAAACTAAAACGTTTTAAGTATCGAGTCAGTGGAAAGGATTCTATTCGTAATTCATGTTTCTGCAATCTCCTGGAATTATTCTGGCGTGCTAATTGGATTAAGATGTTAGAACATGAACAGACTGAACTACAAATTGCAATAAAATATAACATATTTGACATAAGGAATAACTTATTAGTACTAAGGCTGATTTGGTTAGAGGATCTGAACGTAGTGGTTGGTTGGTTGGGTATTGCATTTTACTTTGGAATGTCAAAGATAGGTAGTGATGGTAATGGGTAAATATACAATGGGGTAAGGGGTGGTGTGTTTTTTTGGAATTTACTTATATATTTCTTGTCTTAATTAATTAATGTGACAAAAACTACAAATATCTAAATAATCTGTTGTGTTAGAATTAAAAGTTCTTTACATTAAATATATTTATAAAGGAGAACTTCCTTTACTTTACTAACGTGGTGATATGCAGTGAGTGCTTATATTACGTCTCGTAGTGAGAATCTTTTGAAACGCAATTAAATTTTCTTGTTTTAATATGTAAAAATTTAAACAATACATTTTGCACAGCAAAAGGGGAAGACAATGTTTATAAAGCGAAGTCTGGCTCCAAATTTTTACTTTAACTGCGGCTATCGGAAAATCTGTCTACTGCTGTATGTACAAAAAACAAAAAAAAACCTCTTAAACACATTATTTAAAAAATTTAATTTAAAAAAAATAAGGAGCGAAAATCTGTTCTCATATGAGGCATGTCGCAGTTGCGTAAGTGGACTTGTATGAGGCATATTGCAGTTTAGGGGTTAATCTGTCAGCAATCGTCTTGCAGAGACTTGTATACTAGCTCTTAGTTGAACATCCCTAAGTCGTTCACGTTTGCTTAGTGCCAAGAATAAAGTATACTTTTGTAATAAGTTATGTCATTTATTCATTAACATACTCCAGCTTGAACAAGTAGTGAGTAACAGTTAAAAATAAATAATTATATAATAAACACTCCTGCACCATAAACAGTTAATACACGAAATGTTGTTGAATGGAGGAAGCTACACAATAAAAGAAATCATTTCATGCGTGGAAACTTACGTGGAAAGGTTATTTAAAGATTATATCTTTAAATGAACTTGCAATACTGAATATGTGAAAATTACTGTATATCGAGGTTGCATGTAAAATAATTTATATTATTCAATACAGGGACGGGTTAAACACACTTTACATAGGTTATTTCTAAAATGAAAAATTTTAAGCTTTTTGGTAATTATACACTTATCATAATTTTGTGTAATTTCTGTCAAAAATTGCAGCTTTAACTGTATGAATTGGGATGATAGGAAAATATCCTTTGCATCGAACGCCAAACAAATCACGGGCATCACATTTCTGTGTGACGCAAGTACAGAGATTGTAAATTTATTTGCGGTACTTAAAAAAATGGAAAATACGAATACGAATGCGATAGAAAAGGAGAAAATAATAGCGGGGAAAAGATGACCAAAATGTCCCAAACCAAAACGGTGAGCATGAGAGAAACAAATAAAAATATAACACGGAAAGAAGACACTATTGTAAAAGAAAGAAAAGAAACAAGTGCAACCCATGATATGGTAAAACTACCTACCTAACAAAGATAATGATAAAAAGACGTTAAAACTAAAAACATAGAAAATAAGCAGGCGACAAAAACTAGAAGCATAGAAAATATCTGTAAAATTATGCAAAAGGGCATTGCAGATACCGAGATGGGCAATCCCACTATGTAACTTCCATTACAAAAATGGATAGTGTAAATTTGAAAAAAATGCATGTTCCACCATCTTAGTATCTGCAAAACTTATGCAAGATAAGAGATGCAAATACGAGCAAAACTGTCGTTACCACCACCTTCAAAGCAACACGTCAGTTGAGCAGTCCAAACCAGCAACAAACAGGGATACCAATTTTTTAGATGTAGCCAACATAATTCAACTACTAAATATCATCCAACAAATACAAAGCCAATTGACAAATACGGGATCCGAGAACCGTACAGAATGCATACAGCAAGAAATTACATGCGATATCGGGACAAGTATCGAAAAAGATAAAGAAAGGAAAATTCTCGGAGGATCACAAGGCAACGAAACATGCACCACCAATGAAGACGAAAAACAAAATAATCCTAGCCAACACTTAGCTCCTTAAACCAAGCCATTCACTGGAAAAAGTCACATACGTGAAAAGACTCATTCAAGAAACAAGAGCATACTTTGTATGCCTCATGGTGACCCATCTAAAGGACTGCCAGGCGAACTGTGAAAATTGTTTTATGTCGACAAAAAAGAAATACAAATTGACAACTATAACATACTTCGAGCCGACAGAACAGTGAGGCGTAAAGGAGGATGTGCTATTTATACACATGAAAGACATATGGCAGAAATGGCTATAAGTACTTCAAACAACTACGTAGAATCAGTAGCAGCAAAAGTAAAAAAATTAAATATGGTACTAATTGTAATATATAAACCCCGAACATGCCAACTACAAAATTGTTATAATGTTTCAGACCACCAAACTATGTAATTATGTATTGTGCATGTCCTCCGTGGTGGCAGAGGGGACCTACAATTTTACATGGGTTCCGAACCACAAAAACCTTAATTTTACTACCTTAAACTATACCATTCTATCAACATATACGTCTAATCAATTTTTAAACATGTTTATAGACGTGCTACTAATTACTTCTACCGGCAAACTATTCCAGCTATTTATTATTCTATGCGTAAAAAGTTTTTGGCAACTGCTGTCTCATATATTCTCAGATGCCATTACAGAGGTCAGGAACAGAGTCCCCAACCCCAGATATTATTCTCTATGGTGATTTTAATTTCCCATTCATGAAATATAAAAGGATAGGAAGACATACAGTATATGTATACACCAAGACAAAGCGGGGGTCACACTGAAAAACCAGGAGCAGACAAAAGTGCTCTTAGCTCTAGCCGATAAATTTATGATAAGAATGAACGGGAAATACAAGAAAAACAACTGTCTACATTTGGTATTCACAAACAAGAGCAACCTAATTGATGACGTAGGAATATCCCCAACTATAATATCAGATCACAACATTATTGAAATAACCACCAATATAAAAGCAACAGGAAAGGAAAGAACACGCACTATCGAAAGAATCAAATTTAAATTTTTTAATTTCCACTCCAAATCTATAAAATGGGAAGGTATTGCATCTAGCATGGAAGCAATAGACTGGGAAACCATCTTTCAGGGCAAGACAACGGAAGAGATGCAAATAACCTTAGAGGAGAAGACTGAAAATTGTGGAGAGATCTCGCAAAAATGCAACAAAGTTGAAAAAGAAGCAAGTTCGAGAAACAAGAGTTCAATGTTCCACAAGAGAAAAAGAGTGACTCTACAATTAAAAAACTCTAAAAACATCATGGAAATATTACACGGTAAACTGGAGAGTATAGATTGCGTCATACAAGATTTAATTAAGAGAAAGAAAGATGACGCTATAGATACGATAAAGGCTAACTAAAAGTACGTCTATAATTTTGCAAAACGGAAGTCGAAAAATCACACTACTATCGGACCTTTGAAAAATGAAAACGTTTTATCCGATAATCTAAAAAGAGGTATCTGAAAAACTAAGAGCTCAGTACGAATCATCTTTCAGCATCTCCAAAACTGATAAGCTAATATTCGATAGAAGGCGTTCTTTGAAGAACTATAAGGGGAAAGTATAACGGACTGACTTCACAACAGATGATATTACACAAGCTAACGGGAAATTAAAAACATACTCAGTGGCAGCACCGGACAAATGGAATGTCACACTGATCAAAAAGTAAGAATGAAATCGCTACGCCCCTATATTGGATATGAAGACGATCACTAGACACGAGAAATATACCGAGCATCCGGAAGAGAGCGAACATAGTTCCAATATGTAAAGGAGATCGATCCGAGGCCAGAAACTATGGGCCAATGTCGCTTACATCTCCTCACCAAAATATTTGAGAGAATAGTTAGAGAAAAAAAATCTATGACGTTTTGGAAACTGAAAAAAATTAAATAACCAACATGAATTTCGGTCAGAAAGATCATGCCTATCACAAGTAATGGAACACTAACATTATTGATGCACTTGAAAATAATGAGAACTGTAATATACACAGACTTTGCCAAGGCGCTCGACAAGTGTGAACATGGAATCCTAACACAAACTGAAATATATGTGAATAACATGAAAAGTAGGAAAATGAGTATATAATTTTCTTGTTTAATATCATTAGTCGTTCGCAAACATCGGTCGTGGACACGTACTCGGCTGCTGAAATTTCTGTAATAACTGCGTGATTATATTACACTCCCGAATTTAACATTTTATTAACGATAGCTGCCTGTGATATTGCTTGTAATACCTTTCTAAAATAAAACTGAAATCTGAAGATGTAGTGAATACTCGTCGGCCGTCCTTTCACGCCACTCGAAGATTGTAATCAACCTTAATTCATGCAAGGATGACATCAGGATGTTCAAACTCTTTAGGTTATGCTAACGAGTATCACAGGGGTTCGTAATGCTAAAGAAGTCTTGGAATATGTATCGAATTTAAGCCGTGTTGAAGAATATACTCATGGTGAAGAGGAGGAGTCGACTTCTAGTAAAAAAAAGCAGACGATTATAACGCTTGTTGACGAATGGTACAAGAAACTAAGTCATGTTACACTTCACCAATTACACCCTCACAACAAAAACCATCAACCTAGTGACTATGAATAATTTAATATTTTTACCACTACCTTAACGTTTAGTACGATGAGGTGTCTAGTGAGGTCATAGCTAAAGGATTGTGTACCATTTTAATAGAACTTTGTGACGAATACCTTTTGGGCCCCAAAATGGAACAGTATCGACATGCTTATTTCTTGAATAGAGCGCCTCTGGCTTACTCGAATTATTTACTGTGCAAGTAATTCTGTGTTCATACTTTTCTCTGACGAACTATCCTTTCACGTTTTTTTCAGCGCGCCTGAGTCATAGAACCAGCAACAGACTGCGTCTGGTTCCTAAGACGCATGACTCACCACCCGGCCTGCGTCATGAACTGAAGCGAGCAGTCCGGCCCACAACAGTATGTGAGCTTGTATCGTCGTGACGTATTAACCAGAAGCCTCCTCGCAGCAGCAGTATTACCGAGAAACAACTGCACTTACAGTAACAAAGGTGAAGATACTGCTAAGCAGTACTCTTAACGCTCAATACCACGTGAATCTTTACAAATTTTGTTTAAACGTAGCAGTGGCGCGATTAATTGTGTGCTCGAGACAAGTTATAAACTACAGACTGCCAAACGTAGTTGCGTTATTTATGAGTGTTAATGAAGTGGCGAGAATTTTTGTTGGTTGAGAAGTGGGTGGCTGAAAATTATACTAAAATACTAGCTAACGCGTGTACAACAGGAGTGATGATCAGTGTCACTCCATCTTCTATTATTTGCATGTTAACTGAGCCGTGATACGAGCCAACCCGACGTTGAAACACGATTGGTGTAGAAACTAACTTAACCTTTAGTACAACCATAATAACGGGATAGTACCTACGCATTACTGATTCATCCTCGATAGATTATTTAAAATAGCACATTTCCTCAATCTAAAACCATTATTAAGTGCACGCGTAGATATGCGTTATTTTGACACCGTACTCGAGCATGCCTACACTGTATTAATTGGTAACTTAATGAAGTGTAGAGATGAACAGCGTGAGAAGGGTTTGGAGATTAGAAGATATTTAGAAGATATTTCCCCCCCGACCCAAGAAATACCAATGTTTGTAAAGCTGGTCTAGAGTGTTACAAACCCTCCCTCGCCTTCACCGTTCATCCCGCCGAGCTGTATCTTTATATGCTCTCCAACTGTCCTCAAGATTTAGAGGATTTCATACATAGATATAAACTAACAATTTTAAATTGAAAAAAAAAAAACGTGAAAAGAGAATAAGCGCTCCAGTAAAGCGCATTGTATATACTTTGACATTTCATAATGATCGTGTACTTGATCATGCTTTTCAATCCGTGTTCAAAGATTAAAAATCATGAAAAGATTACACCCAAATGTAAAGTTAGAACAAAATAATCCTAAATGATCTTAAAAATTCTGTATATCGAGTATAGAAAGCCTCATACATTAAACAGGGCATTATTTCTAAAGAACTGGTTGTATTATGCAAAGCAATGGGGATAACAAACGTTTCCTTTGATAGGTGCAGGTTGAAGAGAAGCTTAAACAGTGTATATCTATATACTTACAAAATTATAAAGAAAATTAAGATTGAGACAAGTGGATTTTCCGAAGTGTAAGAAGATTCTCAAATAGCTTCACTGATGTTCCGTGTAAAGTGTCGGCTTGTGCGTTGTCTAATAGTTGCCCAAAGACTTGAATCCAAGTAACCTTTTGGAGAAAGGTAAAACTTATATTATTATGAATATATGAATGCAAAATTAGGAATTACTTCACAACATATAATCAAAACATGACAATTAGGAAAGTACAAGGAAAATACAAAACCAGAAACTTGTAAAATATCAACTTACCCCTTGAAGACCTCCGAAAAAATAGTTGGCCAGTTTGGCGTGTGGTTCATGATTACAATTTCGTCTTCATAATTATATGGTTAACTGACCAACCACAGCCAAATGGCCACGCTCACTAATTAAGAGAGTCTACAAGGATCAATGAGATCTTTCCACAGACATCAATTACTTACAATAACTATTTCACCATTATTTGCGAGTTTACTATACTAACAAAAAGAAAATTCTTGACATGTTAATAAATATTGTATGTACTGTACATGTGATGTAATTATTATTTCTAAAAGAAATGCATGTATTAACTATTTCCACCATTATTTATAAGTTTACTATGCCAATAAGAAATAAAAATAATTTCTTGACATATTAATAAATATTTTATGTGTATGGTATGTATTATTATGAACTAAAATTAAGTGTATGTATTAACTATTTCTACCATTATTTGTAAGTTTACTATACTAATAAAAAAATAATCTCTTGGCATGTTAATAAATATTGTTTGCAGATGTGTTTCTACTTCTCATTTATTTTAAATTATGTCTATGTATACATCTTAATAATGTTGAAGACCAAAAAGGATGGAATGTGAGCATTGTCAGCGAAGGAAAAGATAAGGAAAAAATATAATAAAAAATGAAAAGATGTATTGATGATTAAACATTTTAACTACCACATTGAGGTCGGGATTTCGACTTCCGATGGGGTGATATCACTGTTATGCCTCAGACAGGATTGAATGGTGACCGCTAAAGTTTATAGTATGACATCACACACACACACACACACACACACACACACACACACAAGTATATATGTACAAAAAATTTTTGTTTTCATGTTTAGGTTATGTTACTCTTGGGTAGCGTGAAAGTGAGATTAGGTTAAGTTAAGCTACCTCTATATTCAGAGCAATATTTTTTTTGGGGGGTAGACACCCCCCAGCCCTTATCTAATCAACCTTCAATCCTTTTGAGATATTAAAATTTTTGCTTTTTTCCCTTTTCTCCTCTGTTTTCCTTTTCCCTCTTTCTTTTCCCCTTTGTACTGTTCACTTCGCACTGGCACTGCCACCCCCCCAACTCTTCTCCGTTTTTGCTAACATACCACTCCGAATTACTCAAGACGCTGAGTGTAAAAGTTGATCAGTTATTAGTGGTGTACCGATTCATCGGCATCGGCAGAATAGGCCTTTTTTTGGCCTCGGCTAAATTTAGCAGATTCTCTTACTGATTATTTGAATTTTAAAATTTTCATTGCAAAACAAAATCTATATTTATAAAAAGTTGAACAGACAAAAAACACTATTTATGATCATTTATATTCAGTTCAAAGTGTAATTATATAAAAAAATATTTTACAGTCACGAAAAAGGCAAAGCGTAATAAGTTAAGTTGCCCATAAATTTACATTTTCTCTTATCTCTAAATATTATAAACTATTGTAACTTACTCTCTATTAAAAATAATTCTGTATAAGTTGCTTTATAATTTATATATTAAACCACCTTATTATGTTGACTTTGTTTTAAGTATTTTAATAATTATAAACCCAAATTGTATATCCTTTTTTTTTTATTCAAAGTGGTCACCAGAGACTTGAAATTTTAATGAAAAATTTTGTTTACATTGTTGAAGAAAGAAAATAATACCTTCAACATAAGGAAAACCAATTACGTTAAATATGGGTATTCAATTTATGAAACTAAAATAAAATTACTTTATCATTTTACTGAGTAATAAAACTTTTTAACATCATTTTAGCTGTGGTATATGAGTAACAAATTCTGGTGCTGTATATTGTGGACTGAGTTAAGGAAAAAGCATTTAAACAAATTTAAAATATAAAAATATGAAAATTGAAAGTTTTCACATTAGATTAGTAAAATTTATGAGGGGAGTTGATTTTTTAAAAAAATGGGCAAATAATTAATCGGTATCGGTATCGGCATCGGCTAAATTAATTTTAGAATCAGTACATCACTAATATATATTACTTTGTTACCTTTGTTGAGTTATATCTATATATATATATATATATATATAATATATATATATATACACACAGGGTGTCCATAAAGTCATGCATCATAGGAACATAAGCAATGTCTATTTATTTATGTCATGTCTCCATCAGGCCAAATATGTTGAGGAACATTTTTTTATTTTTTTTTCGTCAGCCAGCTGAACGAACGCATTTCCTGAGCTCTCTGATATTGCTTTTACTTTTGCATATTGCTAATAATTTTACTTTTGGAAAGTTTTGAATTTTATATACTTGTGTTTATATTCACATTGTTATAGTTAAGTAATTGAATATTAGTGGTTTTTAGCGATTTAGAAGTTTTCATAGCGTGCCGGCTTAATTTAACTTAAACTTGTGACGGTTATAAACTAATTTTTAACTGCGCGATGCCGTCGCAGAAAGCGTCGTGTGTTTGGTGTGGGGTAAACCGGTGGTATTCGGAATTTAAAGATTATAACGGCGGTCCTATGGCGATTACCGAGAGATCAGTTTGTTTCTTTTGCGAGTTAATGGAGGAAATAGTTGACATAAAACGCAGTGTTCGTGAGGTAACGGAAAGACTTGCAACGCTTGATGAGGGCAGGGGTAGGGCTACGGTTGACGAAAGCCGAACCAATACTAACGTTGAAGACGTTAGTAATTTAAAGGGTGAGGTGCGTAACCTAGTTTTTAGTTTAGGTAGCTTGTCGGGAAGGTTGGATAAAGTTGAGGAAGGGGTTAAGGTTGGTCCGGATTTAGTAGATGGGGAGGGATTTAGGGAAGTTAAGGGTGGAGCTAGGCCGCGTACGTTAGGTGATAGGAATCCCCCCCCCCTATCGAGGTTTCGAACCCTTTCGCCCATTTGGAAAGGGACGTGAATGAGGGGGAACCTATTTTAATTGGGGACTCTTTAGTGCGCCATATGGACAAAGCGTTCGTTGAACGGCATCCAGCCAAGAGGAGGGTCTGTCTCCCATGGGCCAGGGTTGACAGAGTTAGAGACGAAGTGGATAGGATTGACGTTGCCTCCCGTCACCCAATGTTGGTGACGATGGTAGGAGGCAACGACTCGTATAGGCCTGATACGAGAGTGCCTGACCTTTTGGAGAGATATAGGGGGTTAATTAGGTCCCTGAAGGCGAGGTCAGATAGGTTTTTAGTTCTAGGTATTACCCTAGGTACGGTTTGGGTCTTAGGATTACGTCAAAAACAATATTTTTTAATAATAAATTAGAAGAGATTTGTGCTGAGGAAAATGTACCCTTCGTAAAGCTGTGGTCCGAATTCAGTGATCCTAGCCTTTTTATAAAAGATGGGGTGCATTTTAACGAAATAGGTAATGCTAGGCTAGGTAGGTTAATTGACAAAAACGTACGAAAGCTGTATAGGTCGAAGCCTTCTTTAAACGTTGTGGGTCCGGGGAACGCGGGCCCGTCGTGAAAAATAGTTTAAAACGCTGGCCCGTGATAAAAATAACTTAAACGTCTTTTATTGTAACGCACGTAGTATTAGAAATAAATTAAACGAATTTAAGGCGATAATTTAGCCTGGCAACTACGATATAGTTGCTATCATTGAAACATGGTTAAATACCGTGACTCGGGACTTGTTGGGGGAACTTGATATACCGGGTTTTAAACTCTTTACTAATGATAGGTTACATAGGATTGGTGGCGGCGTTTTGCTGTACATTCGTAATTCCCTTAGGGCTATCGAGGTTAAGATACATTTTCCGGCAGCAATTAATGCGATATGCGTTGAAGTTAGGGCGCGAGGTATTAGTTTTAATTTTGTTGTTGTTTATAGACCTCCCGTTCAACCCCCCGATACCGATACTAGATTTTACTCACTTCTTGGTAACTTTATTGACAATCGGAATAGTATAATTGTCGGAGACTTTAACTGCCCTAATGTTAATTACGAGACTTTTACTGGTAATGAGGAGGGTTTGAGATTAATTAAGTTCATGGAAGATAATTTTTTACGACAGATGGTTACCGAACCAACGCGCGGTGACAATATTTTAGACATGGTGATGACGACCGGCGAAAATATAGTCGAAGGTTTAGAAGTAGGCGAGAGTTTAGGATGTAGTGATCATCAAATTCTTAGGTTTAAGTTATTGATAGAAAACACTAAGGATAGTAACGTAATAGAAGTCCCTGAGGATAATCTCTAGGAGCGCTCCATTTTTCAATATTAAACATACACTCATAAAACATATACCATTTGAAAGCTCACATTTTTCTGAGTCTAAAAATGTAGTAATCCAAAAGTATCAATAGCAAATAAAAAGTAACTAGATTTAATTAATTGTTTGACGCGTGACGTCATCAACTACATTATAAAGGTTGGCTAAGTTATAAATCTTCAGTCTGTGTTATAAGATGGTATTTTTGGTAATTGTTACGCTAACCTAACCTAACATGAATATGTTATTACATTATCATTTGTATAATTTAGGTCTCGGGGATACGGGGACGGAGCCCCCGTAAAGATCACGCATCACAAATTGATCGGTATAGGGTTTATATTTAAACCTAGTTACTTTTTATTTGCTATTGATACTTTTGGATTACTACATTTTTAGACTCAGAAAAATGTGAGTTTTCAAATGGTATGTTTTATGAGTGTATGTTTAATATTGAAAAATGGAGCGCTCCTAGAGATTTACCGTCCCTGATTTTCGTAGGGCTAATTTTGATAGTTTTGCGGATAGGATGAGAGTAGTGGACTGGGATAACTTATTTATGGGTAATGACACAAATTTGCATTGGAAGGCGTTTAAAGAAAGTTTTATGAATATTGAAAGGGAGTTTATTCCTCGTAGGCCCAAGCGCGCTATAAATCATGGTAGGCCCAAGTGGTGAACTAGGGAAATAGGCGAGTTCATAAACGAGCGTAACAGAGCGTATAGACTTAATGAGCGCAATGGCACGGCAGCTAACTTTAATAGATATATCGAGCTTAGACGTCAGGTTAAAAGATCAGTTAGGAATGCTAAGCGTAATTTAGAGATACTTATAGCTGCGGATAGTAAACATAATCCAAAAAAGTTTTTTGAATACGTCAATAATCGTAAGTCGATAAAAGATAACATAGGCCCTCTAGTGGATGTTAACGGCGCTTTGGTTTCTGACGCTCAGGCGATGGCGGGTATTTTCAGTACCTTTTTTGCGACAGTTTTTACCGTAGAAGACGTAAATAATGTCCCCGACGTGGACGATATCGTTCCATTTAGTAGCAAGACTATTTTGGATGAAATAACTGTTTACGAGGGTGAGATTGCGCATTATATCGATAGGCTAAAACTTAGCAAGACTCCAGGCTCTGGCGCTTTTTATCCCAGACATTTGAAAGATTTGAAAGACGTTATCGTAGGCCCCTTAACGAAGATTTTTAATCAGTCACTCGAAACGGGGATTATTCCTGAAGACTTCAAATTAGCTAACGAAAGGCCTATTTTTATTAAAAGCGACCGCACAGTAGCTAGCAATTATAGGCCCATTAGCCTAACGTCAATTGTCGATAAACTTTTGGAATCCGTAGTTAGGGATCGTATCATCGATCACTTAGAAAGTAGACATTTGATTAATAGTAGTCAGCATGGGTTTCGACGCCATAGATCTTGTTTAACTAATTTGTTGGAATTTTATAACGAAATAGTGCGCGAATACGATAGGTATAGAGCGGCTGACGTTATGTATTTAGATTTTAAAAAGGCGTTCGATACAGTTCCGCATAGAAGACTAATTGCGTAGGTTAAAGCGCACGGTATACGCGGTCAGGTAGCTAACTGGTTAGAGAAATGGCTTCGTCCTAGGAGACAGAGGGTCGTTGTTAATGGTAGTGAGTTGGGGTGGTTGGATGTAGGTAGCGGTGTCCCACAGGGTTCAGTGTTAGGCCCATTGCTATTCGTAATTTACATTAACGACATAGATGTAGGATTGACTAGTAACGTGTCAAAATTCGCGGACGATACTAAAATAGGCGGTAAGGTTGTTAACGAGGACGATAGAAATAGGCTCCAAGACGATGTAAATAGGATTATGGAGTGGACGGATAAGTGGCAGATGCAATTTAACGTAGACAAATGTAAAGTTTTGTATATAGGTTCTCGTAACAATAATTACACGTACACGATGGATGGTAGAGAGTTAGCGAGCTTTGACGAGGAAGTAGATTTAGGCGTAAGCGTATCTAAGGATTTAAAGGTTAGGAACCAGTGCCTGGAGTCTTGCGCAAAAGTTAATAGGATGTTAGGCTTCATAGCGCGTAATTTCGAATTTAAATCGAAGGATATTATATTGCCCCTTTACAAGTCCTAGTCAGGCCTCATTTAGAATATGCCGTTCAGTTTTGGTGCCCGTATTTGCGTGAGGATATTGATAGGTTAGAAAGGGTTCAGCGTCGTGCCACGAAACTAATTCCGTCATTGCGCAACAAGCCTTATGAAGATAGGATTAAGGAGTTGGACTTGCATTCACTCGAAACTAGGAGATTAAGGGGGGAGGTTATTGAAGTTTTCAAAATCGTTAATAACATCGATAACGTAAATTTTGACAAACTGTTCACTTTCGATAATAGCAATACCCGTAATAACGGATTTAAGTTGCGTGGCAGGCGTTTCATTACTAATATCGCTATAAACTTCTTTTAAAGTAATTGATAAATGGAATAATCTTCCCGCGTCAGTCGTTAACTCTACCAGCGTTAATGTGTTTAAGAACCGTTTAGATAGGCATTTTAAAAATATTAACGTTGTTTAAAATAAAACAACAATTAGTAACAGAAGCTCTGGGGGTGGTGGTCGAGGATGAGTCTGTTGACGATTAATGCCAGCTTGTGATATGTCAGCGTGTGATGCCAGCAATAAAATTTAAAAAAACAATTAGACTAACGCGAACGTAGATGTAGCTCGTAGCGTAAACTAACCCACTTTTTGTTTAACTTTACCTACTTCTTTTTTTTTTCTTATCCTCTCCTTACTTGCATGTCTGTAACTCTCTTTACTTGCATGTCTGTAGTATGCATGGTATAACAGTGAGTTAAGACTGTGTTTGCATGGTTTGTAAGCGTTCTTATTTTACTTCTTTTCATCTTTCACCCCTCTCCTATTCTCGTCGACTATTTTTCCGACTTGTCGGCAGTGGCCGGCGGATGATGATGGTGAGTCTTTTTTCTCTTTTTCTGAATGAATGTTAACCCACGAGTGATAGGTGTTGCTACTTACTTATCCCCTTATTCTCTTCTCTTAACCCCCTACTCTTTCCTTTCTCTCGGGCTAACCTTAGAGTGGATCTTAGGGTCTTTGTTAGCCTTAGCTTCTGTAGATCTGTAGAACATTCAAAGGACCTGCTTTTTTGTAAACATGTTTTGAGATTGGTGGGAATCATTTCGAACAAATAAATAAATAAACAAAATAAATGTATTCTCCTATGATGCGTGACTTTATGGACACCTTGTATATATATATATATATATATATATATATATATATATATATATATATATATATATATAAGAAATTCTTGACAAGCAACTGGCTCTAGTTTCATGCGTTCACTCTTCAGGACCGTGCCTATTTGAAATGGACCTATGCCATGTATAGAGTGCCGTGAAACACTTCTTGTGTTATACAGCACCTACTGCCATTATATCTCCAGTCAAAAGCTTAGCTAGAAGTTTTGTATCTCATGATTCTGTTAACATTTCATGTACATTTGCGGCTCTGGGACAGTCATCTTTTACAGTTTTGTCGGAAGAAGCAAACCGACAGATTTTCATTTTTTACATTTGAGGAGGAGAAACCAACTCCAAGTCAGGATTTCACCCTGAATTTTATTGCAAAGAAAATAATCTGGTTAATAACGTATCTCAAAGTTTTCTGTCAATGTGTCTTCAATCCCTGACTCAACTTTCAGTCTGGATAATTCTATATGTAATGGAAAGCTGTTGAGTTTAGTATGTAGTTCCTCCAGATTGTCATTTAGTATGATATTTTATAGCCCTTTGGTTGTGTAGGATTTCTGACATTGGATAGATCTATTCGGCAAACTTTTGAGTCTTGTTGGCAAAGAACACCCAGCTACCAATCTGTGTACTGTATAATCCGTATGGAAGCAGATGAAAGCTTCACTCTCTTGAACATCTTTGAAGGAACTGAGGTTGATATTTACTGTGTCTAAGGTAGTATGTAGTACAAGCTTCTACTTGTCGTCTACATTTTTCAGGGTTTCTATGGTTAGTGTATGACTGGCTGTTAAGGAAACCACCACAAATACATAAAAGAAAATAAAACACATTTAATTGAATTATCATAATTTTACGTACTGCTATAAAACGAAACAAAATAAAACAAGCAAAATTCATGTATAAAATGAATACAAGTCTTGAAATATGATAAATAACGTCTTTTATTTCATCATCAACATAGGTCATACGTTTATTATTAAATTAGTACATTATAAATCTAAATTATTAAAGAACATATTATAAAAAATTAATAATTATGTAAACTTGTTCAGACACAAGACGAAATGCGAAGTAAACAAACGTGTCATATTTATCCCTCGAGCTTTGCTTTAGTGCAGAATATATATCTTGAATAAGAATTGCGTCTCCATTCATAGATTTAATTGTTAAAAGAACCAATATTTATTTTAATATGGGTTAAAACTATTTATCACATAATTTTAGCAGCATATAAAGTTATATGTATTCGTTTAAGAAATAAACAAGTTGAATCAACTGTTAACTACTTCGAGACTCACGATCATTCGACCCTTTGTATTTTTTACCACTGATGATTGCCCCGTTTGAGCAGAATAGATTGTCCTTATGACCTGTCTTCCAATTTTTTAATTCATCTCTGAAAACCTATGTATACTAAACTTAATACAGACAGTTTGTTATTTGAAGAAGATATACATAAAATATCACAGTTGTTTTCTCCATTAATCTGAATCTGACCAACACCCTCAATCTGAGAGGACGCCTTGCCCGTACGACTTGCCTACCAATTTTTTTTTTTTATTCAGCATCCCTTAAAAACCAGATAGACCAAATTTCATGCTTTCTGCCAGTCTTGAAAGTCTTGCTTCATATTTGTCACGTATCTGCCCCACTCTTGGTCTTACTAAGAAGTATGTAATCCGTTGCCGCGTCCACACAACAATTCAGAAGTCGTTATATGAAGGTCGCTGCATATTTTTCGCCAGCTTTCTATTTATAAATGATGAAGGAGTTAAAAAGAGTTCAGTCCAAATCTATAGGTTTATTTTAATGATGAATGTGTTGTATTTATAAACTTATTTAAAAATTTAGCCTAATTTTTTAATTGAGACAGGTTATGCATTCTTATATTACAGTTACTGAACAAACATAATTTCTTTCAAACTTTACTTTAAAAAATTTAGGGAAATAATAATAAATATTAGCACGTAAATAAGTAGTTTACAAAGGAAGCAAAAATTGTGCAGCACGTAGAAAACGTGAACGCCACTTTTCTGCCCACAAAAATCCAACGAACCGAATGTTGTCAGTCCTTTTTATATGCCGAAAAAAAGTTGTCTTAACGTCAATTTAAACTCTCCGAGGTAGAGTTAGTAGTTTAAGAACAAATGATATGTGGGAGTTGACTACTTTCAGTCACGGTAAAGCAATGATCTGTTATTAAAAGGACTGGATTTGTATTGACTAAATTTGTCAAATTTGTCAATGTTACGTTATTTTCCTTATGATCAGGAAGTATGTTCGATCCTCATCAGAGACAATTCTAGTTAAATTTACGCACATTCTTGAAGTATAAATTGCTGAAATTAAATTAACTTGACACAAATTATGATTTAATATTTGAGACCAATGAACTTTCCTAATACATTCCAAGTTAATGTAAAATTGCTGTATATAATTAATGTAAGATCAGTATCGGAATACACGAAAAATATCTGAAACCAAAAAAATAAAAGTTCGGAATATACTAATGAAAAAATTCTTTTATATTTTATATCCATATCCATTTGTATTATTTGTATCATGACGACTAATTGGAACTATTTATTTGTTTCAACTATTACACAAACACACACACACACACACACACACACACACACGCATTCACACATATATATAAGTAATGGCCAGGAGAAGACTATAAAATCTCTCCATCTTCTAAATTTTATTTCACAAACATTGTGGGATACGTAAACACTGAAAATTCGTAAAGAAATGAGGCTGCAACAAGTATGATAATTGACAGGTAGTTACAAAGGCTTTAATTAAAATATACGAAGGGGTAATGAAGCACTATAATTATTTAAGACTGAAATTTAAATCGGTAAGATCACTTACCAAAGTTTAAGTACTGAAATTATGAATAACAGGAGTTTCAGTTAAAAGCATGGTTGTGAATTGGAGAAGGGTCAGGTTTACTCAAACGTTGATTTGATCTTCTGGAAAGACCGACACCCTGGGAAAGTGTGAGTAAAGCTTTTGCTTGGTTGCACGAACATCGAATGCTAAATGGAGAAAATGGAAAGGGTTTTTTAAGTCTTCCCTAGTCATCATTTGTATAATATGAAGCTCAAATTCTCTTTACCACGTCACTTCCTCTCTCTCTCTGTGTATATATAATTATATATATATATATATATATATATATATATATATAGGCAGATAGATCTAGGGGGACTCGGCGACGTCTGATCCCCACCTCAATTTCTTGCAAGTGCCCTATTTGAATGATGTGTATGCCTCTGAAAACAAATTTTGTTTTTGTAAATAATTCATGGTTATTTTATTTTATTAAAATTCTCTTTTGAGTCTTTATCCGTATACATTGTGCTTCCAAATTTGTAGTTGTAATAGTTTTCATAAGTGCCCTTAGTACTGGTGCAACCATATCACTATTTTTATCTTCATCTTATTCTAATAGTTCTTTTATTTGGCAAGACATTTGTAATTGTTTGAAAAATTTCCTGTGATAACTTCCGTACCCAAATTAGATTTTTATTTTGTATCATATTTGAATGAACCTGATCTAATAAAACAATACAATTGATTTTACACTCGCTCATTGGTGGTCTGTTTTAAGAAAAAAATTTTAGTACTGCGCCCTTTTTATTTTAGAGGGTGCCTTTTCCTCTTTAGCGCCCCCTTTACTGAAATGCCTAGATCCGGCCTTGATATATATATATATACAGTATATAATATATATTTGTTCAACCCTTCATACTTCCATATAAACTATGACTGCATCGATGATCATATACTCGTATATACAGTATATATATATATATATATATATATATATATATATGAAGAACTACACTTCTTATTTATAAATTTATTTCCTAAAATCTTGATTCAAATTTAGTGGCAATATCTAAAACATTTAAAACTTATGCAAAATAGAAAATCACAAAATAAAGGGAATTTTATATACTGATTGTTTGTGTAAATCGTAACTGTTTTTTATAAACGACCTCTGGAAATGAATGTATAAAGCAGTGGTGCACAAACTTTTTTGATGTGAGGGCCAAGCGAAGAAAATAACTAAATGTATTAGCCTACTTACTTTCCATCTAAGTCATAAATTGGGTCACTTTTATATTCTAACTATTTCATTGAATTGAAAAGACCCGTGGGGCCACTGAAAAGACCCGTGGGGGACACATTTGGCCCGCGGGCCAGGGTTTGTGCATCACTGGTATAAAGGAACGATTGGAAACATCTGAATTTAGGAAATAAATGTATCATACTTAATACAAGTGTTACTCTTCAATTACAAGTATAGGTTTCCCTACAAAAGAATATCTATCTTCTATCGATCTATCTACCTATATATATATATATATATATATATATATATATATATATATATATATATATACAGGGTGTACTATAAGTCTGGTCTCATAACAAAATTTATTTTAAATTAAAGTTACAAAAGTAATACTTGTACATTAGAACTAAAATAAATGTTCAAATTGATGTCTTGTTTGGGGACCTTTTTTTTTTTGTTGCAGGTAAACTAACACGCAATGATGAATATGAAAGTGAGTTACACTCCTCAGGAAAAGGTGGAAATTGTTCTTTTGCATGTTTATGGTCTTAGCCAAAGATGGTCAGCTGAAGAAATGTCGAACGATATCTCCAGTTGTTGCATGATGTGTTGGAATCGTGTTTGGACGAAATGCCACTCGCAGTGCGGCCTCGGTTTTACTTTCAGCAGGATGGAGCACCACCTCACTTTAGCCGCCGTAAGGTGCGACGTTGGTTGGATGAAGTTCTCCCTGGGCGATGGATTGGGCGCAGGGAATCAATCACGTGGCCACCAAGCTCCCGGACCTCACACCCCCTAGATTTTCTTCTCTGGGGTCACCTTAAGTCTGTTGTGTTCATTGACTGTCCATGTACCATTGAAGACCTCAAAGAAAATATCCGTGCTGTTTGTGCACAAATCACACTAGAGACTTTGTCACGTGTGCGTTTAAGTTTGGAACATCGTATCAACATGTGCGAACAAGAAGAAGGACATCAATTTGAACATTCGTTTCCGTTCTCATGCGTTACTTTTGTAAATTTAATTTAAAATAAATTTTCTTATGAGATCGGATTTACGGGACACCCTGTGTGTGTATATATATATTATATATATATATATATATACACACAAGGTGTACATAAAGTCAGGATCTATTTTTGTGAAGCACTTGGAAATTATATGGAATTCAATCATAAAATGATAAAGTGGTAACATTTATTAAATAATTAAGAGTAGGATTCGACGTGACGCCATCAGTATCCATGCACAGCTCAAATCGTTCCGCAGCATTTCTAAACACATTCTGGAGCATTTGCGGAGTTATGTTATCTGCAGCAGTTCGTATACGTGTACGTAAGTTTTCAAGACTCGTAATCTTCGTCTGATAGACGTGCGATTTGATAAAGCCCCATGCAAAGAAATCTAAAGGGGTTAAATCTGATGATCTCGCTGGCCAAGGTCTGTTGCTTCCGCGTCCGATCCAGCGATTTGGAAAACGTCCATTTAGATAATCCTGAACAATTTTGGCATAGTGACAAGGAGCACCATCATGTTGATAGACGACGGGGATAGGATTGTTAGTACCGTCGTCTATCAACATGATGGTGCTCCTTGTCACTATGCCAAAATTGTTCAGGATTATCTAAATGGACGTTTTCCAAATCGCTGGATCGGACGCGGAAGCAACAGACCTTGGCCAGCGAGATGACCAGATTTAACCCCTTTAGATTTCTTTGCATGGGGCTTTATCGAGTCGCACGTCTATCAGACGAAGATTACGAGTCTTGAAAACTTAGGTACTCTACCCATATGAATACTACAATACTAACCAAACCTTAAAAATCTCTGTAACCAATATTGTTTGGCCAAACACAAAAAAAACTTCGTACATCTAACTACCTCTGGCGAGGCTCTAACTCTTGCAGAGGGCGCTCTGCAGACCATCATTATTATTTTCAAATCATTGGTATTATAAAACCATAAACAGGAAATACACCGGATGTTCAATAAGCAAGGATTGTATGACGTTTTCATGACGTCAGTTTCTATTCCTGTCTTCTTGTGCTTTTTTTTTTTCCTAGGTAATACTATAGGAAAAAAAAAACACAGATACAGGGTAATCCAAAAATGGCAAATAATACAGGGTGAACCAAAATTTTTTTTTTTTTTTTTTATTGTTTCATACCATACAGCTTAACATAAAATACAATTCGATTAACATATGTAAATGCATACTCATTTTTTTGAGATCCGTCAGGTGTATATTTACCAACATAAATATGACCTAATGGTTTAGCTAAATCATTGGTTGATATCTTAATTAAAGTATTAGGGAATTGGGCAGTTACTTGTTTACCTAAATCACACACCGGCTTCAGTCTACGATACATTCTAAACTCCTTAAAAGGTGAGAACCACTTTGTTCTGGGATGATTCATTACTTGCTCTGCACTATGTGAGGAATCTATATTAGGTTCAAACAAAACACAATGGGGAACAATTACATATGGAGATGGAGATATCCCTACATTAGGTCCCTCTAACCTTTCCCTAACATCTTTCTTACGACTTAATGAATCTTCATAATTAATAACATATCCAGACATATTCATTCCGGGAATACTATGAAAAGATACACCCGTTACTTGATAATAATTAAATTTTAAAATAGTTGATTTAGCATCCTTAGTTAAAAGATCCAAACTCAATGTATAATATCCATCTGCATTAACATCAAAAGTATTTTTAGACAAATAAACAAATTTCATTGAAGCTGTAAATATCTTCTCCTTTGACCGCCATCTAACTTTCCTTCGAGGAACATACTTCCTTTTTCGAGGAACAAACTTCCTTCTTCTATACATCTTGACAAGTAAATAATACACGTCACTCCGATGCAATTCCAATGAAGAGAATGAAGTTTAAACAATTTATGGATCTATTTATAGATTCTCATTACGTCATGTTATGACACGAATCCTATCCCCTTAGAATCAACATGATGGTGCTCCTTGTCACTATGCCAAAATTGTTCAGGATTATCTAAATGGACGTTTTCCAAATCGCTGGATCGGACGCGGAAACAACAGACCTTGTGTCGCGAGATGACCAGATTTAACCCCTTTAGATTTCTTTGCATGGGGCTTTATCGAGTCGCACGTCTATCAGACGAAGATTACGAGTCTTGAAAACTTACGTACACGTATACAAACTGCTGCAGATAACATAACCCCGCAAATGCTCCAGAATGTGTTTAGAAATGCTGCGGAACGATTTGAGCTGTGCGTGGATACTGATGGGCGTCACGTCGAATCCTACTCTTAATTATTTAATAAATGTTACCACTTTATCATTTTATGATTGAATTCCACATAATTTCCAAGTGCTTCACAAAAATAGATCCTGACTTTATGTACACCCTGTACAGTATATATATATATATATATATATATATATATATATATATATATATATATATATATATACACTTATCAACCAAAAGTGTTGTGTAGTAAATGGCGGCATTAAATATGTTAATGGCAAGACAAATAAACAGTTTACTTCACAAATTTTACGAATGATATGACCACAAAAATTAACTAGTCAGAGAGACGCATTTTAAAAGATAAGCGTGTATACAAGGAAACTGTGGTGGACTACGATGCCATATGCCAGACTACTGCTGGGCATCCTTAACCCCTTCAGTACGAAAGATAATATTAATTATTGTTTCACATTCTTGTATTGTTTTAAAATGTTTTGAGACACTCTGAGGTGCTGGAGGAGGTACCTAGCATATAAAACACGCGTAGCTGTCCAGGAATCAGGACTTTAGGCCTCCAAACTAACAAAATGTAAATACATTTGGTACTTCTAGGTTATCTCCCCCTCCCCCACCAATTTTGACAGAATATTTTCGTTAAAACTAACGAAAATATCACGACTTAACCTAACCAATTATCAAAGGCGTACAGTTGATCTATTATTAATTATAACATTGTTTGTTTCTGGAATAGTATTTACTATTTACTAGTAGATCAACTCTACGCCCTAATTACTATGCCAGACTCCTACTCTTCGAATGCTCGACAATGGTGACTTTCAGAGTTTGCGCCCAACACCCTCCGTGTAAAAAAATATGGGTTCTGAATATTGCCAGTTACGTAAATCGTTCAAACGCAAAAACACACCTAGTAAATGCCATCGAAGTAAATCGCATTTCCTACTTCTCATACATTTTACACATCGTGTCATATATGAAAAAGAATTGTAATCTTATAATAAATGTAATCCGGTACTTGTAGGTTATCTTCCCCCACACCAATTCTGACAGAATATTTTCGTTAAAACTAACGAAAATATCACGACTTAACCTAACCAATTACACCAGTCTGCATGAAAATCGATTTCTTTATTTTGAGTTGTGATTCTGAAGCAGTTTGCTGCGCTGAATTAAAAAATGCTACCAGTTTTTTTCTATCACCCACAGTTTTAAAGTTATTAGCAAAACAATTTTGGGGCGTTTTGTAATTTTTTACCTTTTTTATCTTTAATTAATTTCGTTTTTTCATATTTTTCAGATAGATAATTCTAACATTACGTCTTTAAAATTTTAATAATGGCTTCTAGAGGATGTACCCATAGTCCAGACATATTTTGTCATATTTGTGGTCGGTATGTTGTTGTAAAACAAAGGACAAATGTAACGACCTTCATTAAGAGAACTTATCATGCTTATTTTGGAATTAAATTAGGAGATCAAGACAAAAGTTGGGCTCCACACAAGGTTTGTCTTACGTGTGTTGCGGCACTAAGGAATTGGAGCAAAGGTAAAAAGAAAAGTTTGCCATTTGGGATCCCTATGGTATGGCGCGAGCCTAGAAACCATACCGACGACTGCTACTTCTGTTCTTGCAATGTTAAAGGTTATAATGCAAAGAATAAAGAGAGCCTTCAATACCCAAGTCTTCCATCTGCAATAAGGCCGGTACCCCATGGTCCAGAAGTTCCTATTCCCCGCCCACCCGAGAGTCTGGATCAATAGAATTCAGATTCTGATTCAGCTCCAAATCCAGACAATGATGATGTTTATGAACAGCCAACAGCTGACCGAGATCCTAAACCATTAACCCAAGCCGAACTAAATGACTTAGTCAAGGATTTGAATCTGCCTAAAGACTCTGCAGAACTTTTGGGGTCTAGATTGCAGGAGAACAATTTATTGGCATCCGACACATACCTTCGTAGTCTTAAGTCTTTGGAATAAGTCCTGAAATGTTTGCAAGTAAAGAAGGTAAATATATTTTGTTTCTTTCAGTTATTTTTTTATTCTTTCATAAACAAGCAATATGCTTGTCCAAGAGCTAGGAGCTATTTAATTCTGCTTTAATTAGGTTTTACTCTATCACCTAAAGATTTCGTCCTACAAGGGGTGTTGTAATACCTCATCTGTCCCCAAATGTTAACCACCCATTGATGGGAGGGGAGAGAGTATTTTGCTGGGAACGGGACTGGTTGTTATATATATTTACCCTACATTATTGTGTAAGCGTTACTGTAGTCTATAACAACAAAATTTATGGTTTAGCATGTGCAATCCAATGTTGGTCTCGATAAGATGGTTCACATTTGGGGATAAATGGGGGATTTATGACACACCCTGTAGTAAGAAAACCATACGTGATAGGGAAAACTAACTATATTTTTGAGATCAGCGCACTCAAATTATATAGAATCAGCAACTAGTTTGTAAAAATCGATCGACAAGTTTTCAAATGTGTACTGGTGTTACCAAGGGCGTACAGTTGATCTATTATTAATTATAACATTGTTTGTTTTTGGAATAGTATTTACTATTTACTAATAGATCAACTGTACTCCCTTGATAATTGGTTAGGTTAAGTCGTGATATTTTCGTTAGTTTTAACGAAAATATTCTGTCAAAATTGTTGGGGGGGGGGGGGGAGATAACCTACAAGTACCTGTAATCCTATAATAAATGTAATTAGATTAATTGAAGAATTGTTTATGGGTCACTAGTGATCCTTCAATCAAATTAAATATATGTCATTGATGATGAAATTAATGCAGTGAGTTTTTTCCTTTAATAACAAATAATAAATGATAAATGTTACAGTCGTTAATGTTACAATTATTAAAAATTTAATGAACAGAAGGTAAGCTTGAATGTTTGGGCAGTGACTAGCGTTAAAATGCTTGGTTTAATTATTAATTGCTGGAGTTACTGATTAACGTTGATAACAAAAAGACAAAAACACAATAGAAAATTAATAGCAAACAAAAAATGAATTTAGAAGTTAAGTTAATAAATGACAGCAGGCCAAACGGCTTCACGCCATAGAAAAACTCCGTTTATACTGTACAAGTGTGTATATATGTATATATATATATATATATATATATATATATATAGATATATATATATATGTATGTATGTATATAGATGGGATGAATTTCACAATTAAACACGTGAAATGAATAAATGATGCAAATCCACAAGGAAAAATCATTTGTATTTTTCCTTGTGAGTTTGCATCATTCATTCATTTCACGTGTTTAATTGTGAAATTCATCCCATATATATACTATATACTTGTACAGTATAAATGGAGTTTTTGTATGGCGTTCTCGAAGTTGGACGTTAAGTAATTTGTTCAACTACCGACTCTGTAAGTCCTCGAATTTCTATAAGATACGATTCCAAGTTCCATGAAATGAAGGTTTGAACTTAAGTGAAGATCCTCGGATTTCTTAGAAGAGCCCTTCACTTTTCACCGAGTTGATCCTAAAGAAGTTTCTAACAATGAGGAATTTAGTTAGGCCTGTCGTGGTTCAGCGAAGCAGGAGATTGGAAGAAAGTTCAGACCTGGGCCAACATTGATAAGTGAGAAAGAAAAATATTCACAATATTTGTTTCATTATATATATATTATATATATAATATTATATATAATATATATATAATATTATATATATATATATATATATACAGGTGGGCGGAAAGTAGCTCCCTATTTTGGATTGGTAAAAAAATACGTATATTATCCATTTATTTCAGAAGAAATAATATGAAAAGGTAGGCATACATGGTAGGTTTTCTCTAAAATTCAATGTGGGCTCCAACTCTTTCCACCAGCTTCTGGAGCCGCCCAGGAATGGCGTCCACTGACTTTAGCAGGAACTCCGGCGGGATGGAGGACATGACTTCCCGAATTCGGTCCTCCAGTTCTTCCAATGTCCTCGGTTTGGTGCGGTAGACTTCTTCCTTTACCCACCCCCAAAGAAAGAAGTCGCACGGTGTCAAGTCGGGGCTCCTGGCTGGCCATTGATGTGGACCACGACGACCCATCCAACGCCCAGGGAAGTGGGCATCCAGCCACTCACGGACAACAAGAGCGAAGTGCGGAGGGGCGCCATCTTGCATAAATATCAGACCGTGCGACTTCTTTCTTTGGGGGTGGGTAAAGGAAGAAGTCTACCGCACCAAACCGAGGACATTGGAAGAACTGGAGGACCGAATTCGGGAAGTCATGTCCTCCATCCCGCCGGAGTTCCTGCTAAAGTCAGTGGACGCCATTCCTGGGCGGCTCCAGAAGCTGGTGGAAAGAGTTGGAGCCCACATTGAATTTTAGAGAAAACCTACCATGTATGCCTACCTTTTCATATTATTTCTTCTGAAATAAATGGATAATATACGTATTTTTTTACCAATCCAAAATAGGGAGCTACTTTCCGCCCACCCTGTATATATATATATATATATATATATATATATATATATATACTGTATATATATTGGTTAGTATCTCTGATATATATTGGTTAGTATCTCTGACTATAAATCTACCAACCTTGGTTCGAGTACGTGCTGGGACAGGTGGCGCTCAGTTCGTCCACCTCTTCATCTTTCCGTGCAAAAAAAATAAAAATTGGGTGATAGATAAATGGGTTTTCTGGACAGCGTACGCGTTAAGACACTGGGCTGCGGATCGGGAGAGCGTGTGATCGAGTTCGGGCAGCTACTCTCCAATTTCGGATTTCTCTTTCGGGTCGTGGTTCGGATTTCAGAAATTAGAAAAAAGAAAATTCATTTATCTCCCCGTGTCTTGGAAATACTAAATAGCAAATACCTGAAAGGAAAATTATATACACGAAATATAAACAGAAATATACACAAAACATGGGCCTGGGGTAACTTCATTTCCCCCGTTGGTAGTAGAGAGGTTAAGTACAAACAGATTTTGATCTACCATGCTATCTCTAGTGGTGCAGGGGTTACTGGTCCAAACTTTATCTTAGAGCAAGATAATGATCCAAAGCACACAGCTGGAATAATTAAAACCTATTTGTAAACGAAAGAGGAAGCTGGAATCCTTTAACGTATCGCATGGTCCCCCTCAAAGCTCAAATCTCAATATCAATGAAGTTGTGACATTAGATAAATAAAAAGTAAAAAACAATCCCAGCAACTTAGATGATCTGTAGAAGGTCTTGGAAGAGTCGTGGAACACCATGCCACAAAATTATTTGAAAGTGCCCCAAGAAGAATTTCAGAAGTTTTAAATGAAAAAGGTGGACACACTCGCTCTTAGTTTATATCAAGGTATATTCTGTAGGAATATGGTTATTTGAATTGAATACAAAGTTTTAATTTGTTTTCTTATACATCAGATTGGAGAAATATAAAATGTCTAACGGCAATATATATATACACAGGGTGACAATATATATACACACACAAAACAATATATATATACAGGGTGGCCCATAAGTCCCAATCGGTTATAATTAAACCGAAAATACAAAAAACCAAACACAGCAAAAAGTTTATAATAAGTTTAGAAATATTTATTGATTATTCACAGTGCAAAACATAACCATCTCGACAAATATTCTTTCCTTAGTAACCGATTACGTTAGTGTGAGCTCCGCTAGATGAATATTCGCTTTAATTATAACCTATTGAGACTTATGGACCACCCTGTATGTGAACTACTGTGGAAAAGTCTTAGCCATTTTGTTTTATATATATATATATATATATATATATATCAGTGGCGACTCCTGCACTCGGACTTCTCGGGCTGAGCCCGAGAGGCAAGGGGCAAGGAGAAGCATGAGAGATAAAATTGTGTATTTATAGATTTAAGTTTTAAAAAAAGTTTTAAATACAAATTGTAAAAATGGGTTTTGGCTGGTAGTATGTTACTATTTTTTTGTCTAGCCTTCGTCACGCAAGCAAATTTTGAGCGCATTTAGATACCCTTACTACCTATAAAAAAAACTAATTGACACATTAAGTTTTCGTGTAATCTTTCAAGATCCTTTACTCGGGCGCAAGACATTACGCCCGAGAAAGTATAAGTAATATCGTATATTTAAAGTTCTTTTAATGAATAATTATTTGCTTGCATACGGTTACATAATAGTCCTTCTTCTAATTCTCATTAAATAAAATACGTTTTTCCTCCTATTAATTTTTTTATAAAGAAAAAAACATTTCAACTCGGGCTTATATCCTTCGGCCTTGTAGAGGCACAATTTTTAATTCTGGCGATACATGGTAACTTTTTACGTTTCGATAAGCGTGCCTTCAACTGCCTTGGGCGGCGGTGCAGTTTGATTTTTGCCGCAATGTAAGGTTGTTCGCTTTTCTTAAATAATCTGATTTATTTTTAATATTATAAGTATTCTGAGAAGTATAGCCCACCCATGGAGGACATAGTGTTATCATTAAAAGAAAAACCATTTGATTTAGAAAGCAAAAAGGAATTACATGACCGAATATTAAAGGAATTTGCTTTAAAACCAAGACGCTTGGACTTTATGTTCAAGTAAATAAAATTCAAATAATTTTTTTTACCGAGGTATGTATTTATTTATTTTATTGATAATCTTAAGTTATTGTCATGCATTTAAATGTCGGCTCATATGTAGACTTGAAAATTTAAAAAGAGCCCGAGTAGTTTTGAACAGCTGGAGTCGCCACACACATATATATATATATATATATATATATATATATATATATGACTTTGGAAAAGTAGTCAAGGAAATTTTACAGGAAAAAGGAAAATATATAAACGAGCTCTGCAATTAAACTATGCACACATAAAATCGTACACTAGCTAGCACCGTTGTACAAACTAACATTATAATATATTTAGGATGATCATATATCAACTCCTTGGTATCGTCACAAAAACCTCATACATATTGTTTTGATCTCATACAAAATATTTACAGCTTTATTTACCGAGGTATCGGGCTAACAAAGACCCAATAATTCACTCTAGGCTAACCCTAAAATAATTAAGAGAGAGGGGTAACGGTGAAACTCTCTATGTCCACATCCATGTACGCGCAACGCCATCACGCCAGCAAAGTGATGAAATGTTTCTACGGGAAAAAGGTTGAGACAGGAATTGAAACGGAAATAAAATTTTCCACACCATACCCTCGCCCGTCACGTGCACCCAGTCACCCAAGGGAAAGAAGAGAAAAAAGATAGTGACGGCAGGACGAGAGAGAGAGAGAGAGAGAGAGAGAGAGAGAGAGAGAGAGTAGGGGTGGCACTGGCACGGAGGTTTGACAATGAAAGTAAAGTGATTTTAAAGGAAGCGAGGGGAGCTGAGGGATGGAAAAGTGTGAGGGGAAACAACATGTACGGCTATGTAGACGAATGGGTGTGTTTATCGTTAATCCCCAAGAGAATCTTCTTTTGGAGAAAAAACGAATTTTTCTACGGAGGTTTTAATCTTAGATCCTTAATCCCTTAATCCGGTTGAGAATTCCTTCTGATAAAAGGAAATATGCAAGGCTCGTTCTATTTTTGAACGTATGTTATATATACACATTTTTTTATGCAGGAAGGAGGAACCAAGAGCGAATGCCCGCAGAAACGCCCCACTCATGGAGGAAGAAGAAAGCCAAAATTAAGGTACAGGGTTTTCGAGATGCCTAGACACACTGCATTTGAAGGATTGGAGGTCATAAACAGGGGGAAAGATGGATTAAGGAAGACTGTCCCAGAGTTGACCTGCTGAGTAGAGGAAAGATTGAAAATACCGATTAACCCTTCCGTTAGAGAGTTGAACAGAAAAGTAATGAAAATGTTTCGAAAGTCTGGTACTGGCTGCTCTCCTTAAAGGAAGAGTCAGAAGTTCAGAAGAACATTGTCCGTTATAATAGCGATAGTAAAGAGAGAGGGTGAGGCAACATTGTGGCGAAGAAAAAGGGATTGAAGACAGTGAGTAAGAGGCGGGGAATTGATGAGACGAAAAGCCTTAATTCCGTCTGGTCAAATAGAGCTGTGTGGGTTGAGCCACTCCCCACATGAAAAGCGTACTCCATACAGGGGCGAACAAGAGCCCTGTACAAAGACAGCAACTGAGTGGGAGTGAAACAACTGCAGAACCGGTACAACACACCGAACCTCTTAGAAGCTGTTTCAGAGAGTATATATGTGATCTTTCAAGGAAAGATCACGAGAAAAGGAAACCCCAAGAATGTTAAGAGAAGAGGAATGATTGAGTTTTATATTGTTGAACATGAGAGGATAGTCGTGTGGAAGATTGTGACGAGTAGACAGATGAAGGAACTGAGTTTTTGAGGCATTGAAAACCGTAAGGTTTTCTCTGCCCCATTCAGAGATCGTAGAGGAGACTCGGAAACGGTTCAGCTAAGGAGGACAACGACAGAAGAAATGGGAGTTCCAGCACTCGCTGTCTCCTGCCTAATGTAAGTTTTAAATTTATCTTTGATATAGTTGGCAACAATAGTTTATTTAACATGTTAATGGAATTTGAATTATCGGTTTCAGTGGGTAGCATAGGTCCAATCTTGGACATATTACATCTCTCTCTCTTCAAAAGAAAATTCAATAAAATGTTCACCGAAAATAACGACTGAACTCAATAAATAATTTGACATAACATACAGGTCTTTATTCCATTTCTTGCTCTGGAGTAACTTTTGAAATATCTTCCTTTCACGTAATTGTTTTTCATTAAAATATTCAGTCTGAAATAATTGGAACGAAAACTATTCTAAACGAGATTGAAGACATTCAAATCATATAATTTACGACAACGTTTCCATGGGAACACGTCATAAATCGTATTTCTTAACATATTTTGAAGATGGAACGGATGGTTTTTATTTTTAAAGAGTGATGGGTCTGAAGCGTTTTGCTTATTATTTTATATTAACCCGTGGAATGAGAAATAGTACAGTATGAATTAGTAAACTCGATTGGTGGAATATTAATGAACCCGTTTTCAGATTATTTACCTTCCATTTGAATCTCAAGATAAAAATTACATCCTTTTTCAATCTGTAAAAGTAATACCGCATCAAATGTAGAATTCGGACCCCAGCCTTCTTTAGTTAGCTTTATAAGGCTAACTAACGAAAATATCATGACCTAACCTAACCAATCGTCAAGGGCGTACAGTTAACCTAACGATTGGTTAGGTTAGGTCGTGATATTTTCGTTAGTTAGCCTTATAAAGCTAACTAAAAAAGGCTGGGGTCCGAATTCTACATTTGATCCAATACTGCCAATTAAATAAATGTAAAATGCGTATGGGCGATAAAAATTAAAGTAGAAACCTTCATATGATGTACGAACTCAATTATCCTTTCTATAGCAACAAAAACTGGATCGTCGCTTTTGAGAGAGAACCGTGAAGAACCTAAACCAAGAGTTGAATGGTACATAGTAAATTTTATTGTGAATTCCCACTTTCCACTCTGAAAATAAGAATGACATCTTTTCCTAACTGTTAGAGTAATACAGCCAGTTTGAAACAAAATAAATAAAAAATACGTAAGGACAGTATAACTTTAGTAGAACCTACAAAGAATATAGAAAGTAAACTCTAATTTGTATAACAACGCAATATAATTTCCGCTTTTAAGCTTTTATAGCCCAACGTTATTATGATAACCTTTATACTGTAGATTTTGTTATACAAGAGAAAATGGAATAACCATTACAGCACATCGTTAGAAAACATTAACTTAGTGATTATAGACAATCTGAACTATTTTTATAACTACATCCACATACACCATTATATATATCATTACTAAAAGCGTGTATAAATTTTTAATAGAATTTGGAACAATATGGGCATCAAATAGAGCCCCTCATTGTTAATCACTATGGCCGATTTTCTTTTTGTTTTAAATGTAGTAGGAGGTGCTAACCGAGTCTGGTTACAGAGCACTGCGAGTTCTCAAATGATACCCCATTGGTAGAGACGGGAAGCTTGATGGGAATTCTCGGGTCAAAACTTCCTAATAGCTAATTAAGTATAAAGGATGACTACTCTTTAAGTACATTGTGTTTATTTACTGAGATAGAATCAATGATTTCCATCAGAAGATGTAGAGAAGGGAAGTTCTATGGCAGGGGTGGGCAACCTTTTTAAGTGAGCGTGCCAAAATCGTCAAATCTTTGATGCAAAAGTTAATCTTTACCATTTTTTAGCAGAAAACATTAAGTTAAAATATAAAACTTAGCGAAGAATTTGGATATTTATTTATTTTAATTTTTTTTAAGGTGAGCCCGGGGAATCGCGTGCCGAAAAAAGTCGTTGGCGTGCCACGTTTGGCACGCGTGCCAAGGGTTGCCCACGCCTGTTCTATGGGATCTCTCGGGAGCCAAAACCTCCGAAGAGGTGTTTTCATTTTAGGGACGCTACTTGGGCTTATAGTGTAGGAATGTCAGTACTGTACTTCTTAAGTAAATCGCGAAATATCTAACTTAGCAAGCTAGAAAAAGTTTTGTAGTTTTATATACAGGGTGAGTCACGACGAAATGTCATAACTTCGGGAGCTTATAGCTGAGGTGATTCCCAGTCAAAAACTTCATATGAACATAAGTTCGATTCTTAACGGTTATGGAGCTATGGATGTACTTCCAAGACGGAGCTCTTCCCCATTTTAGCCGTGCAGTGAGAAAGCATCTCGATGATCGCTTCCCTGGTCGATGGATTGGTCGTGGTGGTGCACAAAATTGGTCACCCAGGTCTCCGGACCTAACTCCTCTAGATTTTTATCGGTGGGGTCGCATGAAAGAGCTGGTGTACCAGAGAAAAGTGGAAACACGAGATGCATTGCTCCGTCGCATTTTGGATGCTGCAGCCCTCACAAAGGACAATCGTAATGAACTAATGCGAGCTACACGCGCGATTCACAGACGAACTGCGATGTGTACTGAGGCCGAGGGTAGTCATTTTGAACAGTTATTGTAAATTCATGAATAAAAACTTTAGCAGCTATTTGCTAGCTTATTCTTATTTTTAAACATTCAAACACCCAGCTCCATAACCGTTAAGAGTCTGACCTATGTTCATATGAAGTTTTTGACTGGGAATGACCTCAACTATAAGTTCCCGAAATTATGACATTTCGTCGTGACTCACCCTGTAGAAGTAGTGATGTTCCTTTTTGTAATAAATGTAGTAGGGGATGCTGGCCGGGTCTGGTTTCAGAGCACTGGGCGTTCTCAGATGATGGGAAGCTTGATAAGATCTCTTGGGAGTTAAAACCTCCGAATAGTCTTACTCATCTCCAGGGAAACTACTTAATTGTAATGGAACTTTAGTTTCAAATATTGTACATCAAATTTCGCAATAAAAATAAACAAATTTGCAAAATAAATACAAATTATGCGTATTATATATTATTATTCTCCATTATTGGTGGAAAATTCTTAAACTGCAGGTCTGACCAGTTGAAAGTTTCCTCTGGACCGGTGCTCCTTTGTTTGTTTAAAAATTTCCTCTTGCACTTAGTCCTCCCCCACTTTAGAGAGACTCCTCTGATTGTATTGTGCCTCACATTACATGATCAGCCATCGAGCAAAATCATATTTTCATCACTTGCCTCATAAATACCTCTAAGTGGGAGACTCTTCAATTTGCGGTGGCAACAACGGGTGATCACTCACCAAACACTTTCATTTTCCATAAAGGACAAGTACACGGGGATAGATACAGAGACACTCCACTGATATTTCTTGCTGGAAAGAGATTTTCTCTGCTCTCGTGGTGGCACAATACCGCGAAGTATGAACAACTCAATATATCACTTGTTGCATAGGCACCTTTCACGGCGGGAGACCCAAGTTGAACACTCGTGATATTCAAAGAGTTGGCAAACACATACACATGACAGATATCCAATTACAGAAAACACGCTCAGACATTCGCCTGCCTTGTTAATAGACTAGATACTGTAAGTGTTTTATGGAAATGCATAATATTATCTGGATAATTCCAACCCTTTATATAGGTAATTCCTATGGAAAGGACGCAATATATGATAAATCTGTACGGTGGCTTTGGCAGGCTAAGGAGAAATAATGCAATGACAAAATGATGACTTCTTTTACATAATAAATAAATAAAAAATTCTTTAAAATAATGCATGCCGTAGATTAGATTAGTAGTTTAATATTCAGGCTATCTTTTATTTTCCGCTGTCTTCTAATGGGTAACTGAGTACATGGGATACTGTACAATTGGTGTGAATGAACTCTGAAGCTATTATTTTTATTATACTTTTTCCTACTTTCCTACAAATCTTCTTTCGCCACTATTTTCTGTCAGTAGTGGCTGGCGGAGAAGGGAGAGAGCCTTGTCTGTTCTATACTTTACTTTACTACTATTGGTTTGTGAAAGCTTTACACGTCTATAAGTACAAGCATGTTATAAGTTTTCACTGTTCTTTTTTTCATTGCTATTCTCACTTTTCTGCTTCCTTATTGGGCTAGCCTAGAGTGGATCTTAGGGTCTTTGTTAGGCTGTAATCTTCTCTCTCTCTCTCTCTCTCTCTCTTTGCAAAATATGTATTTTTATATATTTCGTTAGTTTTAAAGGTGAGAGGATTGAAAAAGAGGGAGGGAAAGAGGAGAAAAATGGGCAGAAAATGGCGGGTCGGGGGAAAAAGTCAGGAGGGAAAAAAGAAGAGTTGGGAGGGGCAAGGATGTAAAAAGGAACAATGCGGAGGGAAAAGGAAAATAGAAAGGCGGGGATATGGGAAGGGGAAAAGAAGGTAGGGGGGAAGGAGAGGATAAAAGGAAGGGTGAAAAGGTGTGAAGGGGGAAATGTAAATGGGGAGTGGGGGAAAGGGAAAAGTTAGTTAATTTTAATTAAATATGTATAACTAATTTTTTATTAATATATAACGAATTAATTGAAATTAATTTTCGATTACTTTATTAATTAATTTTGATTAATTGTAATTAGTTTTATTAATTTTTAACTAATTTTAATATTTTACAGTAATTACACTTCTAAATAGCTAATTAATTTTATTTTTATTTTTTTGTAAGACGCACGCTCTGGAGGGTTCCCTTCTGAACAGATTAACACCAAGTTTTCAAGACCTGTAGAGATAAGGGGAAAGGGCAATAATAATATCTTTAAAAAGCTTTCACGGATACTTCAAGATTTTGGTAAAGTTTGCATGAAAAAATAATAAATGTAGTGTATATATATATATATATATATATATATATATAGAGAGAGAGAGAGAGAGAGAGAGAGAGAGAGAGAGAGAGAAATTGTTCGTTTCTTTTCGATGAATATACATATATTTGCCTTGTGAAGATATAAACAATCATATAAGATTGGTTTCAGTGCGCTCGGAGCGACCGCGGAGCCTTCGAACGCGCGGAACATTTAGAGTCCTGAACGAAGCGAGCACGTCGTGTTATTATTATTATTATTATTATTATTCGCCATTTCATTTCCCATCTGGGATCACCTGAAGATCAGGGCCCCCAGCCTTCTTTAGTTAGCTTTATAAGGCTAACTAACGAAAATATCACGACCTAACCTACCAATCGTCAAGGTGTGTACAGTTGACCTAACGATTGGTTAGGTTAGGTCGTGATATTTTCGTTAGTTAGCCTTATAAATCTAACTAGAGAAGGCTGGGGGCCCTGATCTTCAGGTGATCCACAACTTTTTTAAATTACTCTCTATAAGCACTCTATAAAGACCCTATTATAACAAGTAGAGTATTAAGGAAAAGGTTAAACTATAAGCCATCCCACCTCTCCGTGATAAGTATAGATGAAAAACATACCTTAGTTGTAAGACTTTCTATGAATGTGTGCGTTTATGGAACATAATCTAAATGGAAAATGACTTACGATATCATGTTAAACTCTATTTTGGAACGGACCAAGAGATGAATTATGTTACAAGGAATTTCATGGATGAGAAATTATATATTAATTTTGAGAGATTAAATTTTATTGAGAGAAAATTCCCATATTCTAATGAAGACGCTATTGTGGAATGGCTCCAGTGACCTTTCTTTCTTTGATGGAGTTCTGCCAGACTACAAGGTTTGTCACAATACACAAGTGGGATCACCTGAAGATCAGGGCCCCCAGTCTTCTTTACTTAGCCTTATAAGGCTAACTAACGAAAATATCACGGCTTAACCTAACCAATCGTCAAGGGCGTACAGTTGACCTAACGATTGATTGATTAGGTTAAGTCGTGATATTTTCGTTAGTTAGCCTTATAAGGCTAACTAACGAAGGCTGGTGCCTTGATCTTCAGGTGATCCTTTGCTCCAATCTAGGTGCGATCGTAAACTTCAAATGGACCGATTATATAGTCCCATGGCAGCATACAAAACGTTAATAGTTGGTGAATCCCGTTCATGTTGATGTGTTTCAGCGTTGGATAGGCCACCTCGATCAACCGACTTAATCTCTTTAGACTTTAACTGCGGGGTTATGTTAAAACGCTTGTGCATCATAACAAACCCAGGTATCTGATACAACTCCGTCAAAGAATCAGAGGTTACTGGATCCATTCCACAACAGCATCTTGCTAATGCTCTAATGAAGCTTGTGCATCGAATATACACTGCAGCGGTGAATAATGGTCATCATTTGAAGTGTACTAAATTTGAAGAGTTTAGAAATGTAAACAACCATGCATATTGTAATGTATATATATATATATATATTATATATATATATATATATATATATTATATATTAATAATAATAAAAATACGACTAATTATTTTTGGAGCAGTGTTTCTCAGACACCCTGCACTTTAATTATCTCATACAGTACTACTAAATCAAACTGGTACATTGATAAATAATAGGAAAACAGTAATTACTGTTGCATATTGTGTGTATGTACATTGTACAGTATAGTGTATAATAAATTTCACTACAGACATTTATTAATTGCACGTCAGTAAGTACTTTAATATAACCTATCAAAATATGCTTGGTATACTTTCCTGTCCCTGATTGCTATTACTGTTAAAAAGAAGAGTTGTAAATACCGCATTAGGTATCCTTGAGGGCAGTGTCTCAACTTGGAGGTCGCGGAAGGTGCTCAGCTACGAATGTAGGACAAAAGCCCCCTAGGAAAAATAATACGAAGAATTTTTTAATCATTTTTATTCTTTATTATTTACAGTTTATGAACACTTCTCTGACATGTAAAATATTACACTTATTATATCATAAGACTGCAATAAGGACGGTATTATAAGTATTATACAGTAGCACACATTAACGCTAATATTTACACAACCATAAAAAATTACATTATAAAAGGCTCATCATGCCTTATCTAGGCAAAGTCAGCTTTATAAGTATTATACAGTAGCACTCATTAACACTTGCATTACAAATTTATATCTCACTATTTTACAGGAGCACAAAATTATTTACACAACCATAAAAATGAACATTATAAAAGGAACATCATACCATATCTAGGGAAAATCAAACAAATAAAGCACAATATTAAAAAGTTCATTAAGTGTTAAGGTTCATTTAAAGTTCATTTTACTTCCACCTAATGCTGTGACCTACATCATTCAGAAATTCCTCCAAGGTCTTCCTCTCATTCACATAGTCCAGACATAGGTTCTTCAAACGCTGTTGATGCTCCTTTGTGGCACGTTCCTAACCTAACCTAACCTAACCTAACCATTCAGGTAGACAAAACAGTGATCAACTAGAGTGAATCAACATAGACAAAGATTATAATATTTGTTTAGGATTACTCGAACAATAATATAAAAAAATGGAGGCTTTTGTCCTACTTTGCACTTTAACTGAGGAGGTTTTGTCCTATTTTGCACTTTAACTGAGGGGCTTTTGTCCTACTTTGCACTTTAACTGAGGGGCTTTTGTCCTAGGGGGCTTTTGTCGGGACTCCGCCCAGCTACAGGGTCTGTGTGCTTAGCAAAAAATCAGTCTATGAAGAAAATTGAAGTTCATTCTTCTAGTGAAAATTACAGAAATATGTAAAATCAAACAGGAACTATTTTTTTTAAACTAAAACTTCATGTAATGTTACAATTTTACAGTTGAAGTTATTTTCTGTTAGTCGTAATCTCCATATAAAATTGTTAGTCTATGTCTTTCAATGAGATACGTTTACCTACTTCGCATTTGTTAATCTTCCTATAATCGGCTCAATAGACTAAACACAGAGTAACCCATAGACAGTCAATTTCATTGCTTTGTTATATCCCCGACCAAAAAATCTGGAGGGGACATACTGAATTGTATTTGTCTGTTCGTCCGTCCGTCTATTCGTCACACTTTCGTGTCCGGGATATAAATTTTGAACCAATGAACAAAAATGAATAAAACTAATAAAACTTCACACACACATGTGGATGATCACAAGTCGATGTGTCATGAGTAAGAATGAAGCTACTGCTTCAAAAGTTAAGGTCACAAATAGAGGTGAAAGGTCAAATGGAGCTTCTCCGTGTCCGGGCTATAAGGATAAACGATAGAAATTTCACTCGTATATGTATGATCTCAAGACGATGTGTCATGAGTAAGAATCGGGTTCCTGCATCAAAGATCAAAGTCACAAATAGAGGTCGAAAGTCAAATGGAGGCCTATGCCATAACTTTTGAGCCGCCCTACATAAACTGATGAAATTTCACACATCTATGAATCATCACAAGACTCAGTACGATGCACCAAAGATGAAGGTCACAAATAGAGATCAAAGGTCAAATAGGGATGCATGCCATAATTTTTTAACTACTCACCATAAATCGATGAAACTTCACACACAACACACACACATGGATAATTACAAGACGATGTGTCGCTGGCAATACTCAGGTTATTGTTCCAAAGGTTAAGGTCACAAATAGAGGGGATATTGATGCCATTCCGACATAGTTCTTGATTTATTTGCACTCATTGACAAAAAACCCAATTTACTTAAATATGAGGTTGCAAGTGGAATTAAAGCGTCCAGTACTGTAGACACCGTTTCTGGATATTCACTTTTCCGTGCTATCCAAAATGACAACTGCAAGGTCTTGTCCGAAGAAAGTTCAATTAAATTATCGTGTAGGTTTCCTGGAAGTTCGGAAGACTCTACCATCCTTCACTTGAACGGATTAATTATCCACTTCTTATCAACTTTCTCCCGTCATATGGAAAATAGTTGGAAGCTGTTTTTGCAGTTCAAGTATGCTGCATCATCATTTAGGAAAGTGGGGTCGGGAATTTTTTTGCATGGAAAGGGGACTGCCAGCACAGAAAAGGTTGAGAAACATCGCTCTTGGGCCAAGGCTGAACATTAAGTAATATAAAATCTTTTATAATTTTTACATGCATGCTAAATATGCTTCTTCGTTTTAAGCAATTATTTTATTGTCTATATATGAATCTATAGTTCCAGTTTGCCATGTAAAGAGCTGGAAAAAAGTCATTAATCTTAATCTGTAGCCTGAGAGTTTAAATTTAATTAAAAGAAAGTTTACTTTATAAATTAAAAATATGTTTTAAATGTTTACAAAACATATAAAAATTAATTTATTGAAACTATAAACTTATATTCTCTGTAAACGGAGTTTTTATTTCATACATTATAAAAAAGCAAAAAACTAAAAAAAAAAATTTACACACACACACACACACACACACACACACAAAGTACATTAGAACATTAGGCAGAAGACAACGAGTGCTAGACCTGTTTCTACTGTCACTGTTTTCCGTAGTCTCCTTATTCTCATCTACCCCGTCAACAGTCCAACATATTCTCACACACTTCTCCCTCTATTCCTTGCTACACATACATACATCTTACACACTACACAATCTGTACAAAATTAAATAAAAAACAAAATGGCATCGCTTTTAAGAACTTCAGAGTCCCCTCGGGAGGGTACCATAAATAGCCCCACGTTTGGCTGCCGGGAACGCAGACCCGGGCAGCAGGGATGGTTCTGCTACCACCCATTGGAAAGGTCCTGGACATTTGATTCACTTTTCATAAACTTCTGCAACATTCGTCGCCTTTCCTCAAATTTCATATCTTTTGAACATCACGACTCCTCTAAACCTCACCTTCTCCTCCTCACTGAAAAGCAGCTATCTGAGACGGTTGACAGAAACCCCATTTCCTACTTTCTCGATACTCAATTGCGTATATGTATGGAACGACTTCGTATTTCCGAACTTGGTACTTTACCTTCTGTCTAGAGCTTACATACTAGTCTCAAACTAAATACATCTGCGCTGTCTACCTTTCTCCTAATTCTACTAACTATCTAAAACTCTGACTCTCTCGCTTCCAAAATGGAATACCTTCTCGCCTTTCGCTGAAATCTCCATTTTGAGTGATTTCAATGTTCACCACCACCTTTAGCTTTTCTTCCATTTCACTGACATTCCTGGTGAACTAGTTTACAACTTTTCTCTCCTGAATAACATAGAGCAGATTGTACAGCACCCTACTCGTATGACCGATCGCATTTTGGATTTATTTCTAACTGCTCATCCTCCTTCTTTATTTAGCAAACATTTTTCTCCGTTGGGCTCCTCCCAACCACAATCTTGTATCTGTTTCCTGGCTTGTCCTATCGTTCCAGTTCGGCCATCTTCCCAAGAGGAGGCACCTTTGGCATTTCGGCGCCGCCGATTGGGAGAGTTTTAGGCAGTACTTCTTTGATTTCTCATGGAATGATTACTGCTTCTGTGGCCGAGGCCCCTCCGAATGCGCTGAGCTTATCATGGGGGTGATTCTCTTGGGCATGGAAGCGTATATTCCATATTCATTTCCTACTACTAATGCAAAACAATCTTGCTTTAACTTTGCTTATTCTAATGATTTCCGCAACAGAGAAAAGGTTTTCAGAAGGTACCGTCACCATCCAATTCTTGACTTTCACTGTACCCGGAATCGTGCAAAATCTGTTCTTCGACTCGCCAAAACTTCCTTCTTCAAACAAAAATATGAAATTCTAATTCTAATTCTTCTCGATCTTTCTGGCACCTAGCAAAAAGCCTCTCCAACAACTTTACTTCTTCTTTCTCTCCTCTTTTCCACTCCGACGGCTCAGTTGCCGTTTCTTCTACTAACATAGTTGAACATATCGCTAAAACTTTTGCCTCCAACATAACCCTGGACGATTCCGGTGCTGTTCCTCCATCTCCTTCCCATTCTGACTTCATTATGTCTGAAATTAGAATCTTTTCCAAAGATGTTTTATGCCCAGTCTGAGCTTATCTCTAGGAAGGATCGTCATGGGATCCCTCCTCTTGTTGTCAGTAACTGTACATCTGTGCTGACAGCCTGTCCAGGTAAACTCTTTTGTCTTTGTCTTTCATCTGGTACTTTTCCTTTCTGATAGAAATTCAATCTCATTCAGCCTGTTGCAAAGAAGAGTGACCGCACTCAACCTTCCAACTATCGCCTAACTGCCTTCCTAAAGTTTTTGATTTTATCTTTAACAGGAAGATTATTAAACACCTCTATACTCACAATCTTCGTTCAGATTGTCAGTATGGGTTCCGCAGGGGACGCTCTACTGGCGATCTTCTTGCATACTCTCTCTTTCTCTCTGACTCTTGGTCCCCTTCCTTTCGGGATTTCGGTGACCTTTGCTATTGTGCTAGACAGGGAAGAGGTTCGACCTCCTTAGTCGAAGGCTCAGGCAGGAATGAATTTGCCTCATAAATTATTAATTAAATTTAAAAATGCTTCTGGGACTTGAGTTGGAGGGTAATGCTCCCCATCAGTTGAACTAAAGAATCTTAGCGATAAGCTAAACTTAATCAAGACAAAAGATTTTCAAATTAAAAAAAAATATTTACATAAATAAGATAATGATTTTGGAAAGTGTACATTCTTGTGTAGCGACTTAATGTCGGGGTTGCACATTAAATTTTTGGTGCACTATAATTACAATACAACTACCAGTTAATTCGCTTTAAGTTATTACGGCTAACTACAGTTTCATTTAATTACAGTTAATTAATTAATTATAGTTAATCGTAATTTTGTCAAATTGTTAATGATATATCTGATATATGACGCGTTCGGTGGAGAAGGGGCGAACGTCGCAAAATTCGAAAAATGAGTTTTTTGTCGTATAATTATCCTTTAAAACCTTTGCTTTACCTATGCAAAAATTAGATGTTAGTCTGCACTCTTTCACGGTAAAATTTAGGTTTTAATGTATCTCAGAGAAATTCACTCCGCATCATTGCTTCACATTGAACACATCTATCTACTTTCTGGTCACTCGACAATGCCCTGTGATGCTCAATTTGGCCAAATTGAACAAAATATAAAAAATAATTACAGCAATATTATTTACACCAAAAAAGATTATGTTACGGCCATAACTACAGCCGTTTCGCAGCGCTTCCTAGTTGTAGAAATGAAACAGGCTGATTTTCTCGATTTTGACGTCCTAAAACGTGCATTGTCATTAGGAAATCAACAACTACTAAATTTACAGATGCAAGAAAGTTAATATTTGACTTTCACACAAAGAAGACTACGTAATATCTACTGCATACCGCACAACCCCAGATAATAGCCATCCCGTCAGACTGCAGAAAGGGAAAAAATCCTACAGTGTCAGTTTATTCAATCTAGCCCAGCAGACACTGCAACCAAAGTATTCCCAATTGCTGCCAATAACTAAGGAAAAAATAAAAGATCTCAAAGAATTATCAGACCTAATGCCTGCAACTGCAGTGAACTATTATACAAGATTGTTAAAGGAACTGGAAGAAACCGAAACAGTTGAAGCAGGTAATACAACATTCGACGAAGAGACCAAATAATGGATTACACCAGTTAACATCAGAAGCTATCAATAATAATATTGTAAAATTTCTTGGCGTTTTATTATATCGACATATTACACAACAATATTTTACTCAAATATGTGTTCAAATTCATACAACATTTCAATAAACCGGAAAAATACAAAGGTTTAAAGTTTACAAACTTTAACTGCATTTTGTGGCATAATTCGAAAATGTTGCGTTCGCCCCTTCTCCACCGAACGCGTCAATTATAATGCAGGAGACTTTTTCATTTTTCTATAATATAAAGGGAATTAATAACAATGCTATATATGATATTTACAGTTAATTAACTCTGATTACTGTAATTATTATAAGACCCAATTATGTCAAATATTATTAGAAGATGGGTATTTGTCATAGTTTCAAAGCCTAATTATCAAGTGACGAGATAAGCTGAGGAAAGATACGATGACTTTACACTGAAATTACACGGACATTTATGGTAACGTAACACATAAGTAATATAGAAATCGAATGACAGTTAGGTAGAAATAATAAGTACAGTTAATGAAAACATGGATAACTATGTAACATAAACAGATAACGAACCAGTGACATAGCATGATAACAATATATTAAAATATAACATTAAAATATAACATCTTAATGTTATACAGTAGGCCCTACTCGTAAATTCTAAGCAGAAGTACGAGAGTTTTTAAAGACATTCTAATAAAATATGTTTAGCTAGCCAATTGATATAGGTAAAACAGCATTCGCGCTCGAATAGCTGAATTTCGATATTTACGTCAGCATCAACGAGAATCTTGAGAGAGAACAGGGGCCAACACCTTGAGAAGACTTGGTCGAACAGTGCAACAGTTATACATATGAAAGTAATCACATGTAAGGGCAACCATGTAGACATGAACTGATACGTTGATAGGGCATTGGTAGAAAATAGATAAATGAATGACATGAATTAATAAGCGTTTACTATAAGGAACGATACACAATACGCCATATATAAATAATGACTTATACAGTATAAACTATGGGGGAAGTTATCATGCACTGAACACTAAGGATGTCAGTTTGAAGATTTAGTATTCAAGGTATAAAAATGCGAGAGGATTAACCTACTCTATGACGTCATATTTTACAATATACGTTAATTTATAATTAATACCTATGGTTATTTAATTCGGATTATAAGTCATTATTGAGATAAATGAGAGGAAATGAATTAGGAAGACACGGTAATGAAAGGTTTACAGCCCTGGTACAAGAGTGAGTGGAACTATTAATTAAATATATGCACTTGCATACAGTAATAATTAATGAATTAGGTGTATTTGCGGATGAACTAAATAAATGAGTAAGGGAGTATAAACAAGGGTTTAAATCATGCCACATTCAATTGGCATACATAATCTGATGAGATGTATAAGTGGGGGAATGGAGTTAAATTAATTACCATGGTTTCCATGACAATTGGGAAAAGGGGAAAATGGGAATAATTCTGGTAAAATCTAACAATTTAAACCTTTCATTGTCCTGTATCATGCCCGCAGAGCTGGGCACTTGCGTTTTTTTGCGCGTTTTTTTGCGGTACTGCGGTACTGCGGTACTACTACCGCACTACCAAACCGGTACCGCATAACGCAGTACCGCAAAGGATCGCTGAAAGTACAGCAGTACCGCTACCGCATTCAAATTTCCCGCGGTACTTTCCGCGGTACCGACCAACACGGTAGTACCGCAGTACCGCAGTACCGCAAAAAAAACCCGCAAGTGCCCAGCTCTGCCGGGCTGTATGTACTTTGAGGAAATGAAATTAAGGGACATTCGCTCCTTGGAATGAACTTCTAATGACACGAACAATCGAACATGGATGTCGTTCGACCACAGAATTGTAGCTCGTAAGGTTGTGACATATATGATGAATAATGCCAAGGTGAGTCACCCAAGAACCCTCTGATTGTCATAACTCCTATCTCTCTCTCCACAGCTGTGTAAACATTAGGCTTGTTTAGTAAAAGTAAATTTTTTTGCAAGAGGTAAAGTGTATGTTACGTCATACGTTAAACTTTAGCGGGACACCTTTCTATTATGCAAAAGAACTTTTCAGTGTCTAACCTGTGCCGCGCCTTTCTGCATCATTTCAACCTATTTGTAGGACTAAGTATATATATACAGGGCGTCCCAAAAAAATGTATACACACTTTAACAGCTGATAGCTCAATTGATGTTTCTTTCTTTCCAAGTTAAACCCATTAGAATTAATAATGGCAGTCAGACTAAGCTTTGAACAAAGGAAATTCATTCTAAAATGCTACTGGAAGTGTGAAAACGCAGTTGAAGTGCAAAGACAGTTTAGGAGGGAGTTTCAAACAGATCCACCAACGCGACTTACCATCACTCGAATTAGAGATAAGTTTGAAGCCGATGGAACTGTTCAGAATGTCCACAAGAAGCGTTCCGGAAGACCACGGACATCGACAAGCCCCACAAAGCAAGAAAGAGTACTGGAAACGTATCACCAAAGTCCAAGAAAATCTGTGCGGCAAGCGAGTCGTGAGGTAGGAATTTCAGAATCGTCTGTCCAACGCATTTTGAAGCGCTGTCAATGGAAAAGTTACATTCCAAGATTAGTCCATGCTATTAATGAAGATGATCCGGACCGAAGAGTGGAGTATCGCGAGTGGTACTTGGCACGATGTGGATGTGGATTGGACGAAGGGGTTTCGTAGAATACCCTCCGCGTTCACCAGACCTCACACCACTAGACTGTTTTTTATGGGGATACTTAAAAGACAAAGTCTACGCTATAAAACCTGCAACAGTCGCTGAATTGAGAGCAGCCATTGAACGAGAATGCACACAAATACCAAACGAAATGTTTCGTGATGTTTGCGATTCCATTGCTTCGCGTTATCAGCAGTGCCTGGACCAGAACGGACGTCAGTTTGAAAACAGGTGTTGACAAAACAATTAAATAATGTCTGTAGATTCTATTACATATTGAAAATGAAATGTATTTTAATAAACACTGCCTTTATAATTATTTAAAGTGTGTATACATTTTTTTGGGACGCCCTGTATATATATATATATATATATATATATATATATATATATATATATATATATATATATATATATATATATGTATGTATATATATATATATATATACACACCGGTCACATGTAACCAGCCCTAATATATATATATATATATTAGTGGTGGACCGGATGTCAGTTTTTCAACATCTGCGGATGCGGATTTTTAATTTCAATATCCGCGGATGCGGATATTTAGTTAATCTCTCAATATAATATAGAATTATGAATACATGACATAATTTTTCAAATTTCGTGATATTACTATTATGGCAGTGAAATGAGAATTACCCAAATGAAACTCAATTCAACTTAGGCTTTAATCTACTAAAACTTCTACTGACATCTACTGAATAACTGCAAAATAACAAACAAAATTACTTAGTACCATTATACTAAACAGAGTCAACTATATGAATTGCTTTAAGATCAAGTTTAACGATAGTTAACTTAGAAAGCTAACTTAGTAATTTAAGGCAAAGATAAACTACTAATTTATATACACCTCTTTAAATTACAATACGTACCGAGAAGACAACTATTATTAAAGGTTGCTTTTATCCAAGACCATTATCCATGATTGACTCTGATATATTATTTATGTTTTCATTATCATCTTTTATCAATCTTTACATTATAAAGTATTTTATGGAATACCTATACCTGGAGAAAACATAATACTATAGTAACATATAAGGTACACAAAATAATAATGCTTATACAAAAATTATAACATTCTTCCTCCCTAAAAAAAAGAAACTAAATTTAAATTTTAAAATTACATAATTAAGAAATTCAATTTTCTTGAGAATAGCCGTAGCGTTCCACAGGCCTTCTTATTCGCGTCGAGCTAGGGAAGTAGGCGAGTTCATAAACGAGCGTAATAGAGCGTATAGACTTAACAAGCGCAATGGCCAGGTAGCTAACTTTAATAGATATATCGAGCTTAGACGTCAGGTTAAAAGATCAGTTAGGAATGCCAAGCGTAATTTAGAGATAGTTATAGCTGCGGATAGTAAACATAATCCAAAAAAGTTTTTTGAATACGTAAATAATCGTAAGCCGGTAAAGGATAACATAGGCCCTCTATTGGATGTAAATGGCGCTTTGGCTTCTGACGCTCAGGCGATGGCGGGTATTTTCAATAACTTTTTTGCGACAGTTTTTACCGTAGAGGACGTAAATAATGTCCCCGACGTTGACGATATCGTTCCATTTAGTAGCGAGACTATTTTAGATGAAATAACTGTTTACGAGGCTGAGATTGCGCATTATATCGATAGGCTAAAAGTTAGCAAGGCTCCAGGCCCTGACGCTTTTTATCCTAGACATTTGAAAGATTTGAAAGACGTTATCGTAGGCCCCTTAGCGAAGATTTTTAATCAGTCACTCGAAACGGGGATTATTCCTGAAGACTTCAAATTAGCTAACGTCACGCCTATTTTTAAAAAAGGCGACCGCGCGGTAGCTAGCAATTATAGGCCCATTAGCTTAACGTCAATTGTCGGTAAACTTTTGGAATCCGTAGTTAGGGATCGTATTATCGATCACTTAGAAAGTAGGGGTTTGATTAATAGTAGTCAGCACGGGTTTCGACGCCATAGGTCTTGTTTAACAAATTTGTTAGAATTTTATAACGAAATAGTGCGCGAATACGATAGGCATAGGGCAGCTGACGTTATTTATTTCGATTTTAAAAAGGCGTTCGATACAGTTCCGCATAGGAGACTAATTGCGAAGGTTAAAGCGCACGGTATCCGCGGTCAGGTAGCTAACTGGTTAGAAGAATGGCTTCGTGCTAGGAGGCAGAGGGTCGTAGTTAATGGTAGTGAATCGGGGTGGTTAGAGGTAGGTAGTGGTGTCCCACAGGGTTCAGTGTTAGGCCCATTGTTATTCGTAATTTACATTAACGACATAGATGTAGGATTGATTAGTAACGTGTCAAAATTCGCGGACGATACTAAAATAGGCGGTAAGGTTGTTAACGAGGACGATAGAAATAGGATCCAAGACGATGTAGATAGGATTATGGAGTGGACGGATAAGTGGCAGATGCAATTTAACGTAGATAAATGTAAAGTTTTGCATATAGGTTCTCGCAACAATAATTACGTGTACACGATGGATGATAGGGATTTAGCGAGCGTTGACGAGGAAGTAGATTTAGGCGTACGCGTAACTAAAGATTTAAAGGTTAGGAACCAGTGCCTGGAGTCTTGCGCAAAAGCTAATAGGATGTTAGGCTTCATAGCGCGTAATTTCGAATTTAAATCGAAGGATATTATATTGCCCCTTTACAAGTCCCTAGTCAGGCCTCATTTGGAATATGCCGTTCAGTTTTGGTGCCCGTACTTGCGTGAGGATATTGATAGGTTAGAAAGGGTTCAGCGTCGTGCCACGAAACTTATTCCGGCATTGCGCAATAAGCCTTATGAAGATAGGATTAAAGTGTTAGACTTGTATTCACTCGAAACTAGGAGATTAAGGGGGGAGCTTATTGAAGTTTTCAAAATCGTTAATAACATCGATAACGTAAATTTTGACAAATTGTTCACTTTCGATAATAGTAATACTCGCAATAACGGATTCAAGTTGCGTGGCAGACGTTTCATTACTAATATCGCTAAAAACTTCTTTACGTTTAAAGTAATTGATAAATGGAATAATCTTCCCGCGTCAGTCGTTCATTCTACCAGCGTTAATGTGTTTAAGAACCGTCTTGACAGACATTTTAAAAATATTAACGTTGTTTAAAATTAAAAAAGAAAGTTAACAACAGGAGCTCTGGTGGTGGTGCTCGAGGATGAGTCTGTTGACGATGAATGCCAGCTTGTGACATGCCAGCGTGTGATGCCAGCAATAAAAAAAAAAAAAAAAAAAAAAATTAGACTAACACGAATGTAGATGTAGCTCATAGCGTAAACTAACCCACTTTTTGTTTAACTTTACTACTTTTTTTTTTTTTCTTATCCTCCTTACTTTGCATGTCTCTAACTCTTTTCTTGCATGTTTGTAGTTTGCATGGTATGACAGTGAGTTAAGACTGTGTTTGCATGGTTTGTAAGCGTTCTTATTTTACTTCTTTTCATCTTTCACCCCTCTCCTATATTCTCCGACTATTTTTCTGACTTGTCGGCAGTGGCCGGCGGATGATGATGGTGAGACTTTTTCCCTCTTTTTCTGAATGAATGTTAACCCACGAATGATAGGTGTTGCTCCTTACTTAACCCCTTATTCTCCTCTCTTCTCTTAACCCCCTACTCTCTCCTTTCTCTCGGGCTAGCCTTAGAGTGGATCTTAGGGTCTTTGTTAGCCTTAGCTTCTGTAGATCTTCTGTAGAAGTAAGCCAAGTAGGCATGCTCATCCCAGTGGCTGTTTTTCGTGGAAATGCAAACAACCGTTCATGAGGAGTGGAGTTTGTTGAGGTGCATAATAGTGATCGTACCGAATGAAGAGCGTCTGGCAATGCTAATTCCCAAGCTTGATTAGGTAAACATTTTGATTCCAAGGCCAAAGTCACCGTCTTCCAAACGATTCCAACATAACGCTCACACTGTCCATTTCCCGTAGGGTGATAAGGAGTGGAGCGGCTAGTAGGGACACCCCTTTTATGCAAGAATGACTTAAGTTCTGAAGAAATAAAAGAGGTGCCTCTATCAGAGTGCACGTAACCAGGTAAGCCGAAGATAGAAAAGAGAGTGGTAAGACACGAAATTACTGTAGACGACGAAATATCCTTGCAGGGGAAGGCAAAGGGAAAGCGAGAGTATTCGTCGACCACTATTAAAAGATATTTATTACTAGAAGAAGATGGCAAAGGGCCTTTAAAGTTAATGCTTATGCGGTCGAATGGACGCATGGAACGAATAAGCTCTTGTTGCGTAGGTCGGTAAAATTGCGGTTTCAGTCTTTGGCAGATATGGCACCCAGAAACAATGCGCTTTACATCATCTACGGAATATGGAAGGTTTCGAACGCGAATAAAATGCATCATACGAGTAACCCCTGGATGACAGAGAGACTTATGAAGTTCTATTAGGTCATTTTGGGACGCCGCAGAACAAAATTCTCGAGACAAGGCGTCGGCGGCAGCATTAAGGGCTCCGGGGCGGTGTACTACTTCGTAAGAATACGGCATTAGCTCAAGCCTCCATCTAGCTATCTTTTCGTTTTTAATTTTGCTCTTGTGGCGCACATCAAACATGTAGGACACTGATTTTTGGTCAGTAATTAAGGTGAAGCGTTTTCCTATTAGAAAGTGGCGCCATTTTCTGACAGCTTCTACGATAGCGTACGCCTCCTTTTCCACGGCACAATGGCTCTTCTCGGCATGATTTAGTGACCTGGAAAAGAAGGCTACCGGTCTACCGTTTTGGTTGAGAGTGGCTCCAATTGCTGCTTCCGATGCGTCAGTTTCCACTGTGAATGGCTGGCTTTCATCCACTTTAGTTTTAACGGAGTTAACAATAGCGGTCTTTAAATCGGCAATAGCGTTCACTGCTTCTTCGGAAAGAGGGAACTGGGCATCAATTAAAGGGCGTATTCTTTGGGAAAATCGAGGCACCCATCGAGAGTAATAAGCGAAAAGACCCGTCAAACGAGAAAGAGACTGTTTAGAATTTGGTATTGGCATTTCTTTTAGCGGAGCGAGTCGAGACGGATCAGGGCGGAGCTCATTATGACTTATCTGGTATCCTAAAATCAGAGCTGGGCATTTGCGGCATATTTTGCGGTACTGCGGTACTTGCGGTACCACCGCACTACCACCCCGGGCCCCCATAACGCAGTACCGCAAAGGATCGCTGAAAGTACCGCAGTACCGCTACCGCATTCAAATTTCCGCGTACCGGTTTGGTACCGGTTTGGTAGTGCAGCAGTACCGCAGTACCGCAATATGCCGCAAGTGCCCAGCTCTGCCTAAAATACAAATAGAATTAGTTGAAAAAGTGCATTTCTCTTTATTTAAGGTCATCTTCAATTTTTCGGCAACTTCAAGAAATTTAGAGAGATTTTTATCGTGTTCCTCTTTTGTTCGGCCGCAAATCGTGACATCATCAAGATAAGCATATGTTCCTTCGAGCTCATTTTGGCGAATAAAGTTGTCCATGATTCTTTGGAAACAAGCTACGCCGTTCGTAAGCCCAAAACTTAAACGCTTAAATTGGAATAACCAGCCGCCCGCCTCGAAGGCAGTATAAGCCTTATCATCTGGATGCAAGGGAACACAATGATAGGCGCTTCGTAAATCTATCGTACTGAATATCTTGTAAGTAGAGATTTTATTAACTAGGTCATCTAAGTTTGGCAATGGATAGGCATCCAGATACATGAATTTATTAATGGTTTCTGAATAGTCTACCACTAACCTCCTTTTTGCTTGATTGTTGACAACGTGAACTTGCGCACACCACAGAGAGTCGCTCGGCTCGATGATATCTTCCTTCAGCATGCGATTGACTTCTGAACGAATGAATTCGGCGTCGGAAGCTTTAAACCTACGTGACTTCGTAATTACAGGACGACAATCGGGAGATAGGTTTGAGAACACTCGCGGTGGTTCAATAGCCAATGAGGCTAGAGAGCATACTTCAAAATCTGGCTGAGGTCCCCCAAAGTTCATCTTTACAAAAGAATGCTAAGAAACGGTATTCCCAAAATTATGTCAGTACAACAATCAGGTAGAACTAAGAATCTAATTTTCTTGTAGGCGCGTTGTTTTATTTGAATGTCTAATTCGCAACATTCGCTGATGGGGGACGTTAGGTTAACTGAAGCCATAGATATGGTGCCATTATAAGACAGAGCCGGTAGACGAAGTCCGTGTACGACAGATCTTGAAATAAAGTTTTCTGAGCTGCCTGTATCTAAAAGAGCCTTTAAGTAAGTACCTTTAACGTGTAAGTCTACTATTGATTCTTTTAGAGTTGAAGGCACACAAGCTAATGTTGCAGACGGGATAGAGGCGCTAACTGGGTCTTTTGAGGACCTGCATACTTTTGAAAAATGGCCTTTCTTCTTACATTTGTAGCAAGTAACTTCACGGGCCGGGCACTGTGAGCAATCGTGGCGAACAGAATTGCCACAGTAATAGCACATTTGACGTTTGCGAGTGGCTGCTGCGCAAGAGTCCTGCTCTTCAGCTTTTTCTCCACTAGACTGGCCTGCTTCAGGATTTCGAGAACCCCCAACATGCGATTCGACCGAAGCTACTGGGCGGTTCTCGATTTGGGAAGCTGAATCGTAAGTTTGAGAGTCCTTCATCGCGATCTCTAGGGCACGCGCTTGATCCACGGCGGATGATAAGGTGAGCGTCTTGTTTTCGAGTAGTCTTGTTCGTATACGTGCTGAAGAAATTCCCCTTATGAAAGAATCTCGGATATATTCGTCCCTATAGGTATCGGCTGTAACGTTCTTGAAGTTACAATCAAGACTAAGTTTCTGAAGAGAACGGACGTATTCATCAATAGATTCCGTGGACAATTGTTTTCGCGTAGCGAGCTTATGTCGCGCAACGACCTCATTAGCTGGCTGAATAAAGGCGTTTTTAAGAGCGGTTAGGGCCTCATCGTACGTAGAACTTTCTGAGATGATCTCGAAGTTTTCTGGGGAGACTGAATTTGCGAGGAGTCCCAGAAACGAGTCGCTATCCCCTTCGAGTGACGCCTTATAACGCGTAAAAACGAACAACCAATGTTTGAATGTGCGTGAAGCTTCAGGTGAAGTAGGTAGCACATCAAGTCGCTCTGGTCGAAGTCCACGTTCCATGATGACTGCGGAGTATTTTAGTAGATTAAATTGAAATGAGAATTACCCAAATGAAATTCAATTCAACTTAGGGTTTAATCTACTAAAACTTCTACTGATATCTACTGAATAACTGCAAAATAACAAACAAAATTACTTAGTACCATTATACTAAACAGAGTCAACTATATGAATTGCTTTAAGATCAAGTTTAACGATAGTTAACTTAGAAAGTTAACTTAGTAATTTAAGGCAAAGATAAGCTACTAATTTATATACACCTCTTTAAATTACAATACGTACCGAGAAGACAACTATTATTAAAGGTTGCTTTTATCCAAGACCATTATCCATGATTGACTCTGATATATTATTTATGTTTTCATTATCATCTTTTATCAATCTTTACATTATAAAGTATTTTATGGAATACCTATACCTGAAGAAAATATAATACTATAGTAACATATAAGGTACACAAAATAATAATGCTTATACAAAAATTATAACAGGCAGGCAATGCATAAGAATTAAAATTAATATTAATGTTTTCATTATGATAAAAATAATAACTTTCTTAAGAGTTTCAGCCACAGAAAATTGAATGAAACAAGTTTCATTCAATTTTTTGTGTTACCAGGTATTTATATTTTCAGGCTTATATGATATATTTGTTTGTTCATTAATAATTAGGCTGACCATATTTCCTTGAGACAAAAACGGGACATTGGGATGGCAAAAAAGGGACGGGGGTTATGTAATATTCTGTATTCATGAAAAAGTAAGTACATAAACGGGACAAAATTGACATATTTATTAAAACGACGGGACGGCCAGGAAATATAAAACAAACGGTACTGTCCCGTTCAAAACGGTACGTATGGTCAGCCTATTAATAATTCACAGGCCTGCAAAATTGAGGGTCCTAAAAACTTTTTTGAAATTGTATGCTGGTTTTATAGGAATTTGGGGTGCTAAATCCAAAAACGGCCTCAGATTTGCTCCATCACGTATAGTTTTTTCACAATTTGCTATGACGTTTTTATGTTGTAATATGTTACTGAATAAAATAAGTAGTGAAGAATTACCACATGAAACCTATTTCCTGACCATTTCTGAATATATTTATTTTAAAAAACTATAAAACTTGGATACTTACACCTTTACTTAGTGGAATGGCTTAGTAGTCCCGTTTTCTTTTGCCAGTGAAGCTGCGCCTGTTGCATTTCCTTTTGTGCGCTGCTTCCGGATTTTCACGATGCAGCATCCAGCAATAATCCCCCATCATATTAACGTTCCACCGGCCTTGGTATCTCTTTTCCATCTCCTTAATGTCTTGATGGAAACGTTCTCCCTGTTCCTCACTTACTGCACCTAGATTTTCTGGGAAAAAGTCCAAGTGTGCATTCAAGAAATGAATTTTGATACTCATTGAGCATCCCAAAGCTTTGAATTTCTCCAGCATGTTTTCAACAATGAGTGCATATTCAGGGTCATTATTATTCCCAAGGAACTTAGTAACCACACTTTTGAAGGAATTCCAAGCCTCTTTTTCTACTTCAGTCATCGTAGACAAGAAGTTTTCATCTGACAGCAGTCTTCTAATGTCTGGGCCTACAAAAATACCTTCTCTTAATTTTGTTTCTGATAGGTTAGGGAACTTCTTGCAGAGGTACTTAAAGCATTCTCACTTTTTTCTAATGCCTTAACAAACTGTTTCATAAGGCCTAGTTTTATATGAAGAGGTGGTAGAAGTACTTTCTTTGGGTCAACAAGATTTTTACGCAAAATATTCTTGCTTCCAGGTTCTAGAGATCTTCTTTGTGGCCAGTGTTTTTGCTCCCAGTGTTGACTCTTTGCTCTGCTATCCCATTCACAAAGGAAACATGAGAACTTAGTATATCCTCCCTGCTGCCCCAGAAGCATGCACAATACCTTAAGGTCTCCACAAATCATCCAGTGATGATCATAATATTTTATCTTTGTAAGAACCAATTCCAAATTCTCATAACTTTCTTGGAGATGTACCGAGTGACCAACAGGTACAGAGGCATACTTGTTCCCATTGTGCAAAAGAACAGCTTTTAGACTTCTTTTAGAAGAGTCGATGAAAAGTCTCCATTCATCCGCTTTGTACTCAATGCCAAATGCCTGTACCAACCATCAATATCACTACAGTAAACTAAATTGCTCTCATGTGAAAAGTAGTGAATAAACTCCTTTTCTCTTCTTCTATACAAATATATCGATGTTCCAGCTGATAATAAATTTCTTTCTTTTAATCTGGAGCCTAAGAGTTCAGCAGATTCCTTGGATAATCCCAAATCTCTCACTAAATCGTTTAGTTCAGATTGAGTGAACAACTGGGGGTCTTGACTTCCTATATCACACTGAAATTCTTCATGATCAGTATCTGAACCAGAATTACTAGGCAAATCTTCCAATGTTTCTGGTGGAAGCGGAACTGGAACTTCTGGCCCATGAGGAACAGGTCGAAAAGCTGATGGAAGATTTGGATAGAATATGGCTTTCTAATTTTTTGAGTTATAGCCTTTAACATCACAAGAGCAAAAATAGCAGTCATCAGAGTGATTTTTTGGCTCCCTCCATACCATTGGCACACCAAATCTGAATGCTTTCTTTTTGCCTTTACACCATTTCCTTAGATCCTCTACGCAAATAAAACAAACTTTGTGTGGTGCCCATGGTTTGTCTTGGTCTCCTAGTTTCATTCCAAAGTAGGCATGGTACACTTGCCTAATAAAATTTGTTACGTTTCTTTGTTGTTTCTTGATCACAAATTCCCCGCATTGTAGCAGAAGCTGTCGGGACTGTTGACACATCCACGGCTAGCCATGATTCACAACTTACTACAGTACCCAGAACACAATAAGAGTCTTGAATTTAATTTAATAAAGGCTAAATAAGGCTTTCCGGAAATCTGGCATTTTCTCGAAGTCGCTTCACAAAAAAATCGAATTTGTGAAATAACTTTGTGTCGTATGACATTTTTATTGTGTTTTTCGAATTCAGCACACACAAATACATTGTAAACAGCTAAAATTATGAAAAAAGTTTTTCCATCGCAGGCCTGTGATATAATTAATACTTTACATGAAATGTACATGACTGGGCTTTATAAGCTACTTTATAAGCTAATTTAATTGTAAATTGCATAATTTATTAGAGGTAATATCCGCATAATATCCGCAGTCAGAAGTGCGGATGCGCATATCCAGTCCACCACTAATATATATATATATATATAATAAAAATGTTATTTTAAATCAGCAGGAAAAACTTTTTCTTGTAAGAAAGGGTTTGCAATCGTGAAATATTGTACATAATAAGAGTACACACAGTTTTTAAAAATGTAAAAAAATGTGAAAAAACTTACATTGATTCGAAGCTTTCCCTTTCTAATTCTTCTGTTATCAGATCGGAGTCTAAGGGGGAATTACCATTCTCAAAGACATGGTCGAGGTGGGTGCATGCATCTATACTACGATGAAGGAAGATAATTTAGAAAGAAAGCACAGCAGTTTGCAGTATTATATTTAAATTAATTACGGCTGACACAACTGTTTAAATGTAAAGAAATTAAAAGAAAACTTACATGGACTGGAAGCTTGAGACGTTATTCGCTGCCCGCACTAGGCCCAATTCGTCATGGTCAGTCTTGTGGCCATAACCACTGAGTTCACACAAAGGTCAGTCACCTCAACCTCTCAGGGACAATTCCTAGAAAACATCAAATAGAAATCATATATGAAATGCTGGGAAAAGTCGGAAATAATTCAACCGAGCTGACCGTAAACTCTCTCTCTCTCTCTCTCTCTCTCTCTCTCTCTCTCTCTCTATTATATATATAATATATATATATATATATATATATATATATATATATATATAATATATGTTTTTTGAAGGCAACAGAAAAAAAAATTGTTACAGTAATATGTTTTTGCTCTAAGTTTGGAATAATTTCTAATTGAATTGTGGCCAGCACTAGTAAACACAATTAAACATTGTACAAAAACTTACAGAGGGCGCGCGTTTGGAAAAAAAACATCGCTGTATGTATTACTATTATTTAAAATAATTACATACATTTGTTTAAATGTAAAAACTTGCATAGTATGTTGACTCAAAACAGAATATGCTGCTTGTACTACGTCCGATTCTTCATGAACAGAAGCGTGGCCGTCACCACTCAGTGGTCTGCAAAAGTTAATCACCTCAATCTGATTCCTAAAATCGGTAAATAAAATTTGTATATTAAATGCCGGAGGATTTATTAACGCCGGAGAATTTATTAACGCACGGTTTATTCATAAGGATTTGAACTATTGTTCTTTGGAGGCGATAAAGAAATAAATATTAACCAGGTTTTCTGTGGGAATGGAATGAATAGAAAAATGAAACCCATCACTGCCTTAAAATCTCGTATTTAACACAATTAATCACTGTAGGAAAAACATATGTCGTCGGAAGCAAAGTTGAACATGTCGGAATTTGTCACAGTCAGACTAACTTGTATGGCACTCGCGGAAACAGTTAATAAATAACAAAAGAAATGAACGCTGGATTAGCTCGCCACCTTAATATACACAGAAAATGTGATGCCACGTCCCCAAAATTCCTATACAGGCGTGAAAATCTTGTCCCGCTTAAGGTTTGTTGATGGGAAATAATATATATATATATATATATATACACAAACTCAGAATGGTTCCCTGAGAACATTATATGTTAAACACAGACCGTGCATGGCACAAGGAACTCTTCTGGGAAAATTAAATCCACTATAGTCCGAATAAGTAATGGTAAATGACAAATACCATAGTTTTTTTCCTTTTTCATGATTTTAGCCCGACGTGGGCAACGGGTCTCTCGCAAAGAGATCCCATAAATATAGCTTCCCTCACCAGCTATCTGCAAAGCAGACAGGATCCAGCTTTGGGACGTGGATCTAGGGTTTAAAGCAAGCCTAGATCCCTACACTCAGAACCTCTATATAAGTAAAAGACTCGTTGCATTCACGTCGTGTTGAATAAATCAAAGATAGCTGGTGAGGGAAGCTATATTTATGGGATCTCTTTGCGAGAGACCCGTTGCCCACGTCGGGCTAAAATCATGAAAAAGGAAAAAAACTATGGTATTTGTCATTTACCATTACTTATTCGGACTATAGTGGATTTAATTTTCCCAGAAGAGTTCCTTGTGCCATGCACGGTCTGTGTTTAACATATAATGTTCTCAGGGAACCATTCTGAGTTTGTGTATACTAAACGGACGTGTTTCGTGCCTTGAAAAGTGGACGCTCAATGTCCCGGTTGAGGTTTAAGTTTTGGTTTTTTTGGCTAAAAATACAATAGTTACCCCCTTTTTCTTTGATTTATTCAACACGACGTGAATGCAACGAGTCTTTTACTTATATAGAGGTTCTGAGTGTAGGGATCTAGGCTTGCTTTAAACCCTAGATCCACGTCCCAAAGCTGGATCCTGTCTGCTTTGCAGATAGCTGGTGAGGGAAGCTATATTTATGGGATCTCTTTGCGAGAGACCCGTTGCCCACGTCGGGCTAAAATCATGAAAAAGGAAAAAAACTATGGTATTTGTCATTTACCATTACTTATTCGGACTATAGTGGATTTAATTTTCCCAGAAGAGTTCCTTGTGCCATGCACGGTCTGTGTTTAACATATATATATATATATATGTGTGTGTGTGTGTGTCTGTGTGTGTGTGTGTGTGTGTGTCTATCGGGTGGCCCCCAAAAAAAACTTGAGATTTGAACATCAATAACTTAAAACATATGCAGTTCGCAATTCCAAAATTTACTTAACTTTTACTTCAATCTATTGATAAGCCATCATAAAAATTTCAGACTTCTACATAAAATACTTTTTCCACAGCTGAGGGAACAATGAGGTATGGTTAAAAAACGAATATAAAAAACTGAAAAAATTTTATTATTCACATCTTATCAACAAATATGATCAATATGTCCGCCGTCCTGCTTACAAACTAATCTTAACCTTTTCTTCCACGACAAGATACATTTTCTGATTTCTGCTGTTATTTTGTCCCAACATTCGAGTATTTTTTCTTTAATTGCATTTCTGTAAACTTTTCTGTTTGGCCTTCATAAATCTTCTCTGCTAGAGTGTTCCATATGTAATAATCCATGGGATTGCAATTAGGTGATTGCGGGGGCCAATCGTTTTTTCCATTGAAGTTGACTACATTCTGTTGTAGATAATCCTATGTGAACTTGCTAGTATGAGCTGTAGCACCATCTTGTTGGAGTGTGAAATCGTTTCCATAATACAGACGCTGACAATCAGGAAAAAGATTCTCCTCTAAGAGATTTACATAGGTTTCTGAATGAATTTTTTTATTTTCGGAAATAAAATGAATTTTCATCTTTTCATTCCACGATACACCTGCTAACACCATGATTTTTTTGGAAAACCGACTTGTCTGATGGTAAAACCTCGATGGAGGAATGTCTTTCTTACGCCGACCATAAACAATATCGTTGCGGGAGTTTCGAGCAATCTCGATGGTGAAATCTTTTTTCATCTGTAAAAACTATTTTTTAACATCATTGGACGAAAATCTATCAAGCAATTTTCTACAACGAATTTTTCTTTTAGCTCTTACATTGCTGTCACGTCTTGAAACACGGATCCTTTTAAATGCTTTAAGTCCTACCGTTCTCTGCATTCTTTGTATGGAACTTTGACTGATACCTAAATTTCTTGCAATTTTCCTCTGAGAGCAGTGTGACCCAGGTCGATCCTCTTGAGATAGGCTTATCATTTCGTCATTGCTACTGTATATTGTCTCAAGTGTAAACTGTTTTAGGCCGATCACTTCCACGCTTCCGTGCCGTCGAACCGGTTGCTTTAAATTTTTTAATTATTCTATTCACAGACGTAACATTACAAATTATTCCTGGAAATTCCCTCAAAATTCTTACCACAGTCCATCTTTTTCCCAAGAAACACTTTTCAATCACCGCTTTTTCACCGTTAATTAGAACCATAATTTGAAGGGTAAGTTTAAAAAAGAGTATTTAAGATGGACGTAGCCTATATCATCAGACGTTTTTCAGAGACTAACAGATTATCCATAGGGAAAGGAAACTACTACAAGTCTTAGAATAGTTGTCAGGTACAGCTATACACATTTAGGATTTAGGATATTCGTTTTTTTCACTCTACCTCATTGTTCCCTCAGCTGTGGAAAAAATATTTTATGTAGAGGTCTGAAATTTTTATGATGGATTATCAATAGATTGAGGTAAAAGTCAAGTAAATTTTGGAAGTGTGAACTGCATATTTTTTAAGTTATTGATGTTCAAATCTCAAGGCGGATATATATATATATATATATATATATATATATTAATATAATATATATATATATATCACGTATTAGTCCGAATATAAGATGAGGGTTTTTTTTAACATCACGACCTTAAATTTCCCTTCAAATTTCAGCGTTAAATTATATTATCTGTTCTGGACTGCGCTTTACACAAGAATATTTATATCTGCGGCAAAGATTTACTTTACCTCAAACGAAAGTTCGAGGGTTGCCCAGATACGAGTATATGCCTTCACACACACACACAAACAAACAAACACTTTTAACTGACACCAGTATCCATACTAAATCAATTATTTCCATCTTGACAAAAGACATTGGTATAGTGACGCGTTGGGGTAGACAGAAATGGATCGTTTTCAGAATTTCCCTTTCGAGATCCACACGGTTGTTTATGAGTTATACATTTACAGAAATTTTGGGAGGATGATGTATTCATGCTCTTTTATGAGATGTACTGTATTGAGGATAAGGGGAGATCAACCTAAACTAAACCAAGTACAGGGAGGGTTGAGGGATATTTCATAAGTGTTTATAAGCAATTCTTTGTATCTTAACCTACACTTAAGCAGGGAGGACCTTATGTTAAAAGTTCTTTGGTTAAATTTTCCCACAAAACCTGGTATAACTTGTATACTTTAAATATGAGGCTGGGTTATATTTGCTTTCATAATCTCAAATTTTAAGGGTCTGTTCAAATTCCCCTCACAACAGCATTTCCATACTTTTTGGTTACCAACGGACTTTCCAGATTCATGAATTTTAGATCTCAGCCCTTATTAAATTTTGGCCTCATCTAATTTGGGGTAACTTTTGTAGGAGTCCGAATAAATCTGTTATAAAGCATATTTAGAGGGAAAACTTTAATGGCAGACCACTAGTCCATATGACAATTAATAATAATACAAACTGGAACAAAAAATAAATAAAATAAAAGTGACAAGAATAAAAATATAAATAATGAAAAATAGGAATGTGGAATGTAAAGTGAAGGGAAGTAGATGACATGACAGGACTGCTGAATGGTTTGGATAAGTAGATTGGTCAAACTTATATTTTTTTTGCATTAGGTTGAATTGAACATTTCTTTTCTCAGATTGGCTTGAGACAATAAGATAAAACAACACGAAGACAAGCAAGGCCTACCTTCACTATAGGCTCATGCTAATTCAACTTAAAGTGTACTTCAATCTCTTGATCAATCACTCCAAATACTTAATTTCTTCCACAACCTCTCAATTTTCTCCTTTCTCTACAAAAGTATATGATGACTCTTCTCCTTTCTCAGCAAGAACCTTTCTTTCGTTTATATTCAATAATCTTTCACATACATCAACAAAACGTTTTACTACTCTCCTTAATTCCTCTTCTGATTCAACCAGAACCACAAGCTCATCATTATAAATCAAATGCAACAGTCGCCACTCATACTTTACCAAATACAGATTAACCCTCTCTCTAGCATTTTTGCTTTCATGTCATGCATTACCACATCCAGATACACATTAATCATCCATATCAGCATCATACAGCCCTCTCATATTCCAATATTCACTTAGACATATAGAGTAGGGTGGAGCGAAAAATACGTTTTTTCTAGGATGAAGTTCTAATAGGGATTACAAGTTGCATTTAGTGGACGATATATACCTGCCAAAATATGAGTTCATTTGTTTAATATTTTCAGCTGCCACCAGGGGGCTAAAATTAACACAATTTTGGGTAAAAAGGAAAAAAATGCTTCTATTTTAGGTTTATCAAACTATTATAAAATCTTATCTTAGAATTATCTAATAGTTTGATTAAGATTCTTAAATGATAAGAATTCGTTTTGTAAAAATGCCTTTTCATATGCTTAATATCTTCAGCTGCCACAAGAGGGCTGAATTTAACTTAAAAATGACAATTAAGTATGATTCTGTATTTACTTGAAAAAGGGAACAGTAATAAATTAGGATGTCTCTCCTCCTTTATACTGGCTTGAGACAGTTAAGAAACGTTATTTCGTGCCTTAGCGGAGTTACCACCCTTTCCCCAACCAACCTCCCTCTAGAAAGGGTTCTTGCTGAAGACTATTTAGTAATTTGCTTTTGTGTCAAATTTTGGCTGTTTTTTCCTTGATTCTAATGTAGCACGAATCCAACCGTCTCTGTTTGTAGGTCCGCAGACTGATCCAGCAGCGTCTGTAACGAGCTTGACGCATCTCTCTACGGCTTGTGTATGACATGGAAACTGAAATAATTCTGAATGAAGAGTAGTACCATGTTTGATGCATGATTCAATATCATCAAGAGAAACTCCTTTGGTTATCGGTGGTTCTGCTATCTGAAAATCTTGCCACATAATGAGATCTGTATAGTCTTTGGCATAAAAATTTATTTCTGGCACCTTAAAATACCTGATAACATCTGTTTCTTGAATGCATGCCCTTGCTTTTATGATACGCCTAAATCCCAACTGACGCACATGCTCCCTTTCATCAGCTATCATTGCAATGAGAATGTTTTCTTGATTTGCGTAATATGCATTTCGCTGAATGACTGAGTCATGTACTCTCCTAAGCTCTTCACGGAGATACCGGCTTCTTGCAATCATATGCCACATATGTTTAGCACCATATTGGCATAATGGTTTACGCTTTATCTGAAACCACATTGGTGCGTATACCCTAACAATGAAAGTAGCTAATTCTTGTAAATTGCCTGAATGATTCTCTGTGCTTGCATATAACCGCAGAGTCCTGTTTGCTGTGGTGAGCCACCTTGAATGTGATATATTGCCTGGACTCTTATGACTAAGACTCTTTGAGAATGTTCCACTTGATATAGCCTTGTGAATTTCAAGAAGGTATTTCTGGTCGGTACTTATGTCATCTACATCAACTTCACACATGTCCTCTTGAATTTCAATGGGTTTGAAGTTAACTATGGGAAGCTTTTCACAGTCTGAAAGTGCTCGGCCAATTTCTCCTGAAAATGCTCTTGGTCCAGTAGTGGTACCATCCAAGTGATGAAACAGATGGCGCAATGGAAGTTCATTAAGGTGTAAAAGGCATATCAGCCACTGCAATGGCTTATTAAAGGCTTCTTCCAGTAATCTTATTGTGCCTCCAATACTACCAGTGTTAACCACTGTCGAATCACAGCCAACTGCAACGATGTTCGCTATATCAACATTCCTTTCTTTCAAGCAATTCACTAGCGCCGTGCAAATGTATTTAGCTTTGCCACTGGAAGGTGTCACATGTACAAAGTACAGAGAGTGTGGTTCAGATATTATGCTGATATGCTCTTCGCGTTTGGTTCTTTGGTGGTTAGAGCCATCACTCTCCTGGACTTGAATCATTGTTTTATCCTTTCTGCCATCAAAGTATAATCCCCGCATGGTTTTTGGCTCTCCTATCTGTTGTAGTTCCTTTCTCTGTTTTTGTCTTTCACGTCTTAGCTTACTTCTGTCTATAATATTCCCTTTGTCTTCGGGAGTAACAATTTTAAGATCTGCCAATACTGCAGAAGCAATAGCAGCCCCAGCTCTGTCCGACATTTTAAATCTATCACAAGTAATTGCTAATGAAGGCAGTGGCTCACGCATCTGTTGTTCTGATATTACATATTGAGTCGAGGTTGTATCTTCCTCATTATCTTCAGATATCTCTTCTAGTTGTTGAAGTTCACTTGTCTCTGTTTCGATTTGTAAGTTGGACGTATTGGTTATAGCAGCACTAGTTGTTTGTGAGGATTCTAGACGTGCTTTTTCCATTTCCTTTCGATGTTCTCTTGCTTGTAATCGTCTTGTGTGTGCTATGTCAATGCTTCCTATCACCATTATTCTGCGTGTTCGTTGGTCATTTAAAAAATCCTGCTCTTTTGGAGGGATTTTCTTACTCTTTTCACATGAGCATCTCCTAAACTCCTTACATTTGCAGGTGCAGATGTCAAACAAAGTGCATTTTGAAGAGTTTTCAAATTCTTCAAGCTGATTTTTGTACTTAGGCTGATCCTTGCGTGACTTGTATGGCTTTAATAAGGACCTGTATTTATCATGGTACACTCGCATCATCTGTAAAACGCGTGTATGTGAAACTATTGGCAAAGAGGCCTTCTTCCAAATATTTTCTACCTTTTTGGAAACTGCCTCTGCTATTTCAGAAAATGAAGGCTCCTTGTTATTCATCTGCTCCTTCACTAAATGTTTTGTGAACAGGTAATCTTTCATAATGCAGTTATAAGATGGTAGTTGCATATCACTCATCTCACAAGGTACTTCAAATATGGCACACTTCATATGTTCTCTAGTGAAATGTTTATATTTAGTATTTGATGCCATAATATTTTTAAGAAAAATTCACAATCACAAAATATCCTGTAACATCAAAACATTATATAATTAATATATATAATATATTTTATAAGTATATATAATATATTACATAAATATATAATATATTATATAAATAAACTAAAATTATATAATACATTATAACAAGCATTTTATAATAAAATCAATATTATCTCTATATAAATCACTTTAAAATAAAGTTTTATAATATTCCGATCATATTAAAAAACTCTCCGATCAACTGAGCGACTAGGCCTACTACCTAAGAAGACAAGTGTTAACACACTGTTCTGATGACTCACAGAAAGAAATTCCTTCACACCAAAACCCTCCCCCACAACCCTCCCCCACAACATTCAGTGTAGTCTCAACATGACTCAGTTACTCTAAATTGTGTTAACTTCAGCTCTCTTGTGGCAGCTGAAGATATTAAGCATATGAAAAGGCATTTTTACAAAACGAATTCCTATCATTTAAGAATCTTAATCAAACTATTAGATAATTCTAAGATAAAATTTTATAATAGTTTGACAAACCTAAAATAGAAGCATTTTTTTCCTTTTTACACAAAATTGTGTTAACTTTAGCCCCCTGGTGGCAGCTGAAACTTTTAAACAAATGAACTCATATTTTGGCAGGCATATTTGGTCCACTAAATGCAACTTTTAATCACTATTAGAACTTCATACTAGAAAAAAGTATTTTTCGCTCCACCCTAATATACAGTACCCCACCCAACTGAAAATGATTGACAGGTACACCAAAATTTAATATGTTTAATATTTATAAAGAAGTTTTCCTATTCTTAAGTTTTTAAAAAATATTGTGATTTACTTCATCATATGGAAATTGAACCAACTTGATATAAATAGTTTTAGCTTTACTTTGGGAGTGCTTTCTTTATGACTCATTACATACCCACATTCAACTTTATTTCTCATTTAGTTGTCCAAAATTAAACCAACTTGTTATATTGATTCTACTTCCACACACTTATTCATGTAAATCTAACCTATTCTGGGTCTATCATGAAGATACCATAAGCCACAAGTGACTTTGAGTTTCTCTTCATAGAGGCAATATTTCATCCGGGATTAATTTTAGTATGACAGTTGTAAGACTTAATCATGGTCCTTCTTACACCCCTTAGCTTAATATGGTTCTTATATCATTGTAATATTTGTCTGTGAGTTTACAGTGAAAATCATTTCATCAAAGATTACTACGGGCAAAATGCAAAATTTCCAAATTATTAAAGAGGTCATCTGTTCTGACTTTATATTTTATTCTCTGTTTCATGTTAACATTAGACCAATTATTCTTTCTTACGGAGTTCTTGTTATGTCAGGTATTACATAAGTTGGTTAAATTAGTTATCAACAACAAAAATAATTTTTTTAGGCTATTATGGTTTAAAACTGTTGGTAGAGACATCAGCCATAACATTTTGAGCAAACTCATTTCCCCACAATGTGAGAGTGAGTACATCCCAAGGATCATCTTTTGTCTGAGGATTAACAGAGTAAGTGACCAACTCTACCCAAAGCCTCAACACTAAGTACGTCACACACCCTATTTGCTACTGTGAACAAATTAACTTTAGCTAAGATGCATGTTTTCTCTCTCAAATATATGATCTTCATTTGCAAATACCGTACCAGAGAGATCTGATATGGACAAGGGGGAGAAGTAAGGAAAGTAAATGTTTGAGGGATGAAAATTCTGAGTCCATGTAAAATTTTAACATTTCTTAAGAATAAACTAGCTGAACCTTTAGACTTAACAAATTACTACAAAGGTTTTGTATATAAGGACCCTTTATTAACTTTAAAGCACCTCAGTCTAACCATGAACGATTAAAACATTTGGAAGTTCTGACAAGTATTACGAAATAGACCTAAATAAATATTTATCTAACATTACTAAAATCTTTATTCATCATCTCATTCAATACAATTTAAGTCACAATTTTACCTTCTATTATATCAGTTTACTTTGGCTTTAATAACTTGATTTAAGGCTTCACTAGTTTATTTTCATTGTCAAATAAGCTTAAAACATTCAATTAAATAAGAAGATCAGTAAATTTTTAATATTCCTAGGTTTCTATTCTACAACCTATCTAATAAGGCAGGGGAGATTTTTTTTAGAAGAATCAATTTTTTGTAGCATTTTCGTGGGTTCTGGCTTAGGTTAACCTAAAACCGAAACATCCTTCATTTACTGAGTGATGGACTGTTTCCTCTATAACTGAAAAGTACTTTCAAGAGCCTTTACACAATTTTTCCATATTTCCTGTACATTATTAATGCTTTGGGATATAAATTTTCCACTTAACTTTTACACAAACACTACTTACTGTAAAACTTACTTTAATATCATATTTTAATTTAGTCTTTCAAATATTTAGTTCTAGACCTAACAACTTGGAGGAGGAGATTGTAGACACCAATCAACCAGGGAAGTACTCCGGGAAGGAGGTTAGGCAGGAGATAGGGAGTGCTGGAACTCCCGTTTCCCCTGTCACTGTCCTCTTTAGCTGATCTTCTTCCGTGTCTCATCTACTCTGTGAGCAGCCCAGTATGCAATCAAACACACTTCTCCCTCTATTCTTCACTACATATCATACATGCATTTTACACTCTACACAATCTTTTCAAAATCTATACATATAAAAGAAATGGCATCGTCAGCATCAGGGACCTTGATTCCGGCGCTCTCTTATATAGGAGGGGGTAGGGTGGCCAGACGTCCGGCTTTAGGCGGACAGTCCGCCTTTTGAGCACTCTGTCCTTAGGGTGGCCATTTCCAAATTTCCAAAAAGGAGGACACTGTGTATGTGGCCGTACGTTAACATATATATATAATATATATATATGTTAACGTACGGCCGCATACGCAGTGTCCTCCTTTTTAAATGGCCACCCTAGGGGGGGGATTTTTGCGGGCGCTCGCCCTCAGCTCCTCTTTCGTACATAAAAAAAAAACCTGAAAAATCTTGTAAGCTAAATACTGTACTGTACCATACAAGTGTCTACTGTTATCATAATTATTCAAAATCTTGCCAACCTTACATAATTACTATAAAACTGGCTTTAATATCATATTTTAAGTTAGTCCTTAAAATAAATTAAAATATGATATTAAAGTCAGTTTTAGTGTAAGAAATAGAATAAGAAATAAACTTATAATGCGTTCCCATACGAACGTTTTCTTAAATTATGTGACTTGAATGGCTTCATATCCTCGTTCGAAATAATTTTCGTGCTATTAATTTTTGAACGAACTTTTTAAATGAAACCAACCTCATGAATGGAAGACATTTCGGATCACCTGAAGATCAGGGCCCCCAGCCTTCTTTAGTTAGCCCTATAAGGCTATAAGGCTAACTAACGAAAATACCACGATCTAACCTAACCAATCGTTAAGGGTGTACAGTTGACCTAACGATTGGTTAGGTTAGGTCGTGATATTTTCGTTAGTTAGCCTTATAAGGCTAACTAAAGAAGGCTGGGAGCCCTGATCTTCAGGTGATCCGACATTTCAAACATGTTACCACTGCAAAAGAAATGTAATAAAGGTCTGTATAATATGTTAAAATATTGATTGAGTTAAGCCGTTATTTTCGGTTAACATTTTATTGAATTCTGTTTTAGAAGTTTTATACTTTTACTGTCTGAGTACGAACCTTTTTAAGTGTTGATCACTTTCTGAATCAATTCAAATCTTCATACAATAGAAAAAATAAAGAAAAATTGAATTATACGAATATATAGGGGTCTTTTATCCTAGGGGGCTTTTGTCACGACCCGATCGTTTTCACACATGGAAAGTTATACTCAAAATATTTTAATGATTTGGGGGAAATAAGGTTAAATGATAATGTACTTACAAAGCAATCATTTTTCTACAATAAGTTAAAAAAACATGGTTGAATGTAGGAAAATGAAGTCGAAGAGAGGTTTTCAAAAAAATAACTTCGATAGCAAAGGATAAAAGTGTATCTCATGCTTTCTTCTTTAAAGAAAGTGTAGAGAAAGAAAGAAGAAAATATTTTATATATTTTATATATACCCAATTATATGCATGACGTTATTATTTTACTTATAAGAGTTATAATTTTGATTCCGAAATATAATATGGTTTACCACCCGTTCACAAACATTCTAATATCAACTAAATCAGCGAGTTAAATTTAACCTTAATTGGATCTATGGACATTTTAAAAATATTATTTAAAAAATCATTCAAAATATCAGATCTGTAGCATTAATGGAAAAATATAAGAGTTATAAGCACAAAACATACACAGAAAAGGAAGCTCCTCTCTATTAATGTTAAGGTACAAAAATCAAAATAATAAGTTATTCTTGTCATTATCGATGAATATCTATATTTTACATGAAAATGTAATACAATTTATTTCAAATTAATGCATCTACACTTTTATCATTTCAGTGGATTTAAGATGGTATGAATATCGTTTCGACAATTTAATTACCCAATTGTAATTATATGTACAGTACATATTAATAATTTTAGTTCCGTCTACACCTCACCATTCCCGTTTGAAAATCTTCTGAAGAACAGCTTATACCTAGAAAAACTGTTAGCATGTCTAAAAGCAGAGTGAATGTAGATTTTAGTTCGCTCATAGTATTAAAAAGTACTAATTTTAAAATACTTATCGTTAATTTTGAAATTTTGAAACAGTCACCATTTTACCGGAAATAAAGGTATCATACTGTATATGTGCGATTGTGTGAGCAATACATTTAGATTTCCAAGAGTATATATACTAGGGCGGCTCGTTTTTACACTTTTTTCGATATTTGATTGGGGGTAGTGCGGAAAAGTTGCGATTTGGAGAGAAAATAAAGTGTGTAAATTTTTTTGATCTACGTCAATACCTTCCGGTGGCGGCGAGTCCTTAAAAATCGAAAAATAGGCCTAAAAACACATAAAAATTTTATATAATTTTATATAATTTTTATATAATGTTCATTGTTCAATGACTGCTATTAATTTATTGAAGCCTATAATAGTGTTCTCAGGGTTGTTTGCACAGAAATATACCAGAATTAACATTTGTATAACATCTTGTTAAAACTTGCTTTAAATCAATATTTTGGATATTTTAACGGCTAAGACGCCACCGGAAGTTATTAACAGATTGTGCTGAAATTTTTATTGTTTATTTTGTAAGTCTTTAAAACCATTTTCCAATCTACCCCGTTAGGCCTATTTTTCGATTTTTAAGGACTCGTCGCCACCGGAAGGTATTGACGTAGATCAAAAAAATTTTACACACTTTATTTTCTCTCCAAATCGCAACTTTTCCGCACTACCCCCAATCAAATATATATATATGTATATATATATATATATACATTTTAACTGCAAACACGCAGTATAATTAACGTAAAGAACGACGCTTGTATAGGAGAATATTCCGCGCAAGATGAGGAGAGAGAACAAAACAAATGAAAATATATATATATACCTCCTCGTTAACCTCGTTGATGTTCCGTGTGTTGGTCTCTCTTCACACGAAGGTCAAACTGGTGACCCCGCCTCTAGGCCTGGCTTGATGGAGGAGCGAGTTGCTTTCTTGCGCTCTCCACCGTACATAGCCAGGTACACCCGGCTCATCTGGTACCGTCATGAGCCAGGCATCTAGTCTTCTCTTGAAGACTTCAACTTTGATCCCTGTAACGTTTCTGGGATCCATTGGAAGCTGGTTGAAAAGTCTTGGCACCCTGACAACCAAGTTATTTTCCTTCAGTGTTGAAGAGGTCCCTATATATATATATATATATATATATATATATATATATATATATGGGAATATATGGGAATCGTTCGAAACGGTATTTAGGACTATAAATGAGGAATGTGTACCGTACAAAATTAAGCGTGCGAAAGTAAACAACAAGCCCTTGTGGTTTACTTCTAGAGTAGGAGACATTATAAAGAGTAGAGATAGGGCTTATAGGCTATATAAGTGCGATAAAGATAATTAATCTGTTGTTACGAAACAACTACATGTCTCTAAGGCGTGAAGCGAAAAGTGTAATAAAAAAGTCCAAGCGCGAATTTGAAATCTCCATAGCTCGTGACGGTAAAGAAAACCCCAAGCGATTCTTTCAATACGTCAATAATAGAAATCCAGTAAAAAGTGTCTTGGGGCCTTTGAAAAATGTAAACGGAGATCTAGTTTCTGAAAACAAGGAAATGGCTACCTTGCTAAACGAATTTTTTACATCAGTTTTTACTATAGAAGATCTAACGAATATCCCTACGGTCATAGACATAATACCTTTTGATAATGGTAATATTTTGGATAATATCGTGGTTAGTGAAGCGGAGGTAATGCGCTATATTGATAAAATGAAAACGCGTAAATCACCGGGGCCGGATTCCATATATCCCATACAACTAAAAGAATTAAAAGATAGCATTGTTGTGCCGCTAACAAAGATTTTTAATGTGTCTATTTCTGAGGGGTGCGTACCAGATAATTTCAAGTTAGCAAACGTAACACCTATCTTTAAGAAAGGCGATAAAGGTGCGGCGGGAAATTATAGGCCAATCAGTTTAACGTCTGTTGTAGGTAAGCTACTGGAATCAATAATTAGGGATCGTATAGTCGAACACTTAGAAGTGCATAAACTAGTTAGAAATACGCAGCACGGTTTTCGGCGAAACAAATCTTGCTTAACTAATCTTTTAGAATTTTTCCAAAGCGTGGTTGACGTTTACGATAGACATAGGGCGGTTGATGTAGTGTATTTAGATTTTCAAAAAGCGTTTGACACCGTGCCGCACAAAAGACTCATTGAAAAAACTAAGGCTCATGGAATCAGGTGTGTAGTAATAAATTGGCTAGAAGAGTGGTTGCGAGGTAGGAAACAGGGTGGTCGTTGATGGAGCGGAGTCGTGTTGGGCTAATGTAGCGAGTGGCGTTCCTCAGGGTTCTGTATTGGGCCCCTTGCTTTTTCTTATATATATTAACGATTTAGATGTCGGCCTAGTCAGCACAGTTTCAAAGTTTGCGGATGACACGAAGCTGGGTGATAGGGCGATTAATGACGAAGATAGAGGTAAAATCCAGGAAGATCTAAATAAAATCGTTGATTGGTCAGTCACATGGCAAATGAGATTTAACGTCGATAAGTGCAAAATTTTGCATACAGGTTCGCGTAACGGTAATTTTGCGTATAGTATGTCAGGGAAAGATTTAACAAGCGTAGAGCAGGAAAAAGATTTAGGAGTTATAGTCACTGGTGATTTAAAAGTAGCGAAACAAAGTACAGCAGCGGTCAATAGGGCGAACAAAGTGTTAGGTTTTATAGCTCGAAATTTTGCGTACAAATCGCGCGATATTATAGTTCCTCTTTATAAATCATTAGTTAGACCCCATTTGGAGTACGCGATCCAATTTTGGAATCCATATATGCGCAAAGATATAGACAAAATCGAAAGAGTTCAAAGACGAGCAACTAAGATGATTCCGTCGCTTACTTCAAAGTCGTACGAGGATAGGCTTAAAGAGTTAAAATTGACTACACTCGAGACTAGGAGGCTAAGGGGTGATCTAATCCAGGTTTTCAAAATTATGAATGGGTTCGATAACGTAGATAGAGATAGCTTTTTCGAAATATCTCAATATAATAGGACTAGAAATAACGGGTGTAAGTTGACAAGTAGAAGGTTCGAGACAGCAGTTGCGAAAAACTTTTTTACGCATAGAATAGTAAATAGCTGGAATAGTTTGCCGGTAGAAGTAATTTGTAGCACTTCTATAAACATGTTTAAAAATCGATTAGACAAATATGTTGATAGATTGGGTATAGTTTAAGGTAGTAAAAGTAAGGCTTTGTGGTGATCGATCCCACAGCTCAACACAAGTGTTGTGGGATATAGGGAGGCAGCATCTTGGGTTAGGGGATACTCTCTGTCCTTACACACCCCATTTAAAGAGATTCCTCTGCCGAGCGGTGCCCCCCATAGTACTGTGAGGTATTGAAAAACTCATGATCTTCACTTGCCCCACAAACACCTTGAAATGGGAGACCCAAATGGGTGCACACACATTCTACATTACTGTACAGTCTTTACAGCCACACCTACACTTTTCCTCCTAAGTATATATATTGTAATGTATATGTAAATTTTGACTTGGTCCGCAATCGATATGGATCGTGACTTATTTTTCGTTGGCAAGGTACTAGTATTGATGGACACCGTAATGAAATTGACTGGATTCTTTGGCTCTGATATATTTGCATGTTGGTTATAAATAGATATAGAGTGTAACATATTTGTGGATAGTAGTCTATTATGACTTGATCCTCTGGATCCAGAGATTCTATCTTTAGTTTTAAATCGATAATTAATTAGTTTTAAATCGATAATTAATTAGTTTTAAATTGATAATTAATTAGTTATGCAAAAATTGGTCGTTGCCAATGTACAGGCAGTTTTTGCATAAATTTCTTATGTTCTTGTGGTTCGGAACCCACGTAAAATTGTAGGTCCCCTCCGCCACCACGGAGGACATACACAATTACGAACACAGTTAGGTAGACCAACCATGAGTGGATCCTAGGGTCTTTGTTGGTCTGTAACATTATAACATTATAACATATATATATATATATATATATAGGGCCTATCAGAGGGGAGACTAGGAGGGCCATTTGGCCTGGGCCTCAAGTTTAAGGGGGGACTCAAGTTTAGAAACTTTCAGGTTTGAATATAATGTTTTGCATTGAAAGTAATAATTGCCTCAAAAGCTGGAAGTGGCCCGGGCCTCTCTGGACCTCTGAGAGGGCATGTATATATATATATATATATATATATAGTTACTTATTTACTTTGGTTACTTACTTTTGTTGAGTTTGAACGACGGTTCAGGATCGACATGCGGTCGACCCCTCTGCAGCATCCCGCCTCATTTGCGGGATTTGGTGAAGGAAGGAATTGCTGTCTGATCTCCTCCTGCCCTCGTAGCCAGCCATGCATGGCTGGTCAGGGACTTTGCACAGGAATCTGTCCAGCTGGTTCTTGAAGTTATTCAGGTCTGTGTGCTGAAGATTCCTCACTTCTTTTGGAAGGACACTGAAACGCTTTGGGCCCCGTATTCTGAGGGTATTGTCCATCCTCGTTTTCATGGCCCCTTGTCCCACGGCAGCTGGGACCGTACAAAATTTGCCTCTTCTCTCATTCCAGTTTGTTTCTATTTCATTTCTGAGGTTAGGGACAGAGCCCTCAAGTATTTTCCATATGTATATTATTGTGTACCGCTCGCGCCTTCTTTCAAGAGAGTAGAGTTCCAAGGATTGTAGTCGAGACCAGTAGTCTTCACCCTCCGTTTCCTCTATCTTAGACGTAACAATCCTTTGTATAGCTTCGATGTTCGCAATGTCTCTTTTTCTGTGTGGGCTTGTGAGTACTGAGCAATACTCAATTATTGGCAAGACTAGATAGACTCTTCCATAATCTGAGCATGATGTTAGCTTTTCTGCTGCGGAAGCTCCTTCAGATGAGTCCCATTATTTTTCCAGCCGTTGTGATTTTGATTTTATAGTGCTCGCTGAATTCTGCATCCGACGACATTATTACTCCAAGATCCCTGACTTGTGGATTTGGTGTTATCTGTTTGGCTTCCAGAGTTTTGTACCCTTTTTTCATATTGTCTTCTGCCCACTGGAATAATGTTTCAATGTCGTTTTGGAATTTTCTTATGTCATCTTCGTTCGATATTTCCTTACATATCTTTGTGTCATCTGCGAAGCATGATACAATACTGTCCTTAATATCTGCATCAATATCTGCAATCATTATTATGAACAGCAAGGGAGCTAATACTGTCCCTTGTGGGACAGAGCTCACGACTTCCGAGACTTCCGATTTAACTTCGTTTACCACCACTCTTTGCGTTCTTTGCGTCAAAAAATTAAATATCCACGTTCCTAGCTTCCCAGTAATTCCTGTATTCTTAAGTTTGTGTGCTATGTTTCCATGGTCACATTTATCGAAGGCTTTAGCAAAGTCCATATATATTACATCAATGTTTTGTCCTCGACACAATGTTTCTAATATTTTCTCCTGGTGGTCTAGTATCTGTGACTGGCATGATCTTCCCGCCCTGAAGCCATGTTGATTTGGGTTGTATAAGTCTTTTTCTTGTAGGTAGTAGGTAGTTTTGCCTCTAATTATGCGTTCAAAACACTTTATAAGGTGTGAGGTGAGAGCCACTGGCCGATAATTTTTGGGCATTGCTCTGTTACCACCTTTAAATAGGGGCGCAATGTTCGCGTTCTTTAAGGGGAGTGGAATTTGTCCTGTGTCGAGTGACTCCCTCCAGAGTAAGTATAGCAGTTTTGCAATACTCTCTTTGCATATATATATATATATATATAAATATATATATATATATATATATATATATATATATATATATATTATATATATATATATATATCCTGAAAATTTGAGATTGATAAGCTTAGTGGGAAACTTTGTGGTCTTATCAATAACTTAACCCTATCGTTACCCCTCCATCGGGAATAATCGGATGTACAATACATAAACTTTTGGTATATAACTTGGGTGTCTAATTTCTACTGCTTCTGAAAATATGATGCAAAGCAGTGAGGAAAGGAACTCTGTAGGCTCGTTACACTAATGAATCTGTAGTTACCACTGTGTCGAAAAGAGTCAAAGTAAAAAACCAATTAGCATTTCATATTGTACACATAAATATCTAAAGATCCTACAAATGAATTTGTTGTTAATTAGCTCTGAGGGGAACCATCCAGGGTATGCGATATATAAATAATAATTAATAATTGAAGGGTGAAAAGGGAAAGTCTTCTACACGTCGTTTTAGGGACATAGCATGTAGTAGACTTTTCCTTTTTACCTTTCAACAAAGCATAACACTGTAAATAATAAATAATAATAATAATAATAATAATAACTCAAGCATAACAATATAAATCCCCTTTGAGATTTATAATAAAAATAACTTACGCATGAAAATATAAATTTCCTTTGGGTTTTACACTAAATATTATATAAACAATATAAATCTCCTTCAGGATTTATTATCTATATGTGACGTTTATGCAGTAAATTTCACTTGAAAGTGCATCAAAAGGTTTGGATAAGTCATGGAAAACCAAGCGAGTGTGTTCCTTGCTGTTCAGGTTCTGATAGACATTTTCTGAAAGTATGTTTATGGCAACTTCCGTTGTTTACCCATCTCTAAACCCAAATTATTAAAATACAGGGTGTCCCAGAATTAACTATCTATTTCAATGAAATCGGACAAATTTAATAAAAACTGACATAATTTTGTGTTTATTACTAAATTATGATACAAAAACAAATAGATTTATAAATCATAAGTCAAAACTTTATTGAGAAGTTTCAACATGTGCACCGTCTGTATCTCTGCAAATTTCAAATCTATCCTCAGCGCTGCGAAACACATTTTGAAGCATTTCAGGTGTTATCTCCCGCACTGCCAACTGGATGCGTTCTTTAAGTTCAGCTAAACTATTGATCTTTTGGCGATAAACCTTTGTTTTTATGAAACCCCATGCAAAGAAATCCAGGGGTGTCAAATCCGGAGAACGCGGAGGCCAAGGTCGAGGTCCTCCACGTCCAATCCACCGATTCGGAAGGCGTCTGTTGAGGTATTCTCGAACAATTAGAGCATAATGACATGGTGCTCCATCTTGTTGAAACACAACATTATCAAGAATGCCATCATCAAGAAGCTGTGGTTCGAGAAACTGCTGAAGCATATCAAGGTAGACGGTACCTGTTACAGTTGCTCCGCAAAGAAGAATGGGCCATAAATTTTGGATTTGGTCATTCCAAGCCACACGTTAACTTTTGGAGAGTCTCTTTGCCATTCTATGACTTCAGACGGTCTTTCATTGGACGAGATACGACAGTTGTGTCGATTGACTTTACCACGCGTGTGGAAAGTCGCCTCATCACTGAATAAGATGTTATCCAATAAACTTTCATTTTCGATTTGATCCACAATTTCTGCACACCTTGCTGCTCGATTTGGATAATCCTTTTCATTTAGGGCATGCAGTACTTGAATGTGATAAGCCTTTTTCATCAGTGTCGAACGCAAGATTCTATGAACTGTTGTCTTGGATATGTTGAATCTTCGACCGGCCTCCCTAACCGAAGTTGTTGGTTCATCCTCAAACAATTGTCGTACCTGTTCGGTACTGTTACGTGCTGTCCTTGGGCGTCCTCTTCCCACCTCGTCTGTACGGATCCAGTTCTTTTAAATTTGTTCACAAGTTCACGAATCGCTTTGTCTGTAGGACCGGTTCTGTGGAATCTTCTTGTAAATTTTTCTCTGATTTCATTACATTGCATTCCTTTGATACGGGATGTTACAACAAAGATGCGTTCTTGTGTATTCATTATTAATAGGGTTCTGAAAGAGAATGAAAATAAAACTATGAAAAACTATGAAAAAATTATGAAAATAAAATTATGAAAAAAATTTAGAAATTTATACATTTTTAACACATATTAAACATGATAAACATAAATAAAAGTGTGTTTTTAAAAAATTTGTCCGATTTCATTGAAATAGATAGTTAATTCTGGGACACCCTGTACTATATCTGATTAAGAATTTAGTAACTATGTATAGTTTTTAATTATTTTACTTAAGTTGGCAATATGGAACCTGGACGGTAATTGAATTGAGTGTTGGTGTTACCCGACTTAAAATATGGGGCACACACTACCTATCCTTAGACCAGGGGGTTCCCAAATGGGGGTACGCGGCATCCTGCTTTGGAACTAACTTTCACATGGAAAAGTATTCTCAAAAGACGGTGAAGCGGCTACAGTGTCTTTGAGCAATTTTGAGTAGGGGAGTAGTACGAGGCACTTGTCGAAGCCGTCGAGGGGTACGCAACGAAAAAAGGTTGGGAACTCCTGCCTTAGACAGTCAAAATTCCAGTTTCATCTGATACTAATTTGTATGTTTTCACTGAGATCCAGATACCAGAATCCTTTTTAGTTTAGATTATTTTAAGGCTGAATCAACGAAAAATGAGTTTCGAGTTAGTTGTGGCATGTATTGTTTGAAGTGAGAGTCAGTATTTGGAATCGAGAGTGCTGTATTGCAGCCTGTACAGTATTTGCAAAGAAATTGTTTAATAAGTTGGCTGTCTCACTCACAATTTCCGCCTTATTTTTAGGGAGGACGAGTTTTTTTTAAACTTTTTGTGTTGATTAAATCCTTTAGTAGTATGTGCGAAAAAATGTAGACGAAAATGTTGGCACAGGGGCAAAGGCAAAAAAAAAAAAAAACTTACGCACAGCTCTGTAATCAATGGTTCAAAAGTGTAAATAAGGGAATGCTAAGGAGGAGTAGGGTATAAGGAAAAAGCGAATATGAAACAAAAATAAGCATAAAAATTTTGTACTTGACGTGTGACGTCATATCATGAACTTTAGCGGCAGCCAAAGTAAAATAAAATTAAAAATAAATTTCTGTATATATATATATATATATATATATATATATATATATATATATATATATATATATATGTTACTCTCTCAAAGGGGAGTGGGTGATAAGATAAGGGTGTGGGGAGCCAGATAAAGGAATATAAAATAAAATATAAATAAAATAAATAGCGATCTAGCCCTTTCTCTTCCTGATATATATGTCAAACAAACATATGACGGAAGCCATACCCAATTATATACATGACGTCATTATCAAAGAGTGTTTACTCAGATATGCTTAAAATCTCGTTCTTTTGCATTTTTCCTTCTTTTACTCTCGCATTTCCTCTCTCCCCTTCCCCCTTTCCCCTCATTACCATGGCAACTATCTTTTATTTATTAGTTAAATTTTTCCAAACGAATGGTAAACTTTTCATAAGTATCCTATGTATGGTACAAAAGATAAGGATGAATATAACTGAAATATTTCTCTGTACGAATACTTACGAGCGCCATTGTATAGAAGTGGTTCCGATAAACCTTAGCCCCCCCCATTTGCAGCTTACATGTTTACTTATATCGAAATAATTTTTAGTGATTATAAAAATATATAAAATTCTTTATTTATTGCAGGTATCAAAATTACTCTAGCTTATAAAGTGATAATATAATGGCTTCTCAATTAATTGGTGATTCGGAGAGGCAACGTGTGATAGATCGCATACGAGCAATAACATTTCGGGAAGCTCGTGATGCTGGAGCCACCTTTATAACACGTTCATGGGTTGCCAAAAAGTTGCGAAGAAGTGAGTACTTCTTCAAAAGAAATTGGAATAAAACTTTGGATGAATGTGAAATGGATACAACCAAATCTGGGCGCCCAAATTTGCCACTCTCTCAGGAAACAAAGGACATCATTGAAAACGGTACGCGTAAGCGGAAAAACAGCTGTGCTAAACTTTCTAGAGAGATCGAAGTGTTGAGAGGAAAGATCGTTAGTGGTGAGATCATTCGACTGTACCGTCATAGGCAAGTTTAAAGCCTTCGCATGAACTTCCAAAGCCAAGAAAAACTCAACTTAACATCGATGATAGAATGTGGTTTGTCCATTATCTTGAAGATTGGGATGTGGATGATTTCATGCATTTAGCTGTCTCCGATTAATTTTTTGTTTACGTAACACGTCGGCCTAACTACCAAAATGATCGAGTGTAGGCCACAACGCCAGATGAAATCGATGACAATGAACATTATCGCGAATTATTAAAAAGTCCAGACTGTGTTGGTGTGTTTGTTTTGTTCACTGCAAAGAAGCTCATGTGGGTGCTGAAGCCAAATGGTCAGAGTTGGGATGGACAATATTTTCGTGATATTATTCTATCCCAGCATGTCATTCCTTTTCTAAGAAACCCAAACAATGTTATGGATGTCGATCAGTCACACTTCTGCACGATAAGGCCCCCTGCTTTAAGGTATTAGCCACTCAACAGTTGTTGCGGAACCATGAGATCGATTTCTTTGGAAATGAAGAATGGCCAGGAAATTCTCCTGACCTGGACGTCTGTGAACACATTGGATCAGTTATAAAGGACAAGGTTGAATGTCTCTTGTTTCAAGAACCTGCAGCAAATCAATTTTCGAAGGATACAATGACGCAACACATTGAAACTGTTTTAGCAAATTTGCGTAACGATGAAGATCTATTCACGTCACTTTTGGCAAGCTACCCAAAGCGAATTCAGGCTGTCTTGGAAGCCAATGGCGGGAACACCAAGTTTTAATTGTTTCTCATTAAATGCAGGATTAAATTCTCTTTTGTAAGGTATGTTTAGTTTTACTGTACCTCTAATGGTTTAAGCCATTGGCGGGGGGCTAAGGTTTATTGGAGCCTCGTACAGAGAAATATTTCAGTTCTATTCATCCTTATCTTTGGTACCATGCATAGGATAGTTATGAAAAGTTTACCATTCATTTGGAAAAATTTAACAAATAAAAAAAATAGTTTAACGCCAACATATAATGTAAAACATCAAAGAATTTGAGGGAAATAATAAAAAAGTTAAAATGTAAAAGTTTTTGTACATTTATTTATAAAATTATTTGATGCTTTGGGTGTCCATCTTAGACTTGACGAATTTAAAAATTTTATGAGAAGTTGGCTGTTTATTGGTTTATTGATGAGAGGCAATTCTGAATTCTACAATTTTCTTTGTGAATCTTCATGGAAGACGGATGACTGTACAAGCCATTAGTAGGGAATGGGTCGTTCTGGTAAAGCGCTGTCTTCAGATCTTAAGGGATCTGTTATTGCTGCACACGAGTCTGGAAAGATCTATAGGAAAATAAGAGAAGAACTTTGAATTTCATTTACGACGGTTGTTGCAGTTATAAAAAGACAGAAGGGCTTTTGAACAATCAAAACTCTAGTAAGGTGTGGACAACCTTGCAAGATTTCAGAACGTACAGCTAGTCAGATTGAAAGAGTGGCTGTTGCAAATTCATGAGTGGCTACACGTGATAATTGCCAAACATTAAGACTATCTAAGAATCCTCTCCTGTCCATCCCTCTATTGTACGTCGCACATTGAAAAAGAATGCCTTGCATGGAAGAGTTGCACGAAGAAAACCTCTTCTACGAAAAGCGCACGAAGAAGCTCGTTTAAAGTACTCCAAGGATTTGCATTCTTAAAGAAAGTTCTCTGGACAGACTAGACCAAAATTGAATTATTCGGGAACAACGAGCAAGGTTATATTTGACGAAAATGAAATACTGCATTCGAGGAAAAAAAAATCCTTCCTACTGTTAAAATGGTGGTGGGAGTTTGCTTCTTTGGGGATGCTTTAGTATTTTTGGTCCAGGAAAGCTTGTTTTCAATGGAATCTTGAATTCGAAGAAATATCAGGAAATTTTAGAAGAAAATGTGTTGCCTTCAGTTCGGGAGTTGCGAGTGGGTCCTGCAACAAGATATCCAAAACATTAAAGTAAGAGCACCATGGCCCACTCAAAGCCCAGAACTCAATTTAATCGAGAATTTATGGTTTGATTTGAAAACAGCAGACCGCAAGAGAAACCCTTCGAATCCGAATGAATTGCAACAATTTTTTTAAAAGAATAGGCTAAAATTTCGACTGAGCGATGTTGAAAGCTTGCAGGAAAATACCCAAAATGAATCATTGAAGTCATTTAAGCAAGCAAAAGGTGGACACACAAAGTATAAATCATTTTGTAAGTAAATGTACGAAAACTTTTGCATTTTAACTTTTTTTATTTTGCTCAAATTCTTTGATGTTTTACATTATATGTTGGAAATAAATTAATTTTTTTACTTGTTAAATTATTCATTCTCTCCATATAACCACACCAATGTAACCTCCTACCTTACATTCTCTTCACCATAGGCTTTTCATTCATCACCTTTCCCAAATATACTCAGCTCTTATACAGTCAAATTATTGTACACCAATTCTTCCAAGTAAATTATTCACTCTGGCAGTGAACTAGCGTACCAAACAAATACAGTATTTCACTCTTTATATCAATGTTGGCACTAATACACCCTTCTGTAAACCACTTGTTGCATCTACTGAGCAATCACTTTCTTCCGAGAAGGACTTTTATCACACCTATGACATACTTACTACAAATACTTAATTTCATTCATATCCTCTCAACTTTCTCCTCCTCTTCACCTCTCTCAGCAAGAACCTTGCTTTTATTTGCATTCATTAATTTTTCACATACATCAACCACTTATCTTCTTTAGGAAGAATTTGTCTGAAAACAGAAACTTTGTACTTCTTTTATTGGTTCACCACACATTTTGAAACTAATACCAACAGCCTAATTAGGGCTTTCAGGGCAAATCATTTATAAAAGTTCTTAACAGCGGCTAGTTGCTAATCAAATTAGTTATATTTATTGATCTTCATGGTAATTAATTAATTTGTAATGATGATTTTGTACCAAAGCAAAATTTACCTGAAAAAATGTTCCAGCACTTTTTTAAGTTTACTTAAAATACAAAATTTTCCAATGAGGGTTTTAAAAATCTATTTATAATATAAAAATATTTACATTGAATTTTAATGTTGCACAAAAATCTTTAATTTTCAGTAAGATCTCAGTCTTCACATTGCTTTCAACTTTAAATATGCTTCTTCCTCATGATCACACTCTTCAAATACTTATTTGACCATGATATATAGTAGTGGTGGCGAACCTATGGCACGCGATCAAATTTGTCTGGGCACGCCTAAGCAAAATGCAATAACGTTGCAATAATGAGTATAAACTAATAGACTTAATGTTTATAATTTGGTGTAATACACATATATAAACTTTGGTGGGCAAACGAATTTTTTTTTATGGTTTACATGGTTTCTTTTTTGGCACGCGACTGTAAAAAGGTTCGCCACCCCTGCATTAGACAGTATCTTTGTTATTCAAATGCAAGAAAGATATTATCTGATGCCAATTATTTTTATCATACAAGACCAATCGGATCACCTGAAGATCAGGGTCCCCATGTATTCTTGTTTTTTGCTTTGCAGTACCAAATATAATAATAAATTAAATTGAATGCCCGGTTAGGTCAACTGTACGCCCTTGACGATTGGTTAGGTTAAGTCGTGATATTTTCGTTAATTTTAACGAAGATATCATTTGGTAATTGAGGCTGGGGTCGGGTTGCCAGACGTCCCGCATTCTATCCAAAAATCCCTTTGTACTCAAAATGTCCTGTAAAAAATATTTTTTAAGCAAATTTTTTCGGGATGAATTGATTTAGAATTTTTTAAAATTATGCAGGATCCTGTAGAATTCTGTAGAGTAATGTTGAATGTTCTAGAACATCCTAGAAATTACATAACGCTTATGAAATGTTGTGTTTGGCCACGAGTTGGCAGTTTTTCGGCTGTAGTTATATTGTAAGCTTTGAATTAGTGTGAATCCTGCGATTGCTTGACCATACCACTTGAGATTGTGTAATTCAAATAAAATCTGTAAGTATGTCTACTTTTTATAAGAAATCGTTCAGGTGTAAATTGCTGCATTTGCTGAAAGTTTTTGCGTGAAAGAGGATTGATTTTATTTATAAGATTTAGAATATTTTTTTTAATTAATTACTTACAATTATGACTTGCAAGGAATTTCAGTTATAGGTGCTTGAAGTCAGAAGATGGAGCTAAAATTTTGAAGATTAAAAGTTCAGAAAAATATTGACATATATGTCATAATATAATTAGTAAAACGATGTATACTACAATATTTAATATGCTATGATAATTTCAATATTATTCACGATGTTTAATTGTTAAGCATTATTTTAATACAAAATTTCTAATTTTGTTTGTTGTAACCGTTGAAGAAATCTAGTTTTAATTTGAAAAAATTTGGTCTTGAAAAAAACCTCAGAAAAAAATTTGTTCTGCATGTGCAATGTGCATTTGAAATATCTGGCAACCCTTGGCCGGAGGCCCTGATATTCAGGTGATCCCAGCATTCTTTACCGAGTTAAAATTATTAAAAATCGAAGACATTCAAATTGGCCCATTTTATTTATTTATAAATATATAAATAAAATTATTGACTTTGAGTAGATTAATAAATATTGTGTAACTCATCAAGAGATTCACTTACATCAGACTAGGAATAGAAATAGGCATGTTATTCCTCACCTTAGATAGTCTTCATCTCAAAAATCAACTATTTTCATGGGTTTGAAATTATGGAATAATTCAAGCACTGACCTTCTAAATATTTCGAAAGTAAGTAAGTGCGTTTAAAAACGAGCGTAAATCAGTTTTAATAAAGGAATATTGAAGTCGTACTAATATATTTAGAGATTAAAATACAGTATACTGTATTGCGTTTCTAATTTTTGTATTTACTATTACTTGTCCATTGTAATTGTTGCATTTCCTATTAACTCTTAGTACCTTAAGTTTCGTAACTATTATAATGACCAAGATTTAATAGATACTGCTAATAGAATTAATTTCTGATATCGACTATACGTTCTTTTGTGTATCCTAAAGTATATAGCCAACATAACTATAAACCTTGCGTTATCTTATTTGTAATCGTACTCAATTGTATTTATACATTCCATAATCATAACTATGAAGTTTGTTTTATATTATAATTAATCATAATATGGATCTTCTGGGTTATATAATTATAACCCATCATTTACTTTATTTTTCATATAATACAACACCCCACAAGATCGGTTTTTCTCATGTAGAATTTAAATCTCAGTCTATTTTCTTCTATGGTATTTCTTGTGCAAATTGATATTAACGGAGATATAAGCAATTTTTGGATCGATTAAAATCGATTGAAATAGTATGGTGGTAATTATTCGTTTTACCCCTGCGAGTCGATTTTGATATGAAAATAGGTTTTTCTGGTGTATTTTGGTGTTTTATCCAAATCTGACCGTCAATTCTTGTGCAAATAAATTATTGAATGCCCAGTTAGGTTAATTGAGTGCCCGGTTAGGTCAACTGTATGTCCTTGATGATTGGTTAGGTTGTCGTGATATTTTCGTTAGTTTTAATGAAAATATCACGACTTAACCCAACTAACGAAAATATCACGACAACCTAACCAATCATCAATGACGTACAGTAAGGACGTAATTGTAACTACCTATACATGACATACTTTTACCTTATAATTAATCTGAAAGGCTAGTAAAGCTTAAAGCCTAAGGGCCAAATTACACAGGAAAAATAAACAAACGTTCTTTAAAAAAATTATTGCAATATTGTAAATAAACAAACATGTTCTTTTAAAAAAATTATTCCAATATTGTAAATTGGAATATTTATTTTTACCAATAAAAACGGAATTATTTAAAAAATATATAGGAATAGTGCATTGACTAGTAACTAAGACTTTTTGGTTCACTTTACTTGTTAAGAAAATACAATGCATCTGACTACGTTCACATATTTCGCAAAAGCAATCTGACAATATATATATATATATATATATATATATATATATATATAATATATATAAAAGAGGTCTGTTCAAAAAGTATTTGGACAGGGTGTGTATTTTTAGAACAAGGTCACGCTTGGAGTTGACTGTGCTAAATGTCTCTACATTTCGAGACACGTTGGCTGATAGGGTTGCACTTCATTGTGTAGCGTCAGTCCACTGTGGTGAGCCGATAAAGTTAAACGTGTTTTGTTTCGCGGCGATTTCTTACGATGTCGGTCATGTTAGGTACTTTTTCTTTTACTGTGGTGTTTTGCACCATGAATATGCTCTACAGGGACAGATAATCAACAAGGAATTTTACATTGAAGTTTTGAGACGTTTACGTGAAGCAGTTCGGAGGAAATGGCCGCAGAAGTGGGAGTCCGGCGACTGGATGCTTCATCACGATAACGCGCCATCTCACTCGTCACAACTTGTCTATCAATTTTTGGACGCTATCCCATAAGTATAGCAGCCTCCATATTCGCGGATTTGACTCCATGCGACTTTTTTTTGTTTCCGATGCTCAAACAAACCCTGAAAGAACACCGATTCGATGATGTTGAGACCATTAAAAGAAATTCAACGGAGCAGCTTTTGGCCATTCCGAAAAGTGCTTTCGAAAAATGTCTTCAACAGTGGCAGGATTGTTGGGCAAAGTGTGTGGCTTCAGAAGGAGCCTATTTTGAGGGAGATTAAGCCTCAAACCCTGTAAGTACCATATTCTGTTTATAATTGCAGCAGTCCGGATACTTTTTGAACAAACCTCGTGTGTGTGTGTGTATAAAATTTCCATCATCAGTGCTAAAAAGATTAAAAACAAATAGAAATAAATAAGTATAATAAACAAAAACGAACAATATATTAAAATGGCGTAACAATTGGCGATAATTAGGGAGAATTAATAGCCATTTGCTTCGTCCACTATCTACGCTTTTAATTGTGTTCGCTGCAAAGCGAAGTATATTGGCAGTACCATCCGCCAATATCAAACAAGAGTGGATGAGCATCGTGGGATTTCTACAAGAACTTCACAGCCCTTGAATAAACCCTCCAAATCAGCAATAAGGGATCATTGCCACCTTCACAACCACCCATTACTTCCCTCCAATTTCAAAATCGTTAATTCAGCCAACCAACTAATCGACCTCCGCATACTTGAGAGTTGAGTCCCTTTATATCCTCAGTATTCAGCCAACCCTCAACGACTACAGTTCCGCTTTCAATTTAAACATCGCCAAATAAACTTTCAAACTCAAAAGAAATGCACCATCACTCCGCCTGGCTCCATCTTTCTAATATGGAATTTTTTCAACAAGCAACCACTCCCAATCTTCTGTACAATTAGTCTCTCATTATGTTAACAATTTGGTAAAAAAAAACCTCAATTCTGTTTCACCTTTTAACCGTTTTATATTTCACTTATTGTCCATACTTTTTATAATTTATATCATTTCATTTTTAATCTTCTAATTTATGATAATATATATTGTAACCATACTATTAATTCTCGCTAATTAATTATCGCTAATTGTTACGCCATTTTAATATACTGTTCGTTTTTGTTTATTATACTATATATATATATATATATATATATATATATATATATATATATATATATATATACATATACAGGGTGTTTGAAAACTTTCTGTACAAATTGTAATGGGGGATAGGCAACACCAGGACAAACCCTTTTCGTCTATAAGTGTATGTCGCTGACGTCACCATTCGGCGCGAGAGGGCGCCGCTGCAATTGGCTAAAAGGTGAAGTGGGCTAGACTCGCGCTTGCCGCGGGCATTCTTAAATCGGACGTAGTACGCGTAACATGGAGCACTTCACGACTGCTGAGATGGCTAACATGCATATGGTGTATGGGGCTGCCAATGGAAACGGAAGAGCTGCTGTGAAGTTGTACCGACAGCGCTTCCCAAACAGACGTGTGCCAAACCACCAAACGTTTGCGCATTTGCATCGGCGACTGCGAGAAACTGGAACATTCCATACAAACATGCATGACACTGGTCGGGAGAGAAACGTGCGCACTCCTGACATGGAAGAAGAAATCCTACGGCGATTTGAGGACAATCCAAGCGCAAGCACGCGAGGTGTTGCACGTATCCTCGGTGTGAATCACGACCTGGTCTGGAGAGTGTTGCACGAGCAGCAGTTACATCCGTTTCATCGTCAGAGAGTCCAGGCGTTACAACCTCGGGATTACCCTCTTCGTGTGGAATTCGCACGCTGGTTTCTGCAGCAGACAGCGGTGCAGCCTAATTTTCCGGCTTATTTGCTGTTCTCAGATGAGGCCTGTTTCACACGTGAGGGTGTGTTTAACATGCACAATTCTCACGTGTGGGCGCACGCAAATCCACATGCTACACGGGTGCATGCTCATCAAGAACGGTTCGCCGTCAATGTTTGGGCGGGTATCGTCCATGGCAAGTTGATTGGGCCGTACCTGCTGCCTGCCCGACTCGACGGGCGGGTTTATCGGATATTTCTTGAAGAAACGTTGCCGGAACTGCTGGAAGATGTTCCCGTTGCTATTCGTAGACGAATGTGGTTTCAACACGACGGGCCCCAGCACACTCCAGCAACGATGTGCGGGATTATCTGAACGCCACTTTTGGGGACCGATGGATAGGCCGGGGTGGGCCCGTAGCCTGGCCACCGAGATCGCCCGATTTAATATGCCTCGATTTCTTCCTGTGGGGACACATGAAGAACCTCGTGTACGAGACTCCCATTTACTCAGAAGAAGACCTCGTAGCAAGAATCGCTGTCGCCGCTGGAACTGTTCCCGAAATGCCGGAATCTTTCGACGTGTACGTCGGTCAATGCTTCGACGCTGTCGGACATGCATTGATGCTACCGGTCGCAACTTTCAGCACCTTCTTTAAATAAACATGCCTTCTTTAAATAAACATGTTACGCGTACTACGTCCGATTTAAGAATGCCCGCGGCAAGCGCGAGTCTAGCCCACTTCACCTTTTAGCCAATTGCAGCGGCGCCCTCTCGCGCCGAATGGTGACGTCAGCGGACATACACTTATAGACGAAAAGGGTTTGTCTTGGTGTTGCCTATCCCCCATTACAATTTGTACAGAAAGTTTTCAAACACCCTGTATATATATATATATATATATATATATATATACATACACATTTCAACTGCAAAGAACACGCAGTATAAATAACGTAAAGAACGACGCTTGTATAGGAGAACATTCCGCGCAAGATGAGAAGAGAGAACGAACAAATGAAAAAATGAGGTAACCACCCGGGAATCGAACGATATATATATATATATACACACACACACACACATACACACATAATATATATATATATATATATATATATATATATAATATATATATATATATATATATTAGTGGTGTGTCAATTTTGGGGGTGAAATGACTAAATTGAAAATCATGTGATTTGGTAGCAATTTAATGTAATCATTTGGCATACAAAATAATATCCTTGCTTCAAAAACAATAAAAAATAACTCCTACCTACATCAATTTTAATTAAAAAATTCCATTTTTCCGTAAATTCGTAACAAAATAACAAATGTGCGCAAACATCCTATCAACATTTAAAGTGGCAATAAGATATCATTCAGAGTCTTTATTTGAAAGTAACCAATGCAGTCATGTCCTTTTTGCTGCGGTTCCTTGACATCAGCATTCGGCTTGCTACAGTACTTGCGCTTTGATGTAGCCTTCTCGCCTCTCGTGACTGTAAACTTGAGCAGCTGCTTCTGTGACCATTTTCACACATCTCTCCACACTCTGAGTGTGAGAAGGCCACTTTGGCACTTGCATTGGGGCCTCCTTAAGTTGTGTTAAATCTTTGTTTGTTATACATGCTGTCAGTGGTGGTTCCAAAACTTCCGAACTCAAGTTAACTAATTCTGACAATTTCGGGGCATTGACGTTCGGAGGTACCTTCCTTGTCTGAACAGAGCAGTCTCCCAGCTGGTCATCATCTAGTGATGTTCCTCTAAGCTTTAGAATGATTTCCACAGCCTCAGTTCGCTCTTTGGTACATTGGTTGCAGAGTATTGCTTGCAAAACTGCCTCTGGCCTAGCATACCAGGCGGACCTTCTCACCACAGGTAACACGATGTCCACCACTACTTTCCTTTGGGTTCTCAGTAGCTCTAATTGAAACAAGATGTGGTTGGGCCCCTCCATCCACATTGGATTAAGTTTTACATTGAACCAGTGAGGAAGATAAAACCCAATAATAAATTCAACAATCAACATCAAATTCTGTAGCATTTTGCCCTTCAGTGCATGTTTGGAAACCCAAATCCTGCAGAAACGAATCGCTGTAGTTAACCAACGACTGTGACTTACGGGTCTAATCTCCAAGAGAGCCAGATTTTGAGGCAACTCTCCTGATCTTATTGCTTGAACAATACGATAAGCGTAAGATTGATCCGTGCTGAGGTCTTTGATAACTTCTTCAGACAACACTGGAAGGGGAGGGCCTACTTCGACCTTTGGGAATTTTGTATTTATTTCTAATTCAGTTGCTTCATCTAGCATGTTGCCAAGGGGGCCTGACCACTTGTTGTTGCTCTTTGTAGGACCATCAAGTTCCTGGATGAGACGACGAAGAGGTAGTTCCCCTGTGTGCAAATCACATACAATCCAAACAAGCCTTCTTCCAAGTTTTTTCTCTAAATGCGTCATAACACCGCCCTGCCATCCAGTGTTCACTGCAGTTGAGTCTCCACCAACGGCCTGCAGTGAACTGTCAAGTCTTCTTTCTTGAAGCCAACATATTATTTGATCAGCAATTGCCTCTGCATGTTTCTTGCCTTCTACTTCTGCTTCAGGAACAAAGTGAAACAAATAGCGGCCACCAGGTTCGGAACACACAGAGTAGTGTTCTTCTTTGATGAGACCGGGAAACTTTCTGTCCATTCCCTCTACCTCTAGGAGAACTTTTGTGTCATCTCTTCTTCCATCAAACAAAAGGCAAGAGAGACCTTCCTCCTTCAAATCTTTTTCATGCTGATCAGATATTTCCTTTATTATTTTTTCTTGTGCTCTTCTTATCTTATTATGATCTATCACTAAGGATGTATCCTCTCGGCTGATGAGGCCTGCATCTATCCAAGCGGCAGTGGCAATCTCTGCAGTCTTTCGTAGCCCCGTATGGTGGCGAATACTGGCAAGGGCAATGTTTGAGATGTCTTTAGTGTTGTATTTCATTCTCTTCGGCGAAGGTACAGATGGCATTTTGGAGCTATCATCTGATGTTGCTTCTTTCTGTTCATCTGAAGAGCTTTCAAAGAAGTGAGAAACCTCTTGATAGAGCCCTTCATCTCTTTGGGTGGCTTCTTCACTCTTCTTTTTCTTCCTTTCTTCCCTCTCTCGGATTTTCTCTTTTTTCTTAGCAATAACAATCTGTTTTTTGGTTTCTGAATAATCTGCCGAACCAATCTGCATACTTCCTTGGCTTCCTGTCTTTGTTCTCTGCGCCTTTATGAAAGCCAGCTCCAAAACAGGGATCTTCTTCTCACGAGGACAGCGACAATCAATGTGAGGGTGAGGTTCTCTTCTGCATGAGGGAGAACAATTGGCTTCAGAACACAACTCTATGGGACACTGGCAGTTAAAAATGTCAAGAAGAGTATCAAGTGTGTGCAGAAATTTATTTTCCTTTGCTAGTTTTCCTTTACCAAGTGATGTCTCAACTGCTTTGTGCCACAGCTTTGTTAATTTTAGCTCAATAGTTCTATACTGATTGAGTACAGGTGGTTTGAATAACACATTAGCGTTTTTCTACTGATGCAGAAGAGGGGGAATCATGTCCCTTATGAGCTCTTTCTCTGTGTAGTTCCTTCTATCCTTTGTATTTTGTTCACGAAGGAGTAACCCTAGTCTCAGCATGTCTCGCACTGTTGGTAGTTCTGATACGGGAAGCTCCTTGCCTGTACCGACTAACAGGCTCAAGTGGCATGACGACTGACCTCTTGTCTTCAATTTTGGCATCTTAGGAATATCTGAAAAGAAAGAAAACACTTAAGTATTTTATATCAATTACGATGTTTCAAAGTTTAGTCATTCGATGTTCTAAAATTCAATAAAAAATATTTCATGGGATTACAACATAATTAGACAGAAGAATATGATAATAATAAATAATTGTAATAATCAATAATCCATACTTACAGTTAAACTGTAGTATTCGTCTAGCAGAATAACTATGAAGTAGGTACAAGAGCAATAACAGCAAACCACCGTCTATGACATCTAAGAAGCAACTGAGGACTGAGAGTGAGGGACAGTTCTATTCATGTTGTGACTTGTACATTGTACAACAACTATATGACCTTGAAAACACTCCATATGCGATCAGTGGGATAATTCTGTGACAGATGAATAGTTAATCAATTTATGTCCTATTATTTAGTAAAAGAGTCAATTTCTGAAACTTTAAGGTAAAATTGATGTAGGTAAGGGTTATTTTATTTCATTTTGGTTGGCCAATTTCAAGTTTTGACATGAAAAGACTATATTTTCATTACCAAAATTGATTTGAAAAAAGTTGACAAAATTGACACACCCTAATATATATATATATATATATATATATATATATATATATATATATATATATATATATATATATTAGTTACGCTTCTAATATAAAAATAATATAGTACATATGTAACCAAATAAAAATTTAATATGTTTTATGTAATTATTCCCACGTTTCTGTTAAGTTTTCGAATGAGTTTACAACTTTGACAGTTTTTGTGTTTATATCAATGGTTTCGTTGTGGGATTTTCTTTTCAACTCTGCGAGGTGTCGATGATTTCCCTGGTGGCATTTGTTGTCATTATTATAGGGGATTTCCCTGGGATTCTTCTCCCAAATGAACACGTCTTGTTAAACCCTGGTATCTTTCCTCCATCCCCGTTTTATTTGCTCTTTTTCTCTCCATTTTTGTATACATATTAAAGCATTTTCTTGATCCTGGTTAAAAAGAAAAACTCATCCATTAATGAGTGTCATTTGTGTAAGTATGTTGCACCATATTTATATAGTACATCCATTACGGCACTTAGCTTTGACAAGTGGTAGCATGTTTCCAGTTTTATGTTTTCCACTGATATTTTACTATGTTTATGGGCGATCTTCTAGTTAACCTGAATATGAAACTAGATCATAGGCGGATCCAGAAGGGGATCCCAGGGAGCTTAATTGAAGCAACGTGGCTTAATTGAAGCAACGTGGACATAAGCATTCAGACGTTTTATCTAATTTCGCTTAACCAGAATGTATGGGACTTCCAAAAAACCCAGTTGCTTCAATTAAGCCCCTTGACCCCCCCCCCTCTGGATCCACCTATAAACTAGATACTCTACCATTGCTATGAAACGCGCGAATAGCAATATGATTGGTTTCGCTTTTCAAAATTTAGTGTATTTATTAAATAACCACAAAATGATGCTTCTTCAAAGTAGAATTAGCAATTTGACATTTCCAAATTAAATAAATGAAATTATTTTGCATCGTCAAATGACGGGCTCCGCCCAAGAATAGCTGCAAATTCACTATCTCATGCTTAATAAGTTGTTACAATTCTTTTACAAATTTTTCATTATAGGTTGCTATTCAGTTTTTCATTTTCTTTGGCTTAGTATTGAAGTTTGTTGTTTTTATAATGGATATTCTCCCATTTAACGCGTTCATGCGCGGTTTCAGTTAGTTATGTTCTTCTAATTTAGTTATATTTTCATCCTTTTTTTGCCGTACAGTTCAGGATAAAAGAAAGCTAGACTCGATGTACGATGCTAATTGTTTACTTCCACCTGTAAACGCTTGGCATTCCTCCTATTTTAAGTGCACTGAAATCTTCTATCCGTTGACGAATGGGGGCCTTTCCGGTTGCGGGGGAAGAAACACCGGAAGGAGAGCGTAGAAGGCCAGTCTCTCTTCAAAACACCTTGTTCCCTCTTGGAACCCCTTCAGGGCAAGAAGGGGAAGGATGTTTGGGCTGAGGTAGAAGAAGGCGAGCTTCCTTTTTCTCTCTGCAAGACATTTTTAGATTCTTGGAGTCTGGGATTTTTCTTCTCGACACCATTTTCATATATTTGATTGCTACTGATACGTAGATAGTTTGTTTTCTTGGGAAGCTTTAATGAGAGAATTTGACTCGGTTTTAAATAACATTCTTGATCTAGATTAAATTTTATTTATTTGTGTCAAGAATCAAGTTAATTAATTATAAGCCGCATGTGTGCTTGCGTTCGCACCCTAGGTTTACGGCTCTGTACAGGGTCGTCGATTGCTCTAAAATAGTGGGGGGGGGCCAGTGATGTAGTCGAGACCACCAAGTCCGAGACTGAGACCGAGACCGAGACCTGATCCTGTGAGACCAAGATCGAGACCGAGATCAAAGGGTCGAGATCGAGATCTACCTTCCGAGATCGAGACCCTTAAAATTCGAGACCGAGATCGAGACCAAGCTCATGCCATTTCAATTTGTTTTGCACTACTATGGAAATAAGACTATGTTAAGTATATTAATAAACTAATAACTACTTTCTCAGATGTAGTGTGTTGAATGCAAAAAGTGTAGCCTATAAATTAACAAATGAATATATATATATATATATAGTACTTTTTATTTATTTGCTTCTTTTATATCTGTTACAGAAGGTTTATTTAAAGCATGATAGGTTAGCCCTGTTCAAAAATCAACTTTTTCTTATTTTCATAGGTTTCTGTACTTTTTCCCATGCTTTTTGACCTGAAAAGGCCGAAAATCACAACCATTTTTACCTAGGTTGTTGGGAAGCATTGCCGCATGGAGCTTTAAGTTTTCTGCCTTGAAATCGGCCAAAAGCACCAGTTCCGGGGTCCCTTGAATCATGTTTTGCACTATAACTTTTTATCTAAACAAGATAGAGCAACAAAATAGGCACCAAATTAAAGTGTTTTTAATCCTCTTTCTAACTTATACAATTATGATAGTCTTGGAACAAGAAATGGCACATTGGTACATACAAAGTTTTCAGAAATATCACAAAATTCGTTTTCTCACACTCAAGGCAGACAAGGCGCCTTATTCATGACACAAATTTGAGATTAACATTTTGTCACAAGTCTAATCGATCAAGAAGTGAAAGCATTACATGATGATTAATTTTATAATGACATTTACACAGTCAGTTGTTGAGAGTTTGTTTCTTGAAGCTGTCAAAGCGGCGTCTGTTGAACTCCACAGCTTGAAGGAGATAGTCCCTTTGCTTGGCATCTGTTGTTATGACATTTGCAAAGTCGCTCATCATCTTGACACCACGTTCAGCAATGTCATTCACCGCTTTCAGATTCTTAACATAGTCCAACGCTTTTCTGTAGTCCTCATTCTGTGGCCAAGACGTGACAGGTTCCAGAAGCCACTCGGATCCAATGTTCAGTGTGTCCAGCAGGAAATGTGATTCTGGGCCAATGAGATCAACCAGGGTGGTCTTAGCTGTGACACTCTGGAATAGAGGCTTTCCTGTTCTGAAGCTGTCTGGCTTCTCAGTGGCATGTAACTGGGCAGCAATGTCGTGCTTCAATGTGTCACTCAATCTACTGCTGAACAGGGCAAATGGCACGACTTCCTGCGTCAGGTACCATTTGTGGTTTTCCATCTTAAGTACTGCATCAGCAAGCTCTGGGTCAGTTTTCTTGTACTTCAACATGTCCTGGATTAGACTTAGATCATTCACGGGAGCATCTGCAGCAGACATTGACATCATCCATACAGGAGTGTAGAACAGCGCAAGGAAGGTGTTGAGTCTTTCCAGCTTTGATACAGTGTCTTCGTCGTACTCAAGTTGATCTGCAAACATCAGCATTTTCATGGAGTACAGGTTTCTGGCCATCCATCTGGCCTGATGAATGGCGCCTGGTCGACTCCAGTGAATACCTCGAGGAGGCGTTCCTCCAAGAACAATGACTGTCAGTTCAGCCATTTCCTGTAGTCGGCTCTTGGAAGCCTTTCTGCTGTTAGAATGTCTTGGAGTATTTCTTCACTGTTCTTCTTCTTTTCCTTCAGCCATTTGCTGTTGATAGCCAGCATCTTTGGGTTTTCCTTGGACAAGTCCGTCCAAACATCCTTCAGATGCTCAAACCAGGGATTATCTGGCCCCTTCACCTTCCCAAACAGCTTCTCCCAAACTGCTCCTACTAGGATTTCCAGGATGTGATGTCGACAGGCCAGATAAAACACCTTTTTGTTCAGCATTTTCTCTAGCAGTTTGGCAGCTCCTCTGTGAACTCCACTGTTACTGGATGTAGTGTCAAAAACAAGGGCAGTAACATTATCCGTAAGTTCCCATGTCTCCAGTAAATCCATTGAAGCCTCAGCCTGAGCTGTGCCAGAAGAATTGTCGATGACAGGTACTCCCAATAACTTTCCTTCAGTGTATGAAGGTGGACCACACACTAGCACAGCTAAAGTCTCTGAGGTACTTCCAGGTTCACTGCCCAAGACATCTTTGAGCAACTTTCCATCCCAGTGTAAGGCAGCGTACTGTGGGGGTTTTTCACAAAACTTGGACATGTGACTCTGGCTGATATTATACCTGGACAGCATTCTGTTGCGACGTGTTGTTGAGGTTGACATGACGAAGTTATCCAGATCAGCCCCTCCAGCTTTCAAGGTGACAGAAACCATGGCAGTAACTTGATTGTCTGATAAACCAAGACGATCAGCTGTATTGCAGGTGACATCACATTCCATGACCTTCCTTGGAAACGTCAAAGTCACACTAGTCACAGTGTCTTGATGGTGAGAACATCCAGGACGAGGCTGATGGTAATCCATGTCCTCTGTGTTAGCGTCGTTGTCAGTTGAGTCACCCCAGGTAATGTCATCCACATGAACAACTGCCTCTTGTTCTGCTGCAGCTGTAAAATAGTACAACATGTTAAGACAGTAATTGTTAAGTACATGCTAAATATCGCAATGGAGTAAAACTTAAAACTTTTTGTGACGTTCAAAGTAATTAGTTTTACCTTGTTCTTGTCTATGCTGCAGTCTTTCATTCCTCGCTGCTTGCTGCAGGGATCTTGTCTCAAAAATCTTGTCATGACCAGACATATGACCTTTCCTCTCAGTCTTTTGGTCTTCGTAGAACCTGATATCCTCATCTTTCTTCTCTCTGGATAACAGTCTGTTGTTCTGTATTTCCTGGATTGCATCTGGAGCTCCTATATCGAACAGGCTGTCTAATTCCAGCACAAATGCTCCTCTTTTTCCTCCAGGGTTACTTGCTCTTCCTTTGCTTTTCACCAGAGCACGATGTTTCTCATGTAGTTTCATGAAGAGCTTCATTGCGTTGTACTTGGTCATTGTCTTGATCCTAGCCATCTGCCAGAATGGGATGATAGATTCAACTGTTTCATATGCAAGGTCTTGAACCATGGGCCTCCCTGCATTTTCCGGTAAATTCTGAAGATTAAGGAAATACTGCAACGCCTGTCTGTTGGTGGGAAGCTGGGAACCACTGATAAAAGCTGAAGGGTATCCAACCAGGAAAGTTTCAGTGAGAGATCTGGTAGATGGCCCAGTTGACACCTGCCTGTGGACAGTACGTGGAGGTTCTGAGATATCAACTGTGCGCCCACGGAGCTCCCTCAGCTCCTTGCTTAATGCCATTGTGAAGTTGTAACTTGTAGATGGTTTTCTAGATTCTGATTGAGTTTCTGTTGTTTCCTGAAAAATGATAGATAATTATTATTATTAATTATTATTTATTATTATTATTATTATTATTATTATTTATTAATTTTATGCTCTTTCATTTGATACCTAATTTGTTCCTCTATCTTGTTTAGATCAAAAGTTAAAGTGCAAAACATAATTCAAGGGACCCCGGAATTGGCGCTTTGGCCGATTTCAAGGCAGAAAATTTAAAGCTCCATGCGGCAATGCTTCCCAACATCCTAGGTCAAAATAGTTGTGATTTTCGGCTTTTTCAGGTCAAAAAGCATGGGAAAATGTACAGAAACCTATGAAAATAAGAAAAAGTTGATTTTTGAACAGGCCTAATGATAGGTGCTCATTACACTTAAGGAACATCAGCATGCTCAGAAGATCTGCTGAAGTTCGACTTCTGTGGGGCCTCATTATTATGCCTCCATGGCTAAATACACGCTCAATTGGAGCACGAGAGACAGGCACTGTTAAAACAGTCATGGCAATATTGGCCAGTGATGGGAATTTATCCCTTTTCTGGTGCCAAAACTTTATTGGAGAGCAGTTGTCTAAAATATGAGATTTATCGATCTCTAAGAGGTACCGCCGCAACTGTTCCCTGCGGTTCAAAATCTTCCCAGTTAATCTGACGGGGGCAGGGGGGGGGGGGGGTTGTAGCGCTAACCTAAAAAAATCCAGACCCACACACCCCCGCAAGACAAACGTGGCAACTCAAAACAGGGTGACTGATTAGTGAATACCTAGAGTCCCTTACTTTTACAAACTTTCATAAACATTCTGAATTGTGTCTGTTCAACCAAGCCACCATCATGAGTATGCCAATAACATGTATTTTTCATTACGGTCTCGAGAGGTCTCGAAAGGTCTCGGGGAGAAAAACCGAGACCGCGTCTGTCGAGACCGAGATCGAGACCGAGATCTAAATAGCGGAGACCGAGATCGAGATCTACAAATTGGGTCTCGAGATCGGTCTCGAGACAGAGACCGATCTCGAGACCTATATCACTGGGGGGGGGGGACACTTCGCCTTCAAACAGCGAATCAAACAATACTCTGAGTAGCTGTTGCGTGTAATATATCAATGTCGTAATTTACCATTTACCCGTTTTTTGTATTTTTCTCAAATGTATTTTTACTCAAATGTATTTAATCATTTTAGGTCTTTCTTTATTTAAACATTTTTTTTTTGCAGAAATAAGAAACGCAATACGAACTATTTATAATATTTAACCTTTCATGTAACATAATATCACACATATGTTTAACCGAAATAAATCTTTTATTACCAGTAACAAAATATGTTCATGAAATATAAAACAAATAACTGACTGCTAAATTCCATAATAAATATACACTGGTGTTCATGACAATAATTTATAATATTGCTATTACATTTGTATATGCATATAATACGACATATAACGTCTTATTAGGTGCCATTAATAGTTAGCATTTATAGCAATTCATCCACGAAATTGGGGGGGGGGACAACTGGTAGGTTATCCCCCCCTTTGTAAAAAGTGGGGGACATGTCCCCTGCGTCCCCGCCCCGCAATCGACGCCCATGGCTCTGCATGGCAAAATTATACAAATGGATGTACAGTACGTTTAGTAATTCATGTAAAATCGTATTTTTATGTAAGCTGGGATGCAAGACTTTGCCAGCATAGTCTACAGTAGATGTATTTAATAATCAAGCTGATTAATAATTCTTGTTCGGGTTTCGTAGATCCCAAATATAATCAGGACAATAAATGAGAAATTTCCGCACATGAAAGCCATAGAACTACAATCACTGTAGACATTTTTAGTTTTCAGGTCATTTACATGGTTTTCATTAGGTAAACAAGATTAGTTCCCACTTCATCCCATCCCATTTATCATTTCCGGTCCGAAAGCGAGAATTCTGAATTTGGAAACTCTCCTGATTTCTGAATGATTTAAAGAAACAAACCTACGCTTTACCTAACTTAACCTAACAACCTAATCTAACCTAATCTAGCGTAACCTAGTCCAAAACGGAAGCGCATGGGAAAGCTTTGGATGAAAATGGGAAAGGCCTGAAGTGGGAAGAGTGATTTGAAAAAAGCCTCCAAGATTCTCGTTTACGGATCTCTCTTTTATTTACAACGAATGGAATATGAATGACCCAGATTGGGGCGATATTAACAAAGACACCACCTAAAAGTGAAAAGAATTACTTTTGTATTAATTATAAAATTATTAGTAGCAATATCATAATTTAATGTATTTGAGAAATCTTATCTAAATCCAAAAGGTTTTGAAGAATGCGCAAGATATTTTTGGATGGGAGGGGGTAAGTTGGAGATGATTTTCAAAAATATATTAAATTAGAGGCTGACCTTAAATATAAATACTGCTGAGAAAGGAAGGATTAAATATTTTTTTCTACTTTGTAAATGTGAATGAAGTCTACTTTATCATGTACAACCCATACCTTTCCCTATTTTCTATATATTTCGTAAGTGCATTTTTAGATATGTCCTATAGGGTGTCCATACGTCCCGGTTTTCCACATTTTAAGAGTTATTAATTATATATTTTGTGAATGTGAAAGTATAAGGTGTGTTATTATATTTAGTATTCATTTACTATATTAAAAAGTGTTTTCAAAATAAACCTATATGCTATAGGGCATAGATCCGCCCCTGTCCCGGTTTTTCCAAGCACAAATCTGGACACCCTATGATGTGAGTTCTTGCACAAATTCTTGACTAGAAATGACGATAAAGTATAAAAAATCTCTCCTTTCAGATTTGGGCTTCGGTCTTCATATCCAGCGTTTATTGGTTCCTAACATAATTCAAGCGAACTCGTCTGATGTCATCCTGGACTGTGACTACACTGTAGAAGAATGGGAAAAGAACCGCGGATTTGTTCTTACATGGTGCGTACACGGGACTCTGATGGCTGTGACTTTGAAGTTGAGTTTCGCAGAATGATCGGCGTGAGGAAACCTCGCTACAGGTTATATCGTGCGTCGCTTTGAAAGTAAAGATGTATGAAGTAATGAATATATTGGAATGGCCAGACATACAGGCTATAAATATAATTTCTTCCCTCTGTTTCATATGTGGGGTTGGATATTTATGATTCAAAGAAGAGAGATCCTATCTATAAACTAATCACAGGTTACATATGTAGGAAGTGAGATAAATTTTCGTTTCCTTCACATCTCCACAAACTAAATGTGCACTTCTTGTTTTACAACTAAAAATAACATTTGAAAATCGCAGCGCGATCCTGAACTGTCGTTCAAAACCATCTATTATACTTACATAAGGGTATACGAAGGGTTGACAAAAGTAAATAAACCCCACGATGATTATCCTCAAGTACAAATGGCAAAGCTCATCAATGGAGTGCCAAAGCGTGTGTCAGCTTTATATAATGAAAATGGGAAAATAACGCGATTCTAAATACATTGATTCAATAAATCTGTTGTTTATTGACTTATTATCAAATAAAAACTACGGAAAAACCTAAGGTGTCTATTTACTTTCGTCAACCCTATGTATGTCGGAGCAAGGTTGCTAATTGCTTGATAATTTGCAGCGCGATATTATTAATTCATTAGAGTGGTCAAATGCAATTGAACTCGGATAAATGTAAAGTCGTACATATAGGTTATTGTATTACAATAGTGAGGTTAATTATACCATAAAAAATAGCGTGTTCAACAAAGTCTTGGATGGAAAACGTTTAGGAATCATTGTTATTAAGGATGTTCTGTCTCGAGCACTAAAGCTAACAAAGTACTAGGCCCTATCTAACGTAATTTTGAGTATGAATCTAAAGATATTGTTTTGCCTTTATACAAGTCGCTTGTTAGGCATAATTTAAAATATACTTTTCAGTTTTGATAAACATACACAAGTGTATAGAAATGGTTCAACGGCGCTCAACAAAGCTTATCCCATCATTACCTAATGAACCATATAAAGATAAGCTCAAAGAGCTGAATTTCTATATATTCGAAAGTGGATTTAACAGAATTAATTAAGGGTTCGGAAGTGTAGAAGGAGGCGTTGGTCGGGTCTCACAGCACTGGGAGTTCTCAAATGATAACCTTTATTTTATTTTTTCAAAAGTCACTAGTCAGAACCTCCGAATAGTGACTGTATGTTAAATTTTATTTGGGAAGCTACTCCCCCATAGTTTTTCTTTCTTTTGCCCCCTTCTTGATTGTCTTTTCGTCAGTGTACAGGGAGCTTCTTAAAAGGAAAACTAGCTAAGATAGAGTACATTACATTTAGAAAACATGAAGTCACTAGGGACTGTCGACGTTAACCAAGTCATAGATCATCTAAAGCTATATTTTATAATCAAGTTTTGCAAAATGTCAATTTCTAGTGAACTAGTAAAATAAAACTACTTACAGAGCTACCGAAGTATCCTACATAATTTGACCTAATATGTACATTATTCACACAATTTACAAACTCTCTCTTTCATGCAAGAAAGCGTCCAATTTTATTTTAAAATTAACCCCATCAAATGGCAAGTCACCCCAAAAATCTACTACTCTGTGATTTAAACAGTATTTCACAGATCCCGTCTATAAGTTTGCTTCGTACTTTTCTTATTGTGCCCTCGAGTTCTTCCGTCACACTCTAATAAAAGAAACTTATTTACATCTATAGTGCCCAAACCTGAAAACATTTTCAACATCTGTATCATATGCCCCTTCAAACAACATCTCTCAACAATAAACATCTAATTTCTTTAATCTTTCACTATATTCCAATTTCTTAAGTTAGGGATAAGCTTGGTTGCCATAAGTTGTACATTTTCAAGCATATCTGCAGTATATTATGTCTATGGTGAGCGGACCAAGTTTGAATGCAGTATTCTGAGAGTTCTAAGACCAGAATTATATAACCTTCAGATGACTTCCTTACTTTTGTAAATAACATTCCTCTTAATAATAATTAGCATTTTATTTGCCTTATTTCTAGCTTCTAAGCACTGTTTAAAAAACTTTAGATCACTACTAACTATAATGTCAAGATCTTTTTCCTGACTAACGTCCTCCAACCAGTTTCCTTGCATCTCATAGGTAACGTTTTCATTATTTTTGCCAAAATGGAGGACTTTGCATTTCTGAACAGTGAATTCTAACTGCTATTTACTTGCCCAGGCAGCTAATCTATCAAGATCTTCTTGTAGCTTATAAGAATTTTCTATATTTGAAACTGAAGCAACTACTTTTGCATGATATGTAAATTTAGATAATCTACAACCTGCGCCATTCTCTAATTCATTAACATGCACAATAAAGAGTAATGAACCTAACACTGATGCCAGTTGGTACCCTACTTTTCACTTTATGCCACCCTGATTCATAATCATTTAAAAGTACTCTCTTCCCTGTCTTCTAACCATTTTTCTACCCTATTTATCTATTTATGACTGACCCAGATATCCCACGAACTTTTAATTTGTATAGAAGTCTCCTATATGGAATCTTGTCAATGCCTTACTAAAATTCAAATAAATAACACCTACATTATGTCCATCATCTAGCTTATTAGTTACACACTCTAAAAAGTCCAAGGTATTAGATAAACAAAACTTTCCTGATCTCAATCCATGTTGAGATCTTTAAATAAGATTAAAATTATCCAAATCATCTTGAATACTAATTTTTATAATTCTTTCTAGTATCTTTCCTACCAATGATGTTAAGCTAACAGGCTTATAATTTCCTACCTCCTTTTTACTACCCTTTTTGTAAATTGGTACTACATTTGCTTTGTCCCATTCATCAGGTACCTCTGCATAATTAACAGATCTAATAAATAGATAAGCTATCTTCCCCTTCCCTGAGAATCCTAGCATGAATATTATCAAGACCAACAGCATTATTTGGTTTCATTTTATTAATTACTTGCCTAACATCTTCCTTCTTTATATGAATTTCATCAAGAATGCGTGTTCAGAGAATCTAAAGAATAAAATGCAAAGTTATCTAAGTTTTCTTCAGTAATAACATACCTAAAATAATCACTGAAAATACCAACAATGTCCTGATCATTCTCAAATTTCGTAAATTTTCTAGTTGGACAATCCTATCTTGTTTTTTATTATTGTATTTATAAAAGCTTTCTTACCTAGATTTGTTTCACTATGCTTTTTACTCTTCCTTATTAAACTAACTTGTATCTTATTTGGCTGTATTATCAAAACCCATTAGGCTATTAATATGCACATTGAACGCTTCCCTTAAACTTTCGCCTCCAACTCAACCCTGGGCGATTCCGGTCCTGTTTCACTCCCCTCTCTGGGTTCAACTGTAGGGAAGCGTACGGTCGTAATGGTGTCCTTCCTGTTATTCTCAAGAATTGTGCATCTGTGTTGACACCCTGCCTAGGTAAACTCTTTCGTCTTTGCCTTTCATCTGGTACTTTAAGGAGAACATGCACTGCCCGACTTTCAACACATTCTCATTCCTTTTCTATCCAACTATCAAATGCAAGGGTTAATCGGTATTTTCAATCTTTCATCTACTCAACTGGTCAATTCTGAAACAATCTTCCTCAGTCCATCTTTCCCCTTGTCTGTGACCTTCAATCTTTCAAACGCAGAGTGTCCAGGCATCTCGAAAACACTGAACCTTGATTTTGGCTCTTCTTCCTCTATGGGAAGGGCGTTTCTGCGGGCATTCGCACTTGGCCCCTCCTTCCTGCATAAGATAGTCAATGAATTAAAAATAAAGCAAGAAAGAAACGTTATTTAAAGTTAAAATACTGCTATTTACGCTCAAGTTTATAAAAGTTATAAAACGCAAAATCAGAATAGAATATAAAACTTTTTTGGTAACTTTTAAAACTTTTACATTTCTTACTTTTTATTATAGCCGATGAGGGTTATTTAAGTCACACAACCTAACACAAGCCAGGGACTTCTACTCGTGAGGTCCCCGGTTCGAATCCCGATGGGGTTATTTTGCATTATGCAAAAGTCGTGCATGATCATGCATGAAATTCTATCAGTCCCAGATAAATTTGGATTCAATGCTGTTATTGTCTCGAGTGCAGGGGGACTAGCACCTGAAACACCCGTCCCAAAGGGTTAACTGTACCCTAGAGCTTTGAAATATACACAATGTTGTATTAGCTTTTATCTTGTCGTATGTAAATCTAACTTAATGTAGCCTACTAATAGCTTGTCGTTATAATGTCAAGTGATTAAATGTCGTAAGGCCGAAATTGTTTAGTTATGCAAAACTTTCATGTGATAAGAGCTTTGGTGGTTTTGGTATTTAATTTGTATCACATTCTTCATATTACAGCTCGTTTTATAATCCGAAATAATTGGTCTATCTCGTAAATAACGTGCATTTTATTATTCTCACTGCAATATGTTATTTTTAATATACAGTAATTGTCAAACTTCCCATTTTTGTAAATTTGGCTGTCTGCTATCGTCGAAATTGCCTCAAGAAATATTATCCAAATACTTGCAAACGTAATAGTATATACTCTTTTGTCACAAAATTGGGTTTTGTAAAAATTTCATATAGATTTCTGCCAATATGAATTTTTAGTTAGCTTATGATCTCAACTAAACAAAAAGTATGGTTGGCATTTTTTATTTTGCGATCTTCAGGTAATGGCGGCCATTTTAAAATTAGACCTGTCAGCGTGCATATTCTCTTAATAATTTGAATGTACTTTTGACATATAAAATAATTAATAAACATTAATAATATTCACCTAAAAAGTAAACATTGGACATATAAAATATTATACAGTAATTTTGTCGTAAATGAACTCATATTCACTAAATTATGCATTTAAACACGGTCATCACTTGTCATATTCAAGATGACCGCCAAATAAAAGCAGATTTGCTCAAGCAAAGTAATAATGAACTCGGGAGACATTATTGTAGGTTTAAATATGTTCTAAGAAATCTTTTACATGTTTGAGATGAGATAATCAAATGTACATACATACATACATACATACATACATACATACATGCATACATACATACATACATACATACATACAGCCGTAAAACAAACTCTAACTTGCTTAACAAAGATGTAGTATTTTGAAACAGCAGCATTTACAATTCATACAAGATACACACATTGCTAGGTTATCTTTAATTTACATGTATGAACTGAAATTGGGTTCAAAACAAATAGCACAAATATATCTCAAATATTACCATATTATTTCATTATTCATCGATTAGGTTTTCACTATTCATTATCAAAATTCGTCATTTTTCCTCATCTGACTCTTATTCAGCCAAATCTGATTCTTCCTCAGCTATGGACATATTTTTGCAGTTGTCTGGGTCACACTTGCAGAGTTCTGTGCAAGTGATGTTATTTTGCTTGCATGAGCATCGTCCCCTACATTAAGTTTTGGTGCATCCACACCTGACCAATAGAATCTGGGGCAAGAGGCACTCTTGTTAGAATGGGAATGAGTTCTCCTGTGGATTCTCTTGACCATCCCAGTGTGGTTGGTTCGAGATCTGTAGGGCAAGGGTTCAGTAACTGTTGCCACACACTGCGCTGCATGTGAGCTCTTCGTATATGCTCTTCGTAATTGCCTCTTCAGTTCGTGGCAATTTGTCAGTGCCTTGGTTTGCATTTAGTCCACGGAAGTAATGACAACGGAGTTCTAGTGGATCACTATATTGCTCGTTCTTGGGGCTGAGTAGGTGTCAAATTAATTCTTCACAACCTCTGATCATACTACAGCTTGGTTCCTCACCAGTCCCTAGACTGGACAGTGCATGCATAACATTATTTGCTATGGCAAATGTTTTCCACCAAGCTGTCTTACTCTTGTTAAATATACGACGGGTTGTGTCACAGCCAGTGATAGCGTGAAATCTCTCATGGCCTGAACGCGAATCCCACCAAGAACATGGTACATTGGCTGCAAAAGTACATGATGCCTATTTGACCCAGCTCCCATGATTATGAGGGTTTGATCACCCAGTGCTTGTAAGGCTGATAAGGCAAGAACCAACGCATCTGTGTCTGTGGCATAGATATGAACATGCTTTCCCAATTTATAGATTTCCGCTACATACAATAAGAGAAGTGTGTCTGCTTCTTCCTGAGAGCTTTTCAAATCAGCTACTTCTGTATGGGTCTGATTTGACAGCAAACCCATCCGGGTGACCAGTGTTACAGCTGACTAGCAGTGTTTAATGACTTGCTGAGCCAAGTAGATGGTCAAGAGGTCTTTTGTCTTGGTGCTGTCTAGAAATCTGTTGAAATCCTTGATGCGTGTGTTGTCCTCTATCTTATATTCAGGCATATGTGCTGAATTACCTTTGGATCGACACTCCCTCGTGCTCTCCTTCATGGATTTGACACTATAGTTATCAAAAACTACAAATGCACTGGCATACCCATGGCTTTTGGTGTCAAGAGCACCGGTGAAGTGAGCAGTCAGATCTTTGCAGGTTTTGATTGTATTCTTGAACACGACCATTTCATGCAATACTGCCATACCATCAAAGAGTACACATGTATGTTCTGGAATGGTTAATGCTGGTTGTTGTAAAGGCAAACTTTCAACTTTATCATGATTTGTCTCCACTTGCGCCTCCAATTGATGAATAAGTTGAGCATTATTTTATTATAAAATCACCTCCTTGAGTGTCTCAATATAGTTGTACCTTTGGACTCTTAAGAATACTATTTTCCTCGGTTGTATCAAATTATATACAAAACATTAATAATTGTGGATACATACAACAACACAGATGATAATATATGATACATTTAGTTAAATCAATAAATGAAAGTCCATTTACAACACCGACATCCCGTTCTGGAAATTCAGTTTTAGCACCCATCTCTAGATTTGGTCTAGCAAAGGCTTTTATACCTTTCAGGTTGGTTGCATTATTGCATAGAGTAGCATGGGCGCAAAAATGGATTATTGCAATGCAATTGCAAATGTTGTATAAGTTATGCAACAAGGTGTTATGCAACAAGGGGGATGTTGCAAGTAGTTATGCACCAATGAGGAGGGGAATGTTGCAAGTTGATATGCAACAAGGAGGATATTGCAAGATGTTATGCAACAAAGGGGGAATGTTGCAAGAGCAACAAGTGGTTATGCAACTTGGATGCGGAGTTATCCCCCAAGAGAAAGAGAAGAGGAGGAGAGAGAGAGGAGGAGAGGTGTTCGCCTGGCAGACTTCAGCAGAGCGGCCGTTGTCTTAATATGTTCCTAATCAGCCAACTGGCTTAATCAGCGATTTGGCTTATCTGGCTGAGTTGCCAGATTGCGCTATTTATTTAATTAAAGCATATATTCTGGCTTCAGCAGAGCGGCCGTTGTCTTAATATGTTCCTAATCAGCCAGCTGGCTTATCTGGCTGAGTTGCCAGATTGCGCTATTTATTTAATTAAAGCATATATTCTCGCTTAATCCGACAGTTGGCTTAGAAGGCTGAGTTGCCAGTTTGCACTATTTATTTAATTAAAACATATATTCTGGCTTAATCCGACAGTTGGCTTAGAAGTCTAACCAGCCATTTGGTATAATTAAATAATAATAATAACGTTTATATATACAACCAAAAGAATTAAATAAAACAGCACCACATCACACTTTATTTAGACGAATTATTGGATTGGCATAATCCGTCAGCTGGCTTAACCCGCCAGTTGACTTAGAAAACCTGACCAGCCATTTGGTATACTTAAATAATAATAATAATAACCTTTATATATATACAATCAAAAGAATTAAATAAAACACCACCACGTCACTCTTTATTTAGACGAATTATTGGATTGGCATAATCCGTCAGCTGGCTTAACCCGCCAGATGACTTAGAAGGTCTAACCGGCCATTTGGTATAATTAAATAATAATAATAATAACGTTTATATATAGATCCAAACGAATTAAATAAAAACCATCACATCACTATGCTTACTTAGACAAATTATTGGTTCCAATTTCACGAAATATATTGAAAATAAATATATATTCCTGTACAAGCGAAGGAATATATGCGATCAAAAATAATAATAGCATAACAACTACCAGCGAGGAGTATATATATAATAAAAAAATAATAATATACAAGCCCGGACCTATCCAAATTGTTCATTCTAACGAAGGTCAAGCGTGTCACTCCACCTTAGACCTACAATTTAACGTTGAATCCGAACTACGTCTAAAATAAAATGTTAAAACACTCCTTAACACAATAAAATCTAATTTCAGAATAAAAAAATTTTAAACAGCCTAATCATACAAAATATCACTTGGGAGCGGAATAAGACGGTTTACCGAGAATAACAGAATCACCTTGTGAAAATAATATTTATCATTTACTACAGAAATGCTCACTTTGTTGAAGGTCAAGCTTTTCACCCCGTCTTAGACCTACAGTTTAACGAGGGATACTACTACAATAGATCTAGTTGGCCTGGTGAAGTAGTGAGTTGATTCCTTTTACTTTCCATCTCTCAGGTACACCCGGATCATCGGGGATCTTTTTTTCTATTCCATGGAATTTTAGATCCTCCTCTTTTCCGTACCGTAACAGTTGAATTTTATCAATGTTAAACTTAATATAAAAACTATGCAACATCGCCTAAAACTTACTACATCATTGCCCCTAGCCCGTTCTTCATGCATTAAAAAAGTTCTACTTTATCGGTAATTTTTTTTAGCATCCCCCCTGATTGCTCATCCCGGCGAAGGTCAAGCGTGTCACCCCACCTTAGACCTACAGTTTAACGATGAATTCGAACCACGTCTAAAATAAAATGTTAAAACACTCCTTAGCACAATAAAATCTAATTTCAGAATAAAAAAAATTTAAACAGCCTAACCATACAAAACCACTCGGAATTGTCCTGAAAATTAAAGAAAGAAAAAAATAAACAACAATCAGTTCACCTATAAATAAAAATTGATGAATATATATATATTATATATATATATATATATATATATATATATATATATAGTGAAAAGCAAATTAATTTATCAAAAGAATTTACGGAAACAATTTCTCTATTTCAATTAAACCAATTTTTTTATCTTTTTATAACAAATTTTGCTTATTTTGAAGTCTCACACAATTTATATACGGCAAGCATAATAAACTAAAACAGTCCGAATTTGACCCAGTATAAACTAGTGTCTTTAACAATTATTTTTCGACTTTAAACCTTCAAATTAAATTAAAATTATAAAGCGAACTAAAACTACAAAGCGATGCCTGTAAATCCATTATTTACATCCAGTCAAAAAATAATCTTAAAAACTCGAATAGATTCTGGAAAATTTTGCTACTTCTTTATTGAATCTCTCAGAACGCTCTACGATATATATATATATATATATATATATATATATATATAACACCTGCTTGAATCCTGTGTGAAGAAAGGACAGCAGAGGGGGATACTAACAAAGGGTCAGAAGACAAAAATAGGGTATTTAACACCGAGAAATTTCACCTCTTGAGATATGGTAGAAATGAAGAAATTAGACTGCATATTAGACCAGATCAGCCGGGTGTACATGACTATGTGCGGCGGAGAGCGCGAGACAGCAACTAGCTCCAGCAAGCGGTCATGTGTAGCGGAGAGCGCAAGAGAGCAACTCGCTCCTCCAACAAACCTGGTCTAGAGGCGGGACCACTTGCTTGAACCGGTGTGAAGAGAGGACAGCAGAGGGAGACATTAACAAAGGATCAGAAGACAGCAATAGGGTATTTAACACCGAGAAATTTCACCACTTGAGATATGGTAGAAATGAAGAAATTAGACTGCATATTAGGCCAGATGAGCCGGGTGTACATGACTATGTGCGGTGGAGAGCGCGAGAGAGCAACTCGCTCCTCCACCAAGCGGTCATGTGTGGCGGAGAACGCAAGAGAACGGCTCACTCCTTCACCAAGCCAATCCTAGAGGCAGGGACCACCAGCTTCGATCTTCGTGTGAAGAGGGACCGACACGCGGAAACGCATCGTGGCACACACACACACACACACACACACACACATTCTATTCATGCAGTTAACCGTGATTCACTGTCGTCAATTGAGTTAACATGACCTACTAATTGTCACCATCATGCACTTATCCGTGATCATGGCATGGAGCTAACACCGACATGGAGGTGTTTACATTCGCGTGCCCCCCACTATACCGACACAATGCGACTCAGTCAGTGTCTCTCAGTGCGACCAAAGGCAATATTACGAACGAAATTATCAAAGACGCAAAGAGAAAAATCGGCGAGTGGTACCAAACCTCAAACTAAACCCAATAACCATACACACTGACAACACCTAGTGCCACACGTTCATTAGTTGCGGGACTATTTACCGAACTTTTTGATCACACCTCGTATATATAAGATTTACTAAGTCCTTTTTCAACCGGTAGTTAAAAGAACACATTCATTTTCACCTGTTCAGTCTCAATTGTTTAAGGTTCAAAATTGAATGTCAAACGCGATGTAAGAGAGCATTTCCATCCTACAGCAAGCGGTCGTGTGTAGTGGAGAGCGACTGTTAATTTTTATAGAAAACAGAGTAAATACATTTTTACATTAAATTGTCTTCGCATCCACGTTATTTTACGTGAGACGAGAAGGAAAGGGCGCAGGTACATGAAAGGGTACCATCGGAATGTTTCCCCGAGGTAGCAGCGAGGGAATACCCACGATGTCTCACTCTGCTTCTCCTTACATTCGTTCTTTGATTTAAAATCACAATAAACAATATAAATGTTCTATGAGATTAATATTTTATTTTTCATTCTATAACCATCATCATAAACGGTAGACATGATCTACCTTAAAGCTAAAACATAACTTCTTATCAATTCATGTTTTCAGCTTCATTAAACATCGATAACCCCCATCCCCACCCCACCCATCCCATACACATTGGAAGTACTCAACAATTGGAGTTGAATGAAATATATACCCCTATTGCTGTTTTCTGACCCTTTGTTAGTGTCCCCCTCTGCTGTCCTCTCTTCACACGGGTTCAAGAAGGTGGTCCCGCCTCCATACCTGTCTTGGTGGAGGAGCGAGTTGCTCTCTTGCGCTCTCCGCCACACATGACCGTTTGGTGGTGGAGCGAGTTGCTCTCTCGCGCTCTCCACCGCACATAGTCATGTACACCCGGCTCATCTGGCCTAATATGCAGTCTAATTTCTTCATTTCTACCATATCTCAAGAGTTGAAATCTCTCAGTGTTAAGTACACTATCCCCCGTTAAACTGTAGGTCTAGGACGGGGTGAAAAGCTTGACCTTCCACGAACGAAGTGAGCATTTCTGTAGTAAATGATAAATATTATTTTCACAAGGTGATTCTGTTGTTCTCGGTAAACCGTTGTATGGTTAGGCTGTTTAAATTTTTTTTATTCTGAAATTAGATTTTATTGTGTTAAGGAGTGTTTTAACATTTTATTTTAGACGTGGTTCGGATTCAACGTTAAACTGTAGGTCTAAGGTGGAGTGACACGCTTGACCTTCGCTAGAATGAACACTTTGGATAGGTCCGGGCTTGTATTATTATTTTTTTATTATATTTATATATATATATATATATATATATACTCCTCGCTGGTAGTTGTTATGCTATTATTATTTTTTATTGCATATATTCCTTTGCTTGTATAGGAATGTATATTTATTTTCAATATATTTCGTGAAATTGGAACCAATAATTTGTCTACATAAACAGAGTGATGTGATGGTGTTTTATTTAATTCTTTTGGATGTGTATATATAAACGTTATTATTATTATTATTATTTAATTATACCAAATGGCTGGTTAGGCCTTCTAAGTCAACTGGCGGGTTAAGCCAGCTGACGGATTAAGCCAATCCAATAACACTGGCCAACAAAATGAAACTTTCTTTTCTCATCACAAACAGATCACACTTTTCTTAATGCAATTTTCGCGCTGATTCCGAATCTGGTTTTATTTTCTTTCTAGCACGTATAGTTATATAGATACACTGGTTTTGATATTTTTAAGTTTTTGATATTGCTATAAGAAAATTTATGGATGTATAGATCACACTTAGGAATGCTAAACAACAAATACATCATATACCTTATTCAATGTACTTATAAATAAAGAATATATACATTATTTTATTAAAAGCGCTGTGAGTGTGATTTCCTTTTGTAAATTTGGCCTGGATTGTCACGATACAGCATCCAACAATGGTCCGCCATCATGCTTTCATTCCAAAATCCTTGGTAGCGCTTCTCCATCATCTGAATATCTTGATGGAAGCGCTCTCCTTGCTCGTCACTCACTGCACCAAGGTTTTCAGGAAAGAAATCTAAGTGGGAATGCAGGAGGTGAATTTTTAACGACATTCGACACTCCATTTCTTTGAAGGCATCAAGGAGGTTCTTGACTCCATCCTTATACGCAGGTGACTTGTTGCTTCCAAGAAAGTTTTCACATATCCATTTGAACGCCAGCCAAGCCTTCAATTCCAGCGGACTTAGGACTTTTTCAAATTCAGTCATTCAAAACCTCCCTTATTTGTGGCCCAACAAAAATTCCTTCCTTCAATTTTGCTGCAGTAACCTTCGGAAATTTCCTTGAAAGGTATTGGAACCCTTCAGAATTGACTTTACCCATTGCTTTAACAAAATTCTTCATTAAACCAAGTTTAATGTGAAGAGGTGGCAGATAGATCTTTTGGGGATCCACTAAAGGGACAGACTGGACATTGCTTATCCCTGGGACATATGTATACCTAAGTGGCCAGTCACTCTTGGTGTAATGTTCTATAGTGGCGCGACTGTCCCACAGGCAAAGGAAACAACAAAATTTTGTGAATCCTGACTGCATACCCATAAGCATTCCTATAACTTTTAGATCTCCACAAACATTCCATTGATGACTGTCGTATTTGATTGCCTTAAGTAGTATATCCATATTGTCATATGTCTCTCTTAGATGGACGGAATGGGCAATGGGGATGGATGGCATTATATTACCATTATGCAAAAGAACTGCTTTCAGGCTTCTCTGCGACGAATCAATAAAGAGGCGCCACTCAGATGCCACATACGTCTGAGATATGGCTGTAAATAGTCCATTGATGTCATGGCAATAACAGAGAGGACCGTCTACTGAAAAGAATGCTGTTAATTCAAAATTCCGCTTTCGGAGTAACTAATACGAACATTGTTCTCAAGTAAATTGTTCTCCTTTAGTCTTGAGGCGAGAAGCTCTGATTTCTCTTTAGACAGCGATAAGTCTCTAACAAGATCATTCAACTGTCCTTGGGTTAACTTTTTAGGCTCTAAATGTCTACCTTCAAAAGTGTACTCTGGTTCTGTAGATGGTCCGGAAACGCCAGTTGCACCTTCATCACTTTCCATGTCATCTATGATTAGGCTGACCATATTTCCTTCAGACAAAAACGGGACATTGGGATGGCAAAAAAGGGACGGGGGTTATTTAATATTCTGTATTCATGAAAAAGTAAGTACATAAACATATTGAGCTTACAATTATTCTTCAGTGACAGAACCCATACAGAACCCATAAAAAAACGGTACTGTCCCGTTCAAAACGGTACGTATGGTCAGCCTATCTATGATAGAATCTAGCCTATCACTTGGGGGAATTGGAATGGGCAATGTTTCATCATGTTTTACTGGTCTACGTGCTGAATCCAAGTTTGGATATATAATCTGGTGTTTGTTCTTGGCAGAAAACCCCATTAAGTTCACACTACAAAAATAACAGTCTTCATGATGATCTCTCGGCTCCCTCCATATCATGGGTATGGCAAATGGCATTGAAGCTTTCTTTTTGTTAAGCCAATCACGTAATCCATTTGAACAGCCAGAACAGATTTGATGTGGCGCCCATGGTTTATCTTGGTCACCTAGATGGCAACCAAAGTATAGCTTGTATATTTTCTTAATGTCGGTTGTAATACTTCGTCGCTGTGTTTTAGTTGTCAACTGGCCGCATACGAAACAGAACTTGTCGGGATCATTCTTACATTGTCGAGGCATGTTGACTGACCTGAGCAAACTATAAATTCAAAAAAAATGTACACCAACTTGACACAACAAGTTCTTGGACTGGACTGATCTTTTGACACAGAAAGCACGGCGTTGTTGCCTGAATCACAATGCTGCTAGACGTAAAAGCTCACACCTGAAATACATAAGATGTATAATTAAGATAATTGAAATAAATAAGATGAATAAACTAAAAAAACACAATAAAATAAACACAATCAAATGTTGAAATATTAGTATTTTGCCTATTTAAAATGGTTAAATCTGTGTAGTTATATATATGCCTTCATCTTGAAAACTATACGTGCTAGAAAACATCTGAATGCAGTTTTGGAATCAGCGTGAAAAATGCTATCCAGCCACCACAAATTTTACTCTGATGAAAAATCTTTGTTGACCAGTGTAATTCGTCTAAATAAAGTGTGATGTGGTGGTTTCATTTAATTCTTTTGGTTGTATATATAAACGTCATTATTATTATTTAATTATACCAAATGGCTGGTTACACCTTCTAAGCCAACTGGCAGGTTAATTCAGAATATATGCTTTAATTAAATAAATAGCGCAAACTGGCAACTCAGCCAGATACGCCAACTGTCGGATTAAGCGAGAATATATGCTTTAATTAAATAAATAGTGCAAACTGGCAACTCAGCGTTCTAAGCCAACTGGCGGATGAAGCCTGAATATATGCTTTAATTAAATAAATAGCGCAATCTCGCAACTCAGCCAGATAAGCCAACTGGCTGATTAGGAACATATTAAGACAACTGCCGCTCGGCTGAAGTCTTAATATGCGCTTGGCTCCTGCCAGGCGAACACCTCTCCTCCTCTCTCTCTCTCTCCTTCTCTCTTTCTTTTGGGGGATAACTCCGCCTCCAAGTTGCATAACCCAGTGTTGCTCTTGCAACATTCCCCTCCCTTGTTGCATAACACCTTGCAGCAGCCCTTGTTGCATAACTTATGCACCATTGATCAACATTTGCAATTGTATTGCACTCGTCCATTTTGCGCCCATACTACTCATAGAACTCGGTGAAAATATACGAGATTTGTTCAAAAAGTATCAGGACTGATGTAATTATAGACAGAATATGGTACTTACAGGGTTTGGAGTTAAATCTCCCTCAAAGTACGCTCCTTCTGAAGCCACACACTTTGCCCATCGATCCTGCCATTGTTGGAAACATTTATCGAAAGCACTTTTCGGAATGGCCAAAAGCTGTTCCGTCGAATTTCTTTTAATGGTCTTAACATCATCGAATCGGTGTTCTTTCAGGGTTTGTTTGAGTTTCGGGAACAAAAAAAGTGTCGCACTGAGCCAAATCCGACGAGTATAGAGGGTGCTGTACTTGGGGGGGGGGGAGTTTTTGGCCAACTTGCTGGACAAGTTGCGATGAGTGAGATGACTTGTGGGAGTCCGGAGACTGGATGCTTCATCACGATAACGCGCCAGCTCACTCGTCACAACTTGTCCAGCAGTTTTTGGTTAAAAACTACCCCTCAAGTACAGCAGCCTCCATATTCGCGGATTTGACTCCATACGACTTTTTTTTGTTTCCGAAGCTCAAACAAACCCTGAAAGGACACCGACTCGATGATGTTGAGACCATTAAAAGAAATTCGACGGTGCAGCTTTTGGCCATTCCGAAAAATGCTTTCGAAATTTTTTTTCAACAATGGCAGGATCGTTGGGCAAAGTGTGTGGCTTCAGAAGGAGCGTTATTAAACAAACAAACTGAGAAGTTATACTCTACAATCAGCTGATATAATTGTAGGCGGAGCCTAAATCACGCTTCTCCAAGAGTAAACTAACCAACCCACGTGTATATATATATATATAAGTTTTCTGCCCAGTTTGACGGTTACACTTGTTTCGTTTAAAGTCCGATTAAAGTGATATTACAATAAAAATCCTGCAGTTAATTCTGTTTAAGTAGTGCCAATTTTTGAGTGAATATTCAGTGTACACAGTCGTATGTCTCTTTTAGTGGTGAAATAGCGGCGTTTATTGAAATAAAGCACATAAAATCAAAGCAACTTGATCTATACAGCGTGTTTTCCGAGTGTTTTCTCTCCGAGGAAATCTAACTGCCCATCGAAAGGCAATATCCCTCAGTTATCACCCGCGCTACACTCCCGGGCACCAATCAGTGAGAATCTACAGTATGCCAAATCCCCCATCCCCCACCCCCTGGAATAACGGAAAAACTTTCCCTCCCTCATTTCTAAAGTCAAATCAAGTACTTCACTTAATTAATTACCTTTTGAATTAATATTTCATGCACAATCATTTACATGCTATTCAAAACATTGCAATGGCAAATAAATTCATACAACCCTGTGGATACTGTAAAAAAGAAACAGATGAATCAAAGACAATCTGCTGCGACCTTTGCCAGTCCTTAGTCGAATTTCAATGCCTGAGATGGAGCGACGAAGAAATCTCTCTTATAACAGGCACCAAACAATTGAACGGAATCAAGTTCTTCTGCAAAAGCTGCATAATCGAAATAAGCTCGTTTACGGCCTTTAAAGCAGAACGAGACGATGAGGAAAAGACAAAAGAGGAATTTATGAATAGCTAACAGAAAAAAAATAGAAGGAACGAAGATAGTACAAGAGGAAACTGCGAAAAATGAACAGGAAAAAAAACAGAAAAAGCGAGTAAACAGGAAGCAGAAATAAAAGAAGCACCAACAGAGGAAACAGAGGCACAAAACCAAATCCAAAGATTTCAAACAAAGGACATTAGCAGCAATAGGAAGAAACAAATAGAAAATAAAAAAAATCAAACTGAAATCACCAAAAACAAAGGTCCCAAGTAAAAATGGGAAGAAACTATATATAAATACTATGTGAAAGGAATTTGCAGATATAAGGGAGGACACTGTATTTACGAACACCCTCCCTTGTGCAACTACTTCTACAATAACGGTCACTGCAAATTGGTGGAAACTGCAAATTCTACCATCCGGACATTTGCAAGACCTACGCGACATGGAACCTGCCAGTACGGGAGAAAATGCTACTACCATAATCTCCCGACAAGTTCAAAGGACAAGTTTTGACAAAGGACAAGTTTCAAATGACAACAGAAGAAATGTGAAAAAAAAATAGCAAATGGCAAACAAAACTCTTTAAACACAAACAGGAAACAAAATTTGTTCAACATTTCGGACACAATACGGCTGCTAAGTCTTATACAGCACATGCAGCTGACATAGCTGGGAACCCTTCAGCCGGACCGCTTCGTGGCAAGAACCTACCAGAACAGATAGGCGAGAACGGATCTATCTCGGAGGTCCACAAGGCTACAAAACACACGATAGCAAAGGAAAACGAACTTAAAATGCATAAGGGGTAATGCAAAACAAAAAACGTAAATAATGTCCTGGCAAATATTCAAGGAATAAAACCGAACAACTCGCTAAACAAAGTTTCGTACCTGGAAGGTTTTATGGACAGAAACACATCTTAAAGATTGCTAAGGAAACTGCGAGAACTGCGAACACTGTAACGATAAGAAAGAATTGCATATCGGTGGATTCAACTTACTAAGGGCGGATAGCACAGCGAGGCGTAAAGGTGGCTATGCTATTTATATATGAGTACATAAGAGGCATATGACAGAGACGGTAATAAGTAAATCCAACAACTTCGTGGAAACCTTTATAGTGAAAATAGAAAAACTAAACGTGGTACTGATAGTCATCTATTGACCTCCAAACTTTCCAACTGAAAAATTTTCGGATGTCATTGATGATATCGGAACCCTAATAAAGTCCGTAAACTCTCCATCCCTTAATATAATACTCTGCGGCGATGTTAATTTCCCATTTATAAAATACAAAAAGGTGAGTAGAAATATATTTATACAGCAAGATAAGGAGGGCACAAGAGAGGACCAGGAACAAGCAAAAATGCTGACGGTTCTCACAAACGAGTTTATGCTGACACAGGAGATAAAGAAAATACCAGGAAAAATAACTGCCTAAATCTGGTATTCACGAATAACACGAACTTGATTGCTTATACGTGTACAGGGTGTCCCAGAATTAACTATCTATTTCAATGAAATCGGACAAATTTAATAAAAACTGACATAATTTTGTGTTTATTACTAAATTATGATACAAAAACAAATAGATTTATAAATCATAAGTCAAAACTTTATTGAGAAGTTTCAACATGTGCACCGTCTGTATCTCTGCAAATTTCAAATCTATCCTCAGCGCTGCGAAACACATTTTGAAGCATTTCAGGTGTTATCTCCCGCACTGCCAACTGGATGCGTTCTTTAAGTTCAGCTAAACTATTGATCTTTTGGCGATAAACCTTTGTTTTTATGAAACCCCATGCAAAGAAATCCAGGGGTGTCAAATCCGGAGAACGCGGAGGCCAAGGTCGAGGTCCTCCACGTCCAATCCACCGATTCGGAAGGCGTCTGTTGAGGTATTCTCGAACAATTAGACTGCAGGGGTGGGGAAACCCTCGCCCGCGGGCGAAATTTCGCCCACGAGCTAATTTCAATTCGCCCGCTTAGGTATTTATTATTTACTGAAAATTATTTATTTACAGCCCAGCAAATAGCTTTTTAAAATACATCTTATATACAGCGTGTCCCAAAGAAATGTATACCCACTTTGTTCGATAATACCAGCTATGAGGATAATAAATATATTACTTTTTATGTTTTTTAATAAAGAATTTTCTCTTGAATCTAAATATTTAATTATTTTTATTAAAAATTGAAAAACAAAAAGTTACAGATGTTTAAATTATAATTATTATTTTCGAGACTTCATGTGCGATATTTTCTAATATTTTTGCACGTATACGAGATAAGTTTGAAACCGACGGCACTGTGCAAAACTTACAAAAACAACGTTCTGGAAGACGTCGAACATCTTAGATAAAGTGTCATTTAACCATGGAATTTGTAAATTTTTTGAATTAACTAATAATTACAACATTTGTGCTTCAATATGAACACTAAACATAAGTATCTCAAAAGAGTCAGTTAAAATATTAGAAAATATCGCACATGAAGTCTCGAAAATAATAATTATAATTTAAACATCTGTAACCTTTTTGTTCTTCAATTTTTAATAAACGTAATTACATATTTAGATTCAGGAGAAAATTCTTTATTAAAAAACATAAAAAGTAATATATTTATTATCCTCATAGCTGGTATTATCGAACAAAGTGGGTATACATTTCTTTGGGACACGCTGTATATAAGCTTAAAATTTGCCAGACGCCCGCGGAGGTGTTTATGTTATCGATTTTCGCCCTTGGTACTGAAAAGTTTCCCCACCCCTGAATTAGAGCATAATGACATGGTGCTCCATCTTGTTGAAACACAACATTATCAAGAATGCCATCATCAAGAAGCTGTGGTTCGAGAAACTGCTGAAGCATATCAAGGTAGACGGTACCTGTTACAGTTGCTTCCGCAAAGAAGAATGGGCCATAAATTTTGGATTTGGTCATTCCAAGCCACACGTTAACTTTTGGAGAGTCTCTTTGCCATTCTATGACTTCAGACGGTCTTTCATTGGACCAGATAATGAAAAAATTATGAAAATAAAATTATGAAAAAAATTTAGAAATTTATACATTTTTAACATATTAAACATGATAAACATAAATAAAAGTGTGTTTTTAAAAAATTTGTCCGATTTCATTGAAATAGATAGTTAATTCTGGGACACCCTGTATATATATTAGTGGTGGACCGGATGTCAGTTTTTCAACATCTGCGGATGCGGATCTTTAATTCCAATATTCGCGGATGCGGATATTTAGTTAATCTATCAATATAATATAGAATTATGAATATATGACATAATTTTTCAAATTTCGTGATATTACTATTATGGCAGGCAATGTGTAAGAATTAAAATTAATATTAATATTGGGAAAACGTAATGGAGAACTCCAACGCAAAACTAATGTGGGAATCGTTCGGAACGGTATTTAGGACTATAAATGAGGAATGTGTACCGTACAAAATTAAGCGTGCGAAAGTAAACAACAAGCCATTGTGGTTTACTTCTAGAGTACGAGACATTATAAAGAGTAGAGATAGGGCTTATAGGCAACATAAGTGCGATAAAGACAATTTGTTGTTACGAAACAACTACATATCTCTGAGGCGTGAAGCGAAAAGTGTAATAAAAAAGTCCAAGCGCGAATTTGAAATCTCCATAGCTCGTGACGGTAAAGAAAACCCCAAACGATTCTTTCAATACGTCAATAATAGAAATCCAGTAAAAAGTGTCTTAGGTCCATTGAAAAATGTAAATGGAGATCTAGTCTCTGAAAACAAGGAAATGGCTACCTTGCTAAACGAATTTTTTACGTCAGTTTTTACTATAGAAGATGTAACGAATATCCCTACGGTCATAGACATAATACCTTTTGATAATGGTAATATTTTGGATAATATTGTCGTTAGTGAAGGGGAAGTAATGCGCTATATTGTAAAATGAAAACGCGTAAATCACCGGGTCCGGATTCCATATATCCCATACAACTAAAAGAATTAAAAGATAGCATTGTTGTGCCGCTAACAAAGATTTTTAATGCGTCTATTTCTGAGGGGTGCGTACCAGATAATTTCAAGTTAGCAAACGTAACACCTATCTTTAAGAAAGGCGATAAAGGTGCGGCGGGAAATTATAGGCCAATCAGTTTAACGTCTGTTGTAGGTAAGCTACTGGAATCAATAATTAGGGATCGTATAGTCGAACACTTAGAAGTGCATAATCTGGTTAGAAATACGCAACACGGTTTTAGGCGAAACAAATCTTGCTTAACTAATCTTTTAGAATTTTTCCAAAGCGTGGTTGACGTTTACGATAGACATCGGGCGGTTGATGTAGTGTATTTAGATTTTCAAAAAGCGTTTGACACCGTGCCGCACAAAAGACTCATTGAAAAAACTAAGGCTCATGGAATCAGGGGTGTAGTAATAAATTGGCTAGAAGAGTGGTTGCGAGGTAGGAAACAGAGGGTGGTCGTTGATGGAGCGGAGTCGTGTTGGGCTAATGTAGCGAGTGGCGTTCCTCAGGGTTCTGTATTGGGCCCCTTGCTTTTTTTATATATATTAACGATTTAGATGTCGGCCTAGTCAGTACAGTTTCAAAGTTTGCGGATAACACGAAGCTGGGTGGTAGGGCGATTAATGACGAAGATAGAGGTAAAATTCAGGAAGATCTGAATAAAATCGTTGATTGGTCAGTCACATGGCAAATGAGATTTAACGTGGATAAGTGCAAAATTTTGCATATAGGTTCGCGTAACGGTAATTTTGCGTATAGTATGTCAGGGAAAGATTTAACAAGCGTAGAGCAGGAAAAAGATTTAGGAGTTATAGTCACTGGTGATTTAAAAGTAGCGAAACAAAGTACAGCAGCGGTCAATAAGGCGAACAAAGTGTTAGGGTTTATAGCTCGAAAATTTGAGTACAAATCGCGCGATATTATAGTTCCTCTTTATAAATCATTAGTTAGACCCCATTTGGAGTACGCGGTCCAATTTTGGAATCCGCATATGCGCAAAGATATAGATAAAATCGAAAGAGTTCAAAGACGAGCAACTAAGATGATTCCGTCTCTTAGGTCAAAGTCGTACGAGGATAGGCTTAAGGAGTTAAAATTGACTACTCTCGAGACTAGGAGGTTAAGGGGTGATCTAATCCAGGTTTTCAAAATTATGAATGGGTTTGATAACGTAGATAGAGATAGCTTTTTCGAAATATCTCAATATAATAGGACTAGAAATAACGGGTGTAAGTTGACAAGTAGAAGGTTCAAGACAGCAGTTGCGAAAAACTTTTTTACGCATAGAATAGTAAATAGCTGGAATAGTTTGCCGGTAGAAGTAATTAGTAGCACGTCTATAAACATGTTTAAAAATCGATTAGACGCGCATGTTGATAGAAAGGGTATAGTTTAAGGTAGTAAAATTAAGGCTTTGTGGGGATAGATCCCACAGCTCAACACAAGTGTTGTGGGATATAGGGAGGCAGCGTCTTGAGTTAGGGGATACTCTCTGTCCTTACACACCCCATTTAAAGAGATTCCTCTGCCGAGCGGTGCCCCCCATAGTACTGTGAGGTATTGAAAAACTCATGATCTTCACTTGCCCCACAAACACCTTTAAATGGGAGACCCATAATGGGTGCACACACATTTCTACATTACTGTACAGTCTTTACAGCCACACCTACACTTTTCCTCGTAAGTGTATATATTGTAATGTATATGGTTGTAAATTTTGACTTGGTCCGCAATCGATATGGACCGTGACTTGATGGATACCGTAATGAAATTGACTGGATTCTTTGGATCTGATATATTTGCATGTCCGTTATAAATAGATATAGAGTGTAACATTTGTGGATAGTAGTCTATTATGACTTGATCCTCTGGATCCAGAGATTCTATCTTTAGTTTTAAATGGATAATTAATTAGTTTTAAATTGATAATTATTTGGTTTCGTAAAAATTGGTCGTTGCCAAATTACCGGCCGTTTTTACATAAATTTCTTATGTTCTTGTGGTTCGGAACCCACGTAAAATTGTAGGTCCCCTCCGCCACCACGGAGGACACACACAATACACGATTACGAACACAGTTAGGTAGACCAGCCATGTGGATCCTAGGGTCTTTGTTGGTCTGAAACATTATAACATTATTATTATAACATTATGATAAAAATAATAACTTTCTCAAGAGTTTCAGCCACAGAAAATTGAATGAAACAAGTTTCATTCAATTTTCTGTGTTACCAGGTATTTATATTTTGAGGTTTATATATTTGTTTGTTCATTAATAATTAATACTTTACATGAAATGTGCATGACTGGGCCTTATAAGCTACTTTATAAGCTAATTTAATTGTAAATTGCATAATTTATTAGAGGTAATATCCGCATAACATCCGCAGTCAGAAGTGTGGATGCGGATGTTAAAAATGATGCGGATATCCGGTCCACCACACATATATATATATATATATATATATACACACACACACACACACACTGTGTACGCACGTGGTTTAGGTTAGTTTACTCATGTGGAAGCGTGGTTTAGGCTCCGCCTACAATTATGTCAGTCTCGTCCAAGTGCAACCGCGTTTGTTTGTTTGATAATGTTAAAGTTCATAATATGACGTCAAGCACACACGTATATATATTTTTAGCTTTTCTCCCTTATTCCTTTATCTAACCTCCCACTCACCCATTCCCCCTACTCACCCACCACTATATATTTTCATTTTTATTTTTTCTCTTTATCTTACCCCAATTCTTTCCCACTCCCGCACCACCATATATTTATTTGTTTAATTTTATTTTTATTTATATATTCCTTTATGACTATTCTCCTTTTCTTACACCACTCCCCGTTTACACCGTTTTTTACACAGCTGTGATTAAAATTTTTATTTTTTCCCCGTTTTCCCTTCATTTTCCTCTCATTTCCTCTTACCTCCTCACCCTTTTCCCTTCATCTACTGTAATGCACGCATACTACTGGGTGTACACTTAGAGTATGTCTGAACCAGTACTCGTGCCTTCATTTATTTTTATACTATACATATACCAATAAGCCATCTTTATGTATACAGTATATATATATATATATATATATATATATACAGGGTGGGCGGAAAGTAGCTCCCTATTTTGGATTGGTAAAAAAATACGTATATTATCCATTTATTTCAGAAGAAATAATATGAAAAGGTAGGCATACATGGTAGGTTTTCTCTAAAATTCAATGTGGGCTCCAACTCTTTCCACCAGCTTCTGGAGCCGCCCAGGAATGGCGTCCACTGACTTTAGCAGGAACTCCGGCGGGATGGAGGACATGACTTACCGAATTCGGTCCTCCAGTTCTTCCAATGTCCTCGGTTTGGTGCGGTAGACTTCTTCCTTTACCCACCCCCAAAGAAGAAGTCGCACGGTGTCAAGTCGGGGCTCCTGGCTGGCCATTGATGTGGACCACGACGACCCATCCAACGCCCAGGGAAGTGGGCATCCAGCCACTCACGGACAACAAGAGCGAAGTGCGGAGGGGCGCCATCTTGCATAAATATCAGATCGTCGATGTTCTCCCATGTGCTGACAACCGGCCAGACCTCGTTTCGCAACATAGCAAGGTACCGCTCAGCATTCATGGTGTTGCGCAGAAGGAACGGGCCCACAACCTGATCTGAGGTCATACCACACCACACCGTTACACTGAACCGATTCTGCCGTTTTTCAGCGGTAACCGTGCGACTTCTTTCTTTGGGGGTGGGTAAAGGAAGAAGTCTACCGCACCAAACCGAGGACATTGGAAGAACTGGAGGACCGAATTCGGGAAGTCATGTCCTCCATCCCGCCGGAGTTCCTGCTAAAGTCAGTGGACGCCATTCCTGGGCGGCTCCAGAAGCTGGTGGAAAGAGTTGGAGCCCACATTGAATTTTAGAGAAAACCTACCATGTATGCCTACCTTTTCATATTATTTCTTCTGAAATAAATGGATAATACACGTATTTTTTTACCAATCCAAAATTATATATATATATATATATATATATATATATATATGTATTTTTTTTAAGTTCAGTGTACCTAAGGTACATGTTGATAATTCTGAAATATGATGCTCTTAGTTCTAACGCTGTTCGCTCTCTGTTTCCAATTAGGTACGTCAACAAAGTAAATCTAGTGTATCAGTGGATACCCCCACTTCCCCCCCAAGTAATAGGAAGTCTCAAGGGGCGCGTCGATCCCTATTTTCGGAGTTCGGAAGACCCCTGGGAGGAGTATAGGGCCTTAAGGATACTTAGACCAGACCCAGGTCTATCAGGCACCTACAGCTGCACTGTTTCTACATTCGAAGAGAAGACACTGATTCTTCAAGTCTTCTTGTTTGGGGTGAGTTCTCAATATCTATCTATCTATCTATCTATATATATACACCTTTGTACCTTTGTAGCTGTTCCATGCGACGGTCTCTCTTCACACGAAGGTCAAGCTGGTGGCCCCACCTCTAGGATTGGCCTGGTGGAGAAGAGAATTCCTTTCTTCCGATCTCCATCGCGCATAGCCAGGCTATATATATATATATATATATATATATATATATATATAATATTATATATACAGTATATATATATATATATATATATATATATATATATATATATATATATATATATATATATATATATATATATATATATATATATATATATATAAGACTCCTTTTCCTTTATGTTACTATTAGATATATTTGGTCTTTAACAGAATCTATTACACTGGTCAACAAGGATTTTGTTTCCTCAGTGAGACTATGTGATTCCTATTGATTTTTAACACTGATTACATAAATGACCTTGAAATTTCTATATCACGCACGGTTTTCGATAAATTTTGTATTCCTTTATTTCATTATTATCAGCTTGAGTATTTATAATTTTTTATTTAAATAGGAGCTTCACCGTAATATTCCATATTGCAAAAGAAAATATCATTAGACTTGTGTTACTTTCCAGGTTTTGAAGTGCTTAAAAATTAAAATTCATTGGACGCTAAAATCGCACAATCTGGCAACCGTGCTAGTAGAATGATACAATAGTGACCGCTGCACTGTGTTGTCTGAAAAAAACACTCGCTAATCGTTTGTTGGTTGTCATTCAACACTGTTTGTGTCAAAAGCTCTAAAAAGCCATTTGTTTCGCAAATGTGATAACAACCAAGATATTTTCTGTCAAGTATACGGTGAGTTCACTCTCAAACCTCAAGAAGAATATCACTCCTCTCATTAAAAAAACATACGAGCTCTATTTCAGATGTAAAATAGGGGACCAAGACAAAAGCTGGGCTCCTCATATTTGTCGTACATCTTGCGCAGTAAATTTCAGGGCATGGCTAAAAGGTATTCGCCGATCCATGCCATTTGCTGTCCCCATGGTTTGGAGAGCGGAGAGATCACGTCACAGACTGTTAGTTTTGTTTGACGAATGTTTCTTGGTTTTCTTAAAAGGTGAAAGTACCGTAGACGAGCCTATGGAATTGGAACAAGACATGGACCCAGATTTTCAATCACCTGAGTCAAAAGAGCCTCACTTAATTACACAAGGTGAGTTAAATGACCTCGTCAGGGACTTAAGATTATCTAAGAGTCAAGCACAGCTACTAGGTTTTAGGCTGCAAGGATAGAATCTGTTGGCAATAAGCACTAACATTTCTGTGTTCCGCAACAGTCAAAACGATATGACCAAATTTTTTCTTTGAGTGGAAATCTGTGTTACTGTAACAATGTAAACGGATTGATGATGCCACTTGGTGATGAACATAAACCAGAAGAATGGCGAGTACTCATTGACTCATCCAAGTTAAGTCAGAAGGCTGTGCTGTTACACAATGGAAACGTTTATCCATCAATTCCCGTCGGACATAATGTTCATATGAAAGAGTCATATGAAAATATGGAGCTTGTTTTAAATTACTTGGAGTACACCAAGTATAACTGGTACATCTGTAGCGATTTAAAAGTCGTAGCGTTTTTTCTTGGCATGCGGGCCAGAGATTTTCATTATGCCATTAAGGAGTGGCCACTTCGTCAAGCTTTAGTTCCTGGGCAAAAGAGCGTCGTACATAAACAGCTGGTTGATCCCAAGAAGATATACCTGCCACTTCTTCACATTAAGTTCGGGCTAATGAAAAACCTCGATACTTAAAACAGAAGTTTCCGCGAATAAGTGACGCGAAGATAAGAAGTGTTTTTGTTGGTCCACAGATTAGAGAAGTTATGAATGACAGCAGTTGATGAAGTCCTAGACGGAACCGAGAGAGTTGCATGGGAAGCCTTTAAAGCAGTCGTGAAGAACCTTTTAGGTAAGAACAGGGCACCGAACTACGTGCAGTTGGTTGAGGAGATGTTTGAAACGTTTAGCTTAATTGGGTGCAGTATGTTCTTAACGGTACATTTCCTGCACTCGCATTTGGACTTTTTTCCGACCAACCTTGGTGACGTTAGTGATAAACACGGGGAAAGATATCACCAGGACATTTCCACAATGGAAAAATGGTACCAAGGCAAGTGGGACCGAACGATTCTGGCTGACTACTGCTGGACATTAATCAGGAAAGCACCAAATGTCGTCTATAAACGCAAGTCGTCGACAAAGAGATTTTAGATATGGTTAATATAATATTATAGCACGTCCTATACAATACTACATATGCAGTTTTGTATACTTTTGGGTAAAACGTAATTCGCTTTTTTCATGAATCCTACGTGATACAAAAATTCCAAGGTCATATTCGTAATCAGCACTGAAAATTCTATCAAGAACAAAGAACCTCATCGAAGAAACAAAAAAGGTAAAATTTGTTGACCAGTATTATCATTAAATGTTCATTCAGAAGTGGATTGAGGGGAAGTAATATGAAGGCGACCCTTTAACGACGATCGTTACAAATTGGTAGCGTTTGAAATACAACATTCATAACTTAACTCTGCAAAAATTCCGGCGTCAAAGGGTTAACTTCCCTAAGGAATCCATTGTGGAGAAACACGATTTGGTCTACAGAAGTGCTATTCTGTTAATATTTCTAAGGAATTTGTTTTGTGTATTTGCGTTTTGTGGTTGGGTTGACATATATACTCGTGTGTTTGTGTGTATATATATATATATATATATATATATATATATATAGTGCGGGAAGCTTGAGTAGAAATGATTCAAGGTTAATCCATTGTTTTTATTGTTTCCGATCGAGGTGAAAAGTTCATATATTGTTTCATTATATATAATATATATATATATATATATATATTTAGACCGTTTCACGAATATATGGTAATTTTTCAAATTGAATTTTGATAAACGCACACACACTTATTTTTTTATATAAAGGAAGAAAAACAAATAGACAAAATATCATTTTATTTGAATGATAAAAAGACACCCCTCAGATGGCACTTCTTTTACATTAATGGATAATTAGAGCAAATATAAGACTGAACGAAAAATATGTTTTAAAACAAAGCGACTTAAATTCTGTTTAAGACATATATTGATTAAGAATATAGGGATTTCAGTGGCTGAGGGACCTCCTTTCTCTGATTTTCAATGATTTGAAAGGCCAGTTGTCTCTCTTCCTCACTCTTTGTGAGCTTCTCATTAAACTCTGTAGCCAGTTTGACTCCTCGTTCAGCACAGTCGTTGATTACTTTGACTGCCATGACCCGATTACGGTGCTCCTCAATGTCTTCAAGTTTCTTGGGAATTTCTATTTTCAAACACTTGAAGAAGTCTTGTGTTTGAGTTGTGACAAAACTGGTAATCTTTAAGTCATTGGGGTTTTTGCAACACTCGGGGGTCCACCTTTTTGCCCTCACTTTTTCGAGGAGGCGCGTGGTGAAGGTTGTGGAGCATTAGAATCTTATCATCTTCAGTCACGAGGTTTGAGAAAAAGCCAAATCCTACAAGATCCTCACTCAAGTACCAACCATGGTTCTGAAGTTTTTTGAGGGCCGTAGCACCCACTTCCTTATCAACCTGGATCTTGTAGATATGTAGCATCTTGAGGAGGGCCAAATCATTTGCTGGAGCATCAATTCCAACTGGAGATGTATACCAAGCTTGAAGATAAACTGTCACTGAAAAGGCGTTTATTCGTATCAGAGCTTGTTTTTCATGAGGGGTGAGAAGGAATTGGTTCCTAAATAAGTAAATTTTTAAGGAATAGATGCCCTTTCCCATCCATCTAGCTCTGCTGTAAGCTCCTGGGTAGTGGAATCTGCTATCAGAGCCTTTATTTGTTTTAGGCATTGGACAACCAAGGAAGATAAGTGCAAGTTCTAAGTATTCCCTGTAGTCACCTCGAGTGTGGCCCTCTTGAAGTTTGGAGTTGATGAAAGAAATAAGCTTGTCTCTGTGCTTCAAGATCCAATGATCTAAAGATTCTGAGGTGAGATCATTGGGTTCATAGGGCTTGTAATTCTGCTGATCAATGTTATCCCAACAATCTCTGAATCGATTGAATAAGGGAATTTGTGGACCGAAGAAGAGAAAAACATGTCAAAAACTGCAGTGATAAGAAGCTCGTGGATATGGTGACGGCATGCCAGAAAAAGGAGTGATCTCTGAAGGGCCTTTTGGATGATGGTACAAGCCCCAGCATGGATACCTGTATTGCTTGCAGTAGTATCAAAACAAAGGCCTGCTACCCACTCATTTACTTGTGGCCATTGCTTCAAAACATCTAAAACTGCTCTCCCCATTTCTTCTCCCATTCCAGAAATAAGCTTTGGAATAGACAGTAATTTTTCTAATTCGCCTGCACCAGTCACAACAATGGGCATTACATCAATCTTACCCCCAAGCATGGATGGAAGAAGCTTTCCATCAAAATGAATTATTAAAGAGGTATTTGGTTGGAAACTGGCTTTAATGTCTTCTCCCATCTGCATCCGTGTTGATCGCCGAGACCTGTAGATAGAGGATGATGAAAGTGTGATCTCTTCAATTTCCACTCCAGCAGCTGAAAGGGCAGGTGCCACAATGTGCATAGCAGCTCTTGCAGATGTTCCAGTGCGGTCCAGAGCAGCCAAGAACTTTTTATCCCTAACAATTACACCTGGTTCAAGCTTCTCCTTTTTTGAAGATGATGATGAGAGTGCTCTGTAGAACAATTCATCACCAGATGATTCTTCACTTCCTCCTGAACCGGAATTTTCACATTGGTTGAGATCCACAACCTTTGTCAATTGCCTCATTTCTTCCTTTGATTTCCTGCGGTTTTTCCATTCTTTCCATGCTTATCTGTCGTGCTTTTGCCTTTCTTGAAAACTCCTTGTCTTCTGGACCCATAATCATTTTCCGATCGTTCCTTTGATCCTTAAGAAATCTTTATCCTGCAATTTTATTTCTGTTTCCACTTCTGAATGAGCTACATCGAAAAGCTTCTTTAAGCTGGTGACAAATTCTGCTTCACTCTTCTCTCGGGTAGGAGTTCATCGAGTTCGGTTCTTGACCAGCCCTTCATGCTTATTGTAAAGCCTTTTAAGCTTTGAGACAATATAAGGCTTGTGGGATGTAATTAAGGAGGCTTTTTCCCACATAGCAATAACTTCGTTGGCTACAGTTGCGCAAGCTACAGAGACATTTTGCTTTCCCACCTTAATGTGATAAAAAAGACGTTTAAGGACATCACTGTTAGTTGGAAGCTGCTTCTCAGAAAAACCCTCTTCCAGCACTTGTCCGACCAACCAGACTTCACACTTGTTTCTGGTTTTTGCCATAATTCTGAGGGAAAAAGTTTTACCACCTGTTAGTCTTAATAATAATATAATATAATATAATCATTAATCACTAACCTAAATTATAATATGACTTGATTACTGTAAGAAAGTTGTAAAGTAACATGAAGTAACCTTTCTAGAACAGTAAACTTGTGAAAATATAAGTAATTATAGCTGAAAAAGCAAATAAAACATCATATAATCCATAAAGGGAAAAAATGGAAATTCTAGAATAGTTATCCTGAAGGAAGAATTTTCTAGAATTCTCTCTAAAGAATATAGGGGGGTTACTGGACCATTCCTGAAAATGACCTACTTATCTTCCAATTTTATTTATGAATTTTATACCAAATTTAAGAGGACATCACAAAATAAATAAATAAATATATTTGCCAGAAAAATGAAAATTTTCTCATGAGGGGTAAAATAGATATGCATGGAGGGGTGGGATAGCAATAAGCTCTTGTCTTAATATTTTGCATGAAGTCTTTATTCATGACATATTACTTTTTTAGTATGTGTGCGTTGAGCCATCATAAATTTCGATTTTTTGAAACGGCCTAAATTATATATATATATATATACACACACAATTTTATATATATATATATATATATATATATATATATATATATATACAGGGTGTTCCAAAAAAAACTATATACTCTTTATAGCATCATATATTTTATAATTTAAAAAAACCAAATAATATATTGTTATAGCAATTGCCAATGAAAGGTAAATTAGTAATCTAAGTGATCAAAATGTTATAGCGAGTTGTTTGCATATAAAATTTAATTAACTACGCCAAGTGCTCAAAATGTTCTCCGGCGGCATGAATGCACTTTCAATACAACAAAATCGTGTGGTCTGGCACAGTAAATCGACACAACTGCAGGTACTGGTCACTTGATAATCCACATGTTTATGTGGATAAACATGTTAATTTACCAGGATTAACAGCATGGTGTGGTTTATCATCCAGGGGTTTGGTTGGACCATTTTTCTTCAATGGGACAGTTACCAGTGCCGCATATCTCGACATGCTGCTGACAGAAATTATACCTGCAGTTCGGAAGTTGTTTGGAAACGACGACTTTTACTTTCAACAAGATGGAGCCCCCCCTCATTATCATTGTGATGTCAGAAGGTACCTCGATGAAACGTTGCCTAACCGTTGGATAGGACGAAGAGGAAGCGTTGAGTATCCTCCACGTTCACCGGACTTGACTCCACTTGATTTTTACTTGTGGGGCTACCTGAAGGATGCAGTTTATGGTACAAGACCCGCAACACTCGAACACCTTAAGGATGCAAATAGGGAAAAGTGCGGGACCATCACAGCATCCACATTAGTCCATGTCTGCGAATCAGTTAGTCGACGCATTCAAAAGTGCATTCATGCCGCCGGAGAACATTTTGAGCACTTGGCGTAGTTAATTAAATTTTATATGCAAACAACTCGCTATAACATTTTGATCACTTAGATTACTAATTTACCTTTCATTGGCAATTGCTATAACAATATATTGTTTGGTTTTTTTTTTAAATTATAAAATATATGATGCTATAAAGAGTATATAGTTTTTTTGGGACACCCTATATATATATACACACACACACACACACACACACACACATATATATATATACACACATATATATATATACACAGTGTATATATATATATATATACACAGGAAGATGAAGACCAAGGCATTTGTATAAAACATTTATTCTACACTACGACGTTTCGAATCTGACTAAATTCATCACCAACAAATCTATAACGAGAGTATATACAAATACATAAAAGCAATAAAAACAAATTTTAAATGAAGTTAAAAAACTTAAATGTCACAGACGAAAAGAAATTCACCGTGTGGCACACGAAACAAAACTGGAACAGAATGCAAAAACAAAAAAAAAAAAGTACTGCAGACAAATAAAAGTTATTCGGTTTGAACGATATTTAATTTTATGGAAGCTGCCAAATTATTAAGGGACGAACGGAGATGTTTAATTTACATAGACTCAAATATTCTTAGATCAATAGCATCAGCAGAGGATGACAAAAAAGAAAAATATTAATATTAAATGGATGACTATAGTTAACAGAATGATCACATATCGCTGAGAATTCGGGATTAGACACATGTCGACGAGTCGTATAAGAGAGACCCCAATGTTTGCCAACCCTCTGTCTCAATTGTACTTATGTTTGACTTTTTTTTTATGCAGGAAGGAGAGGCCAAGGGCGAATGCCCGCAAAAGTCCCCCCGATGCCATAGAAAAAGAAGAGAGTCAAAATCAAGGCCGTGGGTTTTCAAGATGCCTAGACACTCTGCGTTTTAAAAATGGGAGGTCATAGGAGGAAAGAGTTGACCGGTTGAGTAGATGAAAGATTGAAAATACCGATTAACCCTTGCATTAGAGATTTGGACAGAAAAGGAGTAAGAAAATGTAGAAAGTCTGGTGCTACGTGCTCTCCTTAAAGGAGGAGGCATGCAGTTAGAGAGTTCAGAAGAGCAGTCTCCATAATAATAGCGATAGTAAAGAGAGAGTGAGGCAACGTTGCGGCGAAGAGAAAGAGATTGAAGACAGTGAGTAAGAGGCGGGGAACTGATGAGGCGAAAATCCTTTGATTCCACCCGGTCAAGTACGGCTGTATGGGTTGAGCCACCACGCACATGAGAAGCATACTCCATAGAAGGGAGAGCAAGACCCCTGTACAGAGACAGCAACTGAGTGGGAGCGAAAAACCGCGGAGGCAGTACAGCACACACCTAACCTATTAGAAGCTGTTTTAGAAAGAGAGAATATGCGACCTTTCCGGGAAAGACTTACGTAGTGAGTATTGCGACTTGCACACGAAAACAAGTAACCAACAAAGGAGCTCAGAGATGTTTCTTGATTTTATCAAATCTATTATTAATACTGGTTATTACATGACTAATTTTGATATAGAATCTCTTTTTACTAAAGTGCCTGTGAATGAGACTTATAATATTATATCTCATAATTTGTTTCGAGATAATGTTGATAGCTTTGGTCTGCATAATTCTAATTTCTCACGCTTGTTATATCTTGCTGTTAACTATACGGATTTTAAATTTAATAATGAGCTCTACAAACAAGTAGATGGGGTAACTATGGATTCTCTCCTAGGTCCATCTTTTGCTGATAGTTTTTTATGTCATTATAAACTATTTTGGCTAATGATTGTCCCTTAGAGTTTCCCACTGTTGCTTACAAGCGTTATGAGGATGAGTATCTTATATTGTTCAAACACAAAGATCATGTTCCTCTGTTTCTTGAGTACAAGAACTCTCATCATCAGAATATTAGGTTTACCATAAAAACTGAGAGGAATGATGAATTACCATTTTTGAACGTTTTGGTCACTCGTGATACGTCCTCGTTTATTACTTCGGTCTATCGAAAGAGAACCACTACTCCGCTTGGTACCAGTTTTTATAGTTCAATTTCTTTTATCAAAGTTGTTAGTTTGAAATGTAGAATTACTAGAACTTTTAGAATCTCTTTCAAATGGTTGTCGTTTCGTGGGGACATGGAGTATCTTAAATAATTTTTTGTTTTTAATCTTTATCCATCGAATTTGATTCATTAATGTATTCATGATTTCTTGAATGATATTTATCAACCTAAACAATTGTCGCCTACAGCCCCTAAGCCTAAAATTTATGTTAAATTCCCTTTTTGGGATCTTCTAAATTAGTTAGTATGCTTAATAATTTACTGAATAGATATTTTCCTCATTGCCAATTCATTTTTCTTGGTTTGAATAATGTCAGCCTCTTCACAGTTTTTAACCATAAAGAGAGACTCCCCGTTTCTTTGGGATACTCTGTTGTTTATTTGTTTTCATGTGCGAGTTGCAATGCTCACTACATAGGTCAAACATGCCTACAACTGAGAGAGAGGGTTGACAAGCATAGCGGTGTCTCTAATAGGACTAGTCAACCTGTCTAAGCCAGAATTCTCAGTTATATGTAATCATTCTGTTAACTGTACTCATCCATTTAATATTTGTAACTTTTTTGTTTGTCAGTCTAAGAGAATTGGAGTCTATGTACACTCCGTCCGTCCCTCAGTGATTTGGCTGCTTCCATGAAATTAAATATTGTTTAAACCAACTAACTTTTCCTTGTTTGCAGTGCCTTTTTTTTTTTTTTGGCATTCTGCTTGTTCGTTCCGTCTATGACATTTGTTTTATAACTTCGTTTAAATTTGGTTTTTATTGCTTTTATGTATTTGTTTATACTCTCGTTTTAGATTTGCTGATGATGCATCTAATCAGATTCGAAACGTCCTATTGTGGAATAAAGTTTTATACAATCGCCTTACTCTTCATCTTTCTGCGTAAACTCAGGTTTCCTAGAAACCGGTCCATAGCTTATATACGTATATACGTATATCGTAGGATACGTTATGATAGCTTCAAATGAAGGTTCAGGATCAACCTATGGTCGACCCCTCTACGGCATCCCGCTTCATTTGCGGGATTTGTTGGAGGAAGAGAATTGATTTCCCCTCTCCTCCAGCCCTCGTAGCCAGCCGCGCATAGCTGGTCAGGGACCCAAATGCCATCTGTTAGCTATATTCTTTGGGTTGACAAAAGAAATATATTTTAAAACGTCGATGGATTCTCTGACAAGTAACTGATTGTTTCGCAATCTTATAATGGCTCAGCTTTTAATTGTATATATATATATATATATATATATATATATATATATGCGCAACGGTGGTGTAGTAGTTAACATTGCTGACTACGAATCCACCGGCCCGGGTTCGAAAACCGGTGACGGCAGGCAGGGCGCAATAAAACCCAGCTGTTCGTCTTTCCACATAACAAAAATTGGTTGGTAGATAAATGGGTACCCTGGGTAGCCTAGTGGTTAAGATGCTGGGGTGCTGATCGGGAGGGCGAGGACTGTAATTTCTGACCGCCTGTGGTGGGGTGGGGTTCGGATTCCACGTTAAACTGTAGGTCTAAGGTGGAGTGACAAGTATGACCTTCGTCAGCATAAACAATTCGGGTGGAAACAAAACCAAGGTTAACTTTGGTGCATCTTGCTACTAATGAATCATTCACTTGGACTTATAAACACAGGTAGGCCTTATATCTTCATTCCGAACTGACTAAATTGATAACCCACTGAGTTGATAACACCAAGTGCTGCATCTTCCAGTGGGGATAAACCACGTATAGAAGCCTCGTCAGTACATTAACCGACTTTCTACACATTCTCATTCCTTTTCTGTCCAACTCTCTAACGCAATGGTTAATCGGCATTTTCAATATTTCATTTATTGAACCAGTCAACTCTGGAACAATCTTGCTCAATCCATGTTTCCCCGTGTCTACGACCTCCAATTTTTCAAACGCAGAGTGTCTAGGCATCTCCAAACCCTGGACCTTGATTCTGGCTCTCTTCTACTTCTATGGGGGAGGCGCTTTTTGTTATTTGCCCTTGGCACCCTCCTTCTTGCACAAAAAAAATTAACATTACGTTTGGGTGAATCTGTACGTTTATAATTTGTCTAGACGACTTTAGTGAGATCCTGAAGATAGCGAGAGGTAATAACAACTAGACTCTTCGATCGGTCGATGCGGTTTTAAGTTAGAAATTATTTCTCAGTCGTTCCAAGTGCTCAGACTGGTATTTAACGAGATCTCCTACCCATCCCCACGGTGGGGGGTCTTAGATAGTCATATGAGCGGTAAGATAATTAATAAGCTATACTGTTCTTTCATAGGTCGTTTATTACCAAATTTTATCGCGATTTCTCGTCGGTCTTTTTGATCGACGCAATTCCCCCAACGCGACCGTAAATGCGGTATATTTGAATTTCCCCTCCTGTGCGATGTACGAACGGAACAATTCGGCTAATTTAGGTTAGGATCGGTTAGGTTAGGTTAGGGTAGGGTTAGGTTAGATTAGATCAAGGTTAGGTTAGGTGAACCTAATTTAACCTATCTAACCGAAACCTAACCCACCCAAACCAACCTAATTTTGTGAGATCGCTTAAGTCGGTATTGATCTCCTAAAAGGTGAGCTGTGAGCGATATAGCACGCCACTGCTCAGTGTGCTCACAAATCTACCTCTGAGAAAATAATAATTGAGTTGCGAGATCAAAAACCTGTGAGTAATGACCTCTGTGTGGGATATGTAATTACCTAACAAGAAGTATAGACCGTCTCGAAACACATAATTAATCTCACCACTACTACGTTTAAGCACTCTCACTACTCTGGAAAAATTCACGGCGTATTGAGCGTTAAGGATACTGCTTAGCGGTAGCTCCATCTTTCTTTGTTACCGTAGGTACAGGTGTTTCTTGGTGATGCTGCGAGAATACTTCTGGATAGCACGTCACGACACTTCAAGCTGAGATGCAGGAGTGAGGCAAACTGCTTGCTTCAGTTCGTGAGGGTGATCTGGTGGTGAGTCATGGGTATTAGGATCGAAGCGCCAGTTGTTGGTGGCTCTACAACTTGGCTGCGCTGGACGAAATGTGTAAGAATATACACCAAATTGAAAATGTAGTTTCGGGAGGGGAAAAAAGAATATACACAAAATTGCTTAACACGTTAAATGATTCGATAGTATATCAATTAACATTGAGGGGTTCTATTCGAGAAATAGGCGTGTCCATACCGTTCTACTCTGGGGAACAAAAGATATTTGTCACTAAGTTCTATTGTAAAGGCACACAAGCCTTTAGCTATGACCTCACTAGGCACTACCTCATTGTGGTAAACGTTGATGTGGTGGTAAAAATATTTTAAATTGCCCATGATCACTAAGTTGGCGCTTTTTGTTGCGGGAGTGAATCGGTTATGTGTATCATGACGTAATAAATTTTGTCGTACCATTGGTCAACGAGTTTCTTAATTAATGCAGTCTTTGTTTTTCTTCACTGATCGTTTGAACTTTTGCTTCACTGTAGTTATATGTTTTGACACAGCTAGGGTTGCCAACTCCATGAAGTTTGAAAAAAAGGACAAGAACATCAATTCCAATATACTGTCTACAAGGTTAGGGAAAGAAGTAAAATTCTATTTATAATTTATTACAATTTATACTGCATGCTTTTTTTTTGCATATTTTCTTAAAGTAAATATTTTTATTGATATACAGATATTGACCCATTGAGTCATGCATTGACAAAATTTATGGTAACAATATTTATTTTTAAATTTATACTTTTCCGCTACACGGAACGTTAACATTTAAGTGAATAAATGAATTTATAAAATGTTACTCGACTTAAGACTTTATAATTATTTCCTTTTAAACAAAAGTTTTGTTATAAAACTGTTGTTTGGAACAAGATTGTTATCAGAAAAGGACAAATGGCGTCCTTTCCGAACTCAAGAAAGGACAAGGACAAAAATCTACAAAAAAGGACTGTCCTTTTCAAAAAAGGACGGTTGGCAACCCTAGACTCACAGCTTAAATTCGATAAATATTCGAAGACGTCTTTAGCATTACGAACCCCTGTGATACTCTCGTTAGAATAACTATAAAACAATTGAGTATCCTGACCGTCATCCTCGAGTGAATTAAGGCCGATTTAAAAGCCTCAAAAGACGCGTGAAAGGACGGACGTCGAGTATTCACTACATCTTCAGATTTTACAGAGTACCACTTTAAAAGTATTGCAAGCAATATCAGAGGCAGCTATTGTTGTTAAAAAGTTAAATTTGGGAGAGATGTATAAGTACACACACGCAGATAATTATGGTAAAACTTAGAAGCAAATCTTCAGCACCTGAGTACGTGTTCACAACAGCGATGTTTGCGGATGACTAACGAGATTAAACACAACGACTGATGACGCCAATTTGTGGGCGGTGTCTATACTGTATATCCAGTCAAATCAAGCACAGCTATTCGTAAACCCATGCATACACTGTAGGTGTCTATACATCATGTCCAGACAAGAGTGTTGCGCACACGCACGCACATATATATATATATATATATATATATATATACACACACAGTGGTGTAGTGCTAAATAAAGAAGTGAGGGAACGCATTTTGAAAGTGTTACTCAGATGCGGGGGGGACAATGGCGAGCGCGGTGAGCCCATACAGCTGGGGGTCCGGGGGCACTGTAAGCCCCCCGGGAAATCTTTTGAAATCTGACCAATTTCAGGGATATTTTGAGGTCATATGCACTGGATATTAGGATATATTCCAAGGTTGAAGATGCAGTATTTCCAGTGTCATTAGATATACGACATCCAGTACGATCAATAAAAATAGCTAACAACTGGAATGATTAACTAAAAAAAAGTTAACAACTGGTACGCCGCCGTGGTGACTGTTTCACCAGATCTTTATAGGCTAGCATTGCCTCAGTCGAAGCTAAAAGAAATGAAGCAGTTAATGATTCTTTCTCATATTTCTTCTAGGGGTGGGAATTAAAATTTCATGACGTTAGAGATTTGTAAGTTCGGATTTATTTGAAATAGTGAGGGAACGCCGTTCCGTCTACCAAAAAAAGTAAGGGAACGCCGTTCCCACGCGTTCCCACAGCACTACACCACTGTATGTATATATATATATATATATATATATATATATATATATATTCAAAGGTTAAAAGAAAATGATGCGCACAGCCTAATACCCCATAATAATTTATTTAAAGTACATGAATTAAATAATTTATAAAATAAATAGAAACAAATAAACATGCAATAATAATAATAATCATAAGTAAATAAACGAGTCGAAAATTTAAAATAACTTATAAAAATAAATAAACAACAAAATACTCTAAAAAGGATATCAATAAATTAAATCAAAGTATGTACATCGACTAATGATTCCTCACGGAAACCAAAGGGAACAGTATCGTCGGTCCCAGATAATTGATAGCATTTTCTTTAGGTATTGCGCACACCTTAGTTTCTCTGAACTCCTTAACTTCTCCTAGTTTCCGCGCTCGGAAGTTGGAAGTCACCACAACCAGATGAGGAGGCGCGGCATCGTCATCAATTCCTGGTTCTTATAAACTTACCAGATGTTTAAGAGGGGCGAAGTTAACGCTCTGACGATTTGCGGGATTTAAAGTGGTGCCCTTCGCCTTCAAAATGTACTTGAAATTATCTCCGATCCTTACACATACCCCGTAAGTTTTTGAACCACTCGAAACAAATAAGTCCGCGTAAGCTCTGTCGCCACACTCGTCCTTAATTTCGAGGAACTTGCCTATAGGAGGCATATATTCACCTTCCTTCGCCTTAAACACCACACTGTCGGGATCGGCGTACAGGATCCGTCGACCCAGAGAATGCATTAGGCCCCAAAGCTTAATGTGTCCGTAAGCCGTCGTAAAACTAGCCACAGGGATGTTTGTGACGCGAGATGTGTTTGTAGCCAAATCGGTCCTATTGTAACGTATTATGTACGTATTACCTACGTAAACAATTTCAAGAACCTCTCTATCATCAGCTTTGGCGTAATCCCATACTTCGTCAAAACTAGAGCTAAATGCACGTTCTCCTTGTCAGAGTTTTGTGCAAACATGCCCCGAAGACTGGTCAAACAAAGCATTGCACTAAAGAGCTTGCCATGGTTTCGCGCAATGTGCTCCCGCTCAAGTCGTATACCCTCATGATCTTGATAACGTCGAATGTAATCCTTTTTTACGTCCTCGGTCTCAACACCTTGTGGATACTCTGACGCTTCAACTTTCTTTCAGGAAGGTGTTGATATAAGGAGTGAAGTGGTTATTGAGTTTCTGAAACCTCCACACCTCATAAATCTTTAATATTCTCTACCCGTGAGGAACGACTAGGTCGAACTTAAGGCTTGTAAAAACACCTCAGATCTTCCTCTGATTGACTGTATGTTACACACACTGTTGTTCCCTTCTGCGTACTTCATGCACAGGGGAAACATAAGCTTGTGATCGATGACAACGGGTACGATGGGCACCCATAAATCATGAGGGGGTAAGTAAATCAATGAAAGATAGACCAAAATAGTTCTCGTTTAAATTGTCGAGAATTCTTCGATAGTGGTTAGGGAAGGCCTCATGAGCTTTTCAAGGGCACCTACGAGGTATGGATTATTTTTCACCACGCAGGGATATAAATAGCAAAATCAAAGTAATAAATCTTTACACCATCCGCAAGTGGAAAGTATAGTTTGAGAGGGTTTGTACATCTTCCAAACAAACTGTCACCACACTTGACAGGGTCCACCACCATTGAACGTTTGATAACCCTTATTTCGTTACGGTGGTGCTCGTTGGTTTCCAGCCACTCATCATAATCTTGTTCCCATAATATCCTTTGAGTGAACTGTGAATTTATAAGTTGGTCAAGAGTACGGGTAAGTGGAAAATATAGTTTGAGAGGGCTTGTGCATCCTCCATACAAACTGTCACCACACTTGACAGGGTCCACCACCATTGAATGTTTGATAATTCTTATTTCCTTACGGTGATGCTCGTTGGTTTCCAGCCACTCATCATAATCTTGTTCCCATAATATCCTTTGAGTGAAGTGTGAATTTATAAGCTGGTCAAGAGTACAGGTCCATGCCAGACTATTGGTGGGAATCTACAGTGGAAGCCACTTGTAATACCATACTCAGGACGTGGGCATCCGTGCCAAATTCATCCGCAGAAGGAGTACACTGTCTTCTCACTAGTGCGTAGTCCCTCACTGACTCCATCAGCCCAGAAAACGCTGCCACTAAACTTAATGGCCACAAATCCGGTGTTGCGCGTGTGTTTTATATTTATGCCTGTCTGTTGTTGCAAGCGCGTAAGGTTTGAAGAGCTTTATAACCGTAACTGCGTGGTTTGTTTCTGGGTATGATAGCAAGTGTATTCTTTGGCATGAAATTGTTCTTGAATACAGTAAAGCAAAGAGAGACAATCGTGGTTCTGTGTAGTGGATCTCAATTGAATCGGGTAATATACATATTTGTAAAGGTTTGGAAGCTTCCTCTAAGCACACGTACATCGTTCACACAATAACGCTCAGACTCATTCGCTATAGTGTACAGATTTTCCTCATTGAAGCTGTTGTAATAACGATCAAAATCTTATCATTCACTCGCACTCATACCGTTGTAGTTAAAGTAATGTTTCGAGGTGGTAATCCAATTTAGTTTAAAATGTCACGGGTGAGGAATGTAAGGAAAATAATTTTTGAAACCTCGGCATCCACCCCCATCACCTTCAGTAGCTTAGCTAACTTACAAAGCGTGAACAACAGTATGTCTTTGAACTGAACATTTTCCCTTATTTGCATTTGTATGAACTTAGTATCTCTTTTCAAGGGGTCACCCGTGAATATTGCTGATGTCTCATGTTCAAGCAGTTCTTTATAAAGAAACCGTGCATCAAACTTTCCGGCGTTGTGCGCTAGAACATAGTTATTTTTTTGCACTGATTGGCTATCATGACTAATTCACAAACAACTTCATGGTAATTCTGTCATCATTGTCTTAAAAATGATGGTCCGTTTACCACACTTGCGTCATTCATTACACTCAACATCCGAACATTCATCGCAGAGGGGTTTGGCTCACGAGTGAGTGAGGGATAACGTCCTTCGTCTCAGGGTTAATGTTGGTGTCTATGTCGTAGTATACAATAATACACGATTTATTTTTAGGTTTGGTATCTTTTATGAAGTAGACATGTTTAACAGCGTTTCCCTTCTTATTAATATATATATATATATCACTCAAACCCGCAGGGAAAAAATTATAAAACAGTGTTTCAAAAGGATAATTAATTTCGGCCGGTCACAACCAAGCCTTTTTCAAAGCCATAAACTAGTTAAAATGTCTAAAAAAGTTATAAAACTTCCGCCCCGCGGAAGAGCTGAAGTTAAAATGACTATGTTAAAGCATAATCACGGACAGGGGACAGAGAGATGGTGGCTGTCGTACGTCTGGCAGTTGACAAAGGCAAAATATTGCCCAGATTTCAAACATTCGAGATGAGAAATCTTTAAATAAAAATCAATCCTGTACATCTGGCAGCCGGTCACGACCCGAAATTGTCCTAAAATATTTTAAAATGTTAAAAATAAAGCTATTCATACTGTAGGACAGCTTAATATTTGAAATGGTGTTTTCTCCTAAAATATAAAATGCTTCGTATATTTGTCTCTGTTCCTGGTCAGACCTTCATGATAGGTTTAGAATCCTGGAAGTTAAAAATATGATTATGATGTTCCCTATGCTGAACCAAGCTACTATAAGTATTACCCGATCTCAGGTCACGTTTGTGGGAATTAATCCTTCTCTGAAAATCAATTGTCTCTTCGATGTAATTTTGAGGACAGCCTCCACATGGGATTTCATAAACTACGCCAGAATTGTTGGAGGCTTTTGTAATAGGATGACGGATGAACGAAGACACTTTATTTGGCACAGCGGAGACCAACTTAATCTGCTGTGGCAAGAGTGAGGAAAGCCCTTTGTTAACCTCAAAGGGCACTTTCAGGAATGAAACGTCTTTATCCTGGTTCCTAGTTTAGGGAGAAAAGAAAGATCTCCTAGCGGCGAAATAAGCTTTATCAATGAACAGTTTGGAATAACCCAAACCTATAAATATACTTTAAAATATGTAAACCTTCATAGTCAAGATAAATGGGGTCACAAATCCTGAAAGCTCTCAAAAAGAGACCCAAAATAACGCCTTTTTTAGTACAGCGAGAATGATTGGAAAAAGCATGAATATAGCTGTCTGAATGCGTAGGCTTTCTAAATACTTTGAAAGAAGGTCTTCGGTTGGGATCTCTTAAAATAAGAACATCCAAAAACGAGAGAGATCCACTAATCTCAACTTCATACGTAAACTGTATAAAAGGTACAAAACTTAAGAAATCCCATCAGCTCATCCAAACCCACATGAGATTCCAAAATAACACCCATGTCATCAACGTAACGGAACCGATTGACCCCCGGCACCAAAGATTCTGGCAAAAAATTAACTTCAAAAAATTCCATAAAAATGTTAGCTAAAATTGGAGAGAGCGAAGAGTTCATTGGTAAACCTGTCTTTTGTCTAAAAAATTACCCGTTAAAAGAAAAATAATTATGTTTCGAGCAAAGTCTAACAAGCTCTAAAATAATTCCATAATCAAACGGAATGGTCTCAGGATGATCATGAAGCCACTCTTGTAGGAACTGCAAGGTTGGAGCCAAAGGGACTCTGGTAAACAAAGATACCACGTCAAAACTCACCAATTTTCTTCCTGATAAGTCTGTATCAGTCTTTTATCAGGAAAAAAAATTGGTAAGTTTTGACGTGGTATCTTTGTTGACATTGGGCGATTGACGTTGGGGGCTTATTAAAATTGCGGGTATAACGGAAAAGTACCATACGTTGTGTCTTAAGTGACAAAGTACTGTCTTTATGTTGTTCTTTAATTGACCGAGCAAATTTGTCATTTGAGTCATTTATGATTGCGTAACATGGTGGGAGGTGAGGGGAACAGTAAGGCGATAATTTTTTTACTCAATTGCGAGTAAGTTGTTAATGATACTGGCTTTACGTTCATGTACACAGTATATATATATATATATAACCATTAGTTTTGCTTCCGCCTGAATTGTTCATTCTGACGAAGATCAAGCTTGTTGCTTCACCTTACACCTACAGCTTAACGTGGAATCAAAACCACGACGCAGGAAGGAACTCAGACATTACAAAGTCCTCGTTCGGACTCGATCTTACGACCTCCCGATTAATAACCTAGCATCTTAACCACTAGGCTACCCAGGGTCTCCATTTGTCTACCAGTCAATTATATGTATGAAAAGATGAATAGCTGTGTAAGCTGAGCGCCGCCTTCCCTCGCTGGGAATCGAACCTGGACCGGTGGATTCGTAGTGAGCGATACTATCCACTGCACGTCTGCACCACCGATAAACATACATTTAAATTAAATAAAAATAATCCTTATAAAACTTATGAATACCTAATGCTGGTGAAAATTCACAGAACAATAGAAATAAAGACGGAGTTGCTGCTCCGCATATTAATATTCGTGACGTAGTGCGAGAGCTTCGCTTCTCAACGGATCTGAGCCACGAGGAAGACGAATCACACAAGTTACGAATTTACGTTATTTCCACTTCGGCGCATTTTCCTATGAAATAATTAAGGTTGCTTCTTCTTTTCAGGATTTAAACTTTCAATATTTGAATGTACGGTGTATATATATATATATATATATATATATTATATATATACAGTCGAGGCCACTTGTAAGAATCACGTTTGTACCAGAATAAATTGATTCTTACATCCGACTGATTCTTACATCCGTTTCAGTATCATTGGCACGTTATTATTTCATATTAATAAAATACTGTACTAAAACATATTTTTTATTTATCAACTTTTTATTTAAATGCTTTATATGTACACAAAATGATAAAAACTTTATATTGTTATTTATTATAAAAAATTAAACTGAACATACTTATTATGACAGCATTAAAATATATTTCACATACAAATAAATTTCTTAACACTAAAACAATTACTCAGTCTTCGATAAATTTTTTATGACTATATTTTCAATACATTCTTGATATTTATAATGCAACTGGAAAAATGTTGCAGTTTCTGAAGTTTCATCAGAGCATTCAACATACTGTCTTAAAATTGCAAGCGCTCTTCTAACATCAGCCATTTTTGGTTTGACGATTTCTTCTCATCCGTCATCCACGTTTCTGTTGGTATCGTCCTGCAGCCCTAAACATTCATCTATCAATTCGTTGTCTTCAATTAAATCATTTGCGCGTGTTTGTTCATTTAACTCCACCTCATACAATTTTTCCATCAGCGCATTCGTTTGCACCTCAGAAAATACACATTCTACACTATGTTCAGAGACACTTTCATTAACAAGATCATTTTCAGTAAATTTAGCTTTTGCAAAACAATTTACAATTGTAGAAGATTTTATTTTGTTCCAAGCATTATTTAGATAATGAATGGCATCTAGCACTGTTATTCCTTTAGCAATATCATTGGCTGAGAGAGTTTCCTCGTCATCGTACATAGCAAGATAAGTTTTTCCCGCTCACTGAGAGGAAATTCCATTATTAATGATTCTTACAAGCGAAATTGCCTAATTCTTAATTCAGAATAAATTATTATTGTGTATATATACAATTGGAATCGGAACTGAGAGAAATGATTCTTACATGCGAATGATTCTTAAACGCGTGATCATTACAAGCGGCCTCGACTGTATATATATCATCATCACCATGTAGTTACGGTAATAAAATGCTATTTAGAATCTGCGTTCTGTCTTACACTAAGAACTACGACTTTCTGCGCATAAAGAATTAGTAGCAGCTGTTAAAAAGTTAAATTTTTAATTTTGAGATCATGAAAGCAAGAGACTGTATTTGTATGATATACATAAAACCTAATTTTATTTTGGATAGTAATGGACAGCTTTCTTTTTTATTCGTATTCTCTATACTTTCATAGAAACTTTTTATGCTGATTTCCTCTGCACAAAAGCCTTTGGACATTAAGAAATTTCTTTTTCTTCAGGAGAAGATTATTGGGAGAAACTTTATATCGAGAGTTTTAGACAAAGAACTTTTTCATTCAACGTTTTGCAGAACTTTTGCATTAGGGGCTCTTAGGCGTCTTAGAAAAGAAAGAACATGCATGCATATTGAAATATGAACGATATATATATATCCATTCTTTTCATCACTTTCCTACTAAAATATGCATCAGTGTAAGTGATAAACACGAAACTCAGTCTGTGTTTATATCGATTCTATAAGAACAAAAATTCTAAATGTGTGTGTGTGTGTATATATATATATATGTAGTTCCCAATAAATTTATTTATTTAAAATAAATGACAGTGATCAAATGAACATACAACTAAACCTTTGTTGTTCTGAAGGCGTCTCATTTGGGTTAGCTTCTCCGAGGCTGGTTTTATAGCTACATAATGTATTTCCCTATTGTTCGTAACCCTTCGTTGTTCTATCATTGCAAAGGCCTAAAGTGTTGCAAACTGTAGTTAACGATGCAATGTAAGAATAGTAGAATGCGAAACACAAACTGATAATATGATGAATGCGTGAAATACATCCGTAAAAGAAGAACAATTAACGAAAAAAAGGAATAGCAAAGAGAAGTAAACGTGCTTATATTGGTTCTCTACGTCTTTTCTTATGCATAATAAGAGATAATGTAAGCGTTTCATAATGTAACGTAATCATTATACACACACATTCATCTGGATATATACGTGTATATATATATATATGGGATGAATTTCACAATTAAACACGTGAAATGATGAATGATGCAAACCCACAGGGAAAAATAAAAATGATTCCAAGGCCTTTCGTGTATTCAGAGGTATACCTCGTCAGGGAGGTGTACTTCTGAATACACGAAAGGCCTTGGAATCATTTTTCTTTTTCTCTGTGGGTTTGCATCATATATATATTTATCGATACTTTCACCACATATTTAAGAAAGCAAAACACACATACAAACAAGTCCTCCGTCCCAAATTATTTGCCCTGTTGAGGCTAAATTTTAATTCTTCAAAACTTACATTTATTTAATGACTTTTCTTCTTTTTTTTTAAGTAGAAATGACACAAAATTCTATAAATAAAAAGTAAAGTATGCGAGAAAAGAGTAAAAACAAAATAAATTACAGTATGGCGGAACCACGTTGAACGGAAGGAGAACATAATTAAATTACAAGTTTGATTGACATTTGCAAATCCATTAAAACCGAGGAAAGAAGAATTTAATCCCTAGTTTTTATTAAGACAAGATTCAAATTAATTTTAAAGAGACTCATTGCAGCATCTTCCTTCCTTTCTTCTTCTCTTAATAAATATAACTTCTAAAGTTTAAATCATGATTCATTTTCAAAAGTTTTTGTATGCAATAAATATTTTTTTACAATATATATATATATATATATATATATGTATATCAGGAGAATTTTCAAACATCTGATATTTTAAAAGGTTTGTATTTTTTTTAACTAAAATAAAAGTGTAAAATGTTTACTGTACCGTCTCTACGTATGGGTAATTAGTCCCCGAGTGCAAAACATGCTCTGTCTGATGTTCTCTTTGCACACAAACAACAAAATTTTGTAGTTCACTCGACAGAATTTGTTGAAATTTTATAAATTTCTTGTTCAATTGATGCTCTCAAGGAATTATGTTGAAGCCTTATTAACACCATTGAGAAGATTAGTGATGTGTGTTCCATAGAAGCAAGAAAGCATTTCTTAGCCTAATAAAAATTAGCAAAAAAATTTGTAAAATGTACGTTTGAATGAAGTATTTTTTAAAATTTTACTCAATTTTAATGCGCATCGTGTGACGGGAGTCGCTCGTCTGTTCAAAGTCAGAGTAAGCAATCAAAAGCTTTGCGTATGACACGTTATCGTACTGCAATGCTGAATGCTGTGATAAAGAAAATTTTCAGACTTTATCACATTAATGCATTGGGTACTGGGTTGGTACGATAATAACAATACAAATTGTATCAGTGTTTTCCAATTAAAGAAAAAGTAAAAAAATAGCAATATTCTGTTTAAAAAGTTTGGCAGAATACAGCCATCATAGCAAAGCGCTCAGTTGCTTACCGTGGATGTATATGAAATCATCGAAAGTAGTTTATTTTCAGCCACTTATATCTTAAGAATTTTAATATTTATTCATCCACATTCCACATAATAAAACTATATTTTATACGGCTTCAAAATTAAAAATAATATTAAGTAATTTTTATTTGCATAAGATGTTGCGCAAATTTGTGCAAAATTAGTAAATTGCTCATTTTTTAATTTTTATTTTGGACACCAGTTTTGGAGACAAACTGTCACTTAGTGAATGATATGATATGGTTTCGCTATGCTCGAGGGTGAAAGTGGGAAATTTTAAAATGTAAGGGTGTTTTTAATTGCTTTAATTTACTTCAACTATGTTACATTTAATTAAGTAAGATAGACAACAAACTTTTTTATTTTAGTTTTTTAATATTATTTTGAATGCATATCTTAAAAAAAATTCCACGACATGCTACTGGAGAGAATGGTTTTAACATTTATTTGCACCTCTAAGAAATAGTTCACCTCTCCTTATTTCCTTCTCGTAGTAGATATTGAATATAAAAAGTCAGAAAGCAAAAAATATTTCGAATACAAACACGCCAAATGAGGAGGATCAGAGATTCATTTCGCGAGAGCTATTTTCTTTAGCATCAGAAGTAAGTTTGTTTGAATCAATTCTTTTCGTTAAGAAAAACTTACATTTTTCAATTTTTCAATGAAATTTTCCATAGCAAAATTTTAATGATACATAAGTTTGTATAATTTGTATGATATATTCACTTTCCATTATAAAGTAAAACAAGTTTAAAAGTATAAATATTTTTACTCTGCAGTTCTGAAAAATTTAGTCTCATGCCAAGGACAACAAATTTCAACTTTTTTTTTTTTGGCATTTTTGACGGAATAACTTTATTTATGAATTCGCATACGCTGAATCGATAGTAATTTCAGGTTTTTTATATCACGTATAGTTTTATAGATACTGTACTGTATGTACATACTACGGGGCCACTCAATATATTTTACCCTACCTTTTTTTTTCTTTCCAAGTTTCCTTGTAAGTTCCAGAAATTCTGTACACAAGTAGTTACATACCTTTTTTACAAGTTTTTATTTTTCCACATAGTCTCCATCCTTTTCTACGACTTTCCGCCACCTCGAAACAAGGGCCTTTATTCCTTGCTGGTAAAAGTCCGCTGGCTTCCGCTGGAGCCACCTCTTAACCTCCTCAACAACCTCATCGTCACTCTGAAACTTTCTTCCACGAACAGCATCTTTCATTGGCCCAAACAAATGAAAGTCTGAAGGTGCCAGATCCGGGCTGTATGGAGGGTGGGGTAACACAGTCAAGCGCATTTTTGTGATGGCCTCTCCTGTTTGCAAACTGTTGTGTGGTCTTGCGTTATCGTGCAAAAGAAGGACGTCTTCCAGTTTTCTTTCCGGTCGAACTCGCTTTATACGTCTCTGGAGTCTCTGTAGGATAGCAATATATGCCTCTGAGTTGATTGTTTGTCCTTTCTTCATAATGTCCACCAGAATCACCCCTTTCATGTCCCAGAAGATGGTGGCCATAACCTTTCCTGCAGAGGGAGCCATTTTTAACTTTTTCTTGCATGGGGAGTCTGTGTGATGCCACTCCATGGATTGGCGTTTTGTTTCAGGTTCAAAGTGGTGTACCCAAGTCTCATCCCCAGTCACAATTCGTGGAAGGAAGTCATCCCCTTTTGTCTCGTATCGAACCAACGACTCAGAAGCAATTTCTTTTCTTTGGGTTTTGTGATCTTCAGTCAGTTGGCGAGGAACAAACCGTGAACACACTTTTGAGTATTCCAGTTGCTGAATTATCGTATTCACACTTCCTTCACTAATTCCTAGCTCCAGTGATAGCTCTTTGTATGTGACGCGCCGATTTGATCGAACGATGCTGTTAGCACGTTGCACAGTGTGAGATGTCACAGCCGATGCCGGCGACCGCTGCGTAGACGTTTGTGAATATTCCCAACTGTTTCCTTCTCTGCGGTTAAGAACTCGATAACAGCTCTCTGTTTACGACGCACATCACTGTGAGATGCCATTTACGAAACTGCTTAACCATCGGTTTTATACAAGGGCGTTTAAAAGCGGTTTTATACAAGGAGGGGGGTTCAAATTGGAAAAATCCGGTTATGTAAAACGCAGAAAGTTCAAACTTACGGCCCAAAAGACATTTCAACCCCATGGCCTATTATTTAGCTAAGAAAAAAGGGTGGGGCAAAATATATTGAGTGCCCCTAGTAGTTATTTATATATTTATGTGCATATGTATACACTGTATTCTATACTGAACTATGCTATGTACTAGCATATTGCATACTAGGCATTGTATTATGTGTCGTAGTAACATATGATCATGTAGCATATATCATATAATAGAACTGAAACATAGTTGCATTTTCATTAATTGCTAACATTTCTGTACATGCCGTGTACATGCAAGAGTAAAACAGACAGCTTTTGCTGCATCTGTGGTTTGTTCACCACGAAATTCCAATAGCGAAACATAACCATCATGATAAAGTTAGCGTATCAGATGTACTTCGGTTGTTGAGTGGGCGATCAAGATAAAGAATCTGCCCAACTTGTATGCTGTGTTGCGTGTGGCACAAATCTCAGATTATGGTTGATTGAGAAACTTAAAAGTTTGGGTTTTGCTGATCCTATGATTTGGAACCTAAAAGAGCCCAAAGACCGCATAACTTAGTGTTATTTCTCTCTCATAAATATGAATGGTTGCACCAACAAAAGTAGGAAGGACACTAAGTATTAGGCCCATTGCTATTCGTTATTGCTATTCTTAATCTACATTAACGACATAGATGTAGGCTTGACCAGTAAGGTGTCAAAATTCGCGGACGATACTAAAATGGGCGGTAAAGTTCTTAACGTGGGCGATAGAAATAGTTCCAAGACGATGTAAATAGTATTATGGAGTGGACGGATAAATGGCAGATGCAATTTAACGTAGACAAATGTAAAGTTTTGCATATAGGGAAACGTAACAATAATTACACGTACACAGTGGATGGTGGACAGATGGCGAGCGTTGACGAGGAAGTAGATTTAGGAGTGCGCGAATCTAAGGATTTAAAAGTTAGGAACCAGTGCCTGGAGTCTTGCGCAAAAAGCTAATAGGATGTTAGGCTTCATAGCGCGTAATTCGAATTTAAATCGAAGAATATTATATTGCCCCTTTACAAGTCCCTAGTCAGGCCTCACTTAGAATATGCCGTTCAGTTTTGGTGCCCGTATTTGTGTGAGGATATTGATAGGCTGGAAAGGGTTTAGCGACGCGCCACGAAACTAATTCCGTCACTACTCAACAAGTTTTATGAAGATAGGATTAAAGAGTTACACTTGCATTCACTCGAAACTAGGAGATTAAAGGGGAAGCTTATTGAAGTTTTAAAAATCGTTAATAAAATCGATAACGTAAATTTTGATAAATTGTTCATTTTCGATAATAACAATACTCGTAATAACAGATTTAAATTACGTGGCAGACGTTTCATCACTAACATCGCTAAAAAAAATTTTACGTTTAAAGTAATTGATAAATGGGATAATGTTCCCGCGTCCGTCGTGAACTCTACCGGTGTTAATATGTTTAAAAATCGTTTAGATAGGCATTTTAAAAATATTAACGTCGTTTAAAATGATAAAACAATTAGCAACAGGAGCTCTGGGGGTAATGGTCGAGGTTTGAGTCTGTTGACGATTAATGCCAGCTTGTGATATGCCAGCAACAAAATTCTATTAAAAAAAAATTAGACTAACACGAACTTAGATGTAGCTCGTAGCGTAAACTAACCCACTTTTTGTTATACTCTTCATACTTTTTTTTTCTTTTCTTATCCTCTCTTTATTTGCATGTCTGTAGTTTGCATGGTATGACAGTGTTTGAGTTAAGACGTGTTTGCATGGTTTGTAAGCGTTCTTATTTTACTTCTTTTCATCTTTCACCCCTTTCCTATTCTCTTCGACTATTTTTCCGACTTGTCGGCAGTGGCCGGCGGATGATGATGGTGAGTCTTTCTTTCTCTTTTTCTGAATGAATGTTAACCCACGAATGATAGGTTTTGGTACTTACTTAACCCCTTATTCTCTTCTTTTAACCCCCTACTCTCTTCTTTCTCTCGGGCTAACCTTAGAGTGGCTCTTAAGGTTTTTGTTAGCCTTAGCTTCTGTAGATCGGTAGAAGTACCCTGACGTAGTATCAGCTATAAAACCAGTACCTCATGGCATAGACGTAGGATGCGGGGGGGGGGGGGTCATGGCGGTGAAATGACCCCTCAAATTCGCCCGACTGAATTTTTTGGGCAATTACACCCGAAAGTTCGGGCAAAAGCCCAGTACATATATTTTCAATCACCACGATTTCACCCGAAACTTTTATGATTTTCATATAGGATATCATCTCTTTACCCGAAATGTATGTCTTCAGATTTTGAACCATGCAATATTTGATCATAGAAAGGAAAACCCGTCGCAAAACGGCAGTATTTAAGCACCCCATTTGATATAACCTGTCACAGCTTACTCTACCGTTGTAACTTGTTTGGTGCTCAACCTTTGTACAGTTGTACATACCTACAAATAGTGTTTAATAAAATTATTACTTAAAAATCGATTTTTGATTTTGCCTATTTTTTTTCGGGCAAAACTTGCTTGCCCTCCCCTGGACAAAATCGGGCCCCTACGCCTATGCCTCATCGTGAAACATTTCCATATCTAATCCCATCGTCAACCGATTCCGCCTCTATCTTAGAGGATGATGAAGTGATGGCACTTGTAGATGGTGATGAAAAATTCATAGCACCACCACAGTCCACAGAGCCTCACCCGATTTGTCAACCTGAGCTGAATGATTTGGTTAGGGACCCAAACCTAACTAAAGAACAATCCGAGATCCTGAACTCAAGGCTGCAACAATAAAACTTACTGTACTAGCTTCACGCACCAAACCATTATTTTTTAGGGGTCGGGGTTGGAGTGCCAGCTCCCCAAATAAAAAAGAAGAAAATTTGTAACCTAACCTAACTTAACAAGATTCAGATCTTTATAGTACAATGATTCGGCTATTATATGCACCAATGTCAATTAGTGAGGTTTAGCCGTGATATTTTCGTTGTTTTGTGTATATATATATATTATATATATATATATATAAATATATATAATATATATATAATATATATATATATATATTTGCTGTGTGCCGTATATAATGAATTTCTTTTTGAAGTCTATTTTTGTAATTATTGCTCGCAGAACAATGTCATTTATAACTAAATGAACGAGTGAGATGTCCTTTGATAGCTCCTACAGGGCTTTAGAAGCTAGACATAATTAAAAGTAAAAATATTCATTTACTAACCCATCAGTTTCAATTACACATATTCTTGAAGTATTATGCAACATAAATAAAAATCAATAAAAAGTTGAAATATTAAATTCATAAAAAACTCATAGGACAAAAATTATAGAAATATTCCTCTTCTTTAAAATGATGTTTATCTCATGCATGTACTATTTATACTTTTTTAGTTATTTACATTTATATAAGCCCGGGTCGAAAACGTAGCTTTCGAGAAATGTTTCCAGACTTGATTGAAGTTACATGACTGATATATATATATATATATGTTAACCCCTCCGTCTATGGCCCTGGGGTGGTTCGGATCGACGGGGGTTCTAGTTAGGAGGCAGCAACGGATATTTCTTCTAATCTTGGCAGTAGGGTCTCCAAATGTTTAAACTCTTGGCTACAGACTCGCCAGACTGTTATGCCCTCCTTCTTATATGTGCTTATGGGGTGTCTCGTATCGACGAGGCGCTCTTGTTGTGAGGCCGAAACGGATATTTCTTCTTGATACTTTTCTTCTACAACTTTCTATAATACTCTGATACTTTCTCTTGGTACTAAAATTATCGGCTTTTCTTTTATAACTTATCGACTTTACTGACTAAATTCTTCTGAAGATAGCCCAACTCGAGGGGAGAAATAAAAAGTTTCTCTTACTCTAATTTACTTCTTAAAAAAATGTACAGTTAGTTCTCTGAATTTACAGGGGTAGAGGTTCGACCTCTTTCGACCATGGCTCAGGCCGGAATCTAAAAAATTAAGGAGGCAAGGGGCCTCTGCCCCCTCCCCGCAGCGAGGCTGCTAACAAAGGAGTCTTAGCAGTGACCAAAGCAGAGAGCCGTAATGAAGTGCTATAATGAAGTGCCATTCATTTTACAAATACATGTATAATATAAACCTAAATGTTGGGGGAAGACAGTTGAAGGTTAAGTTCCCCCCTTTTAAACACATGATCAGATGTTTGAAAGATTCCAAATAAAAATAAAAAAAATAAAAATAAAAACTAATCGTATATTTTTGCCGAGTCTTCATTTGTGAAGGCGATATCATTTCGTAATAGTACATAGGTACAATTTAAGTACATGACTGAGTACGTATTAATTTTGGTTCATTACAATTACGATTACAATTGTGGATTACTTCACATTCGCTTATTATTGTTTAATTACATTTCCATTTAAAGTACATTCTTACATTATATTAAATCATTACATTTAATTACAGTTTCATTGAAGTACATTACGTCGTTTACCATTCTTACAGTGTTTTTATATATTTATATATGGTTATAATATATGGTTATAATATATGGTTATACTATATGGCTATAATATATGGTTATTAGTACAACACAAGTACATGGGCACATACGAGATAATTTATATACGACATAATATGTATAATATGTTATAACATGTTATAAATTTGAAATCAGAGGGACAAGAGGTTTCACGTTTTCAGATGTTGATTTATGCTGATTTGCGAATTGCGTACACTTGCATAAGCATTTATGAATATCTTGTGAGGGGTGAACGCACTTGAAAAAAAAATAATAAAAAAAACAATACGAGAACGTATTTTTGCGTTTTCGAACGAATGCATGAAGTTTTGCATTTCATAGATTGACACGAGTAAAAATGAATATTTAATAAAATTATATAGGATAATGGTCAAGGGAAATTAATGACGGGAAAATGTGACGTATGGATGAATATGGTTGAATAATAAATTTATACTACATAACACCACAACATTATTACTAAAGAATTTACCATACATTGAATACGGAAGATGTCCAAATACTAAGAACGTGATTCAGTGTACAAAGTATGGGAAACGTAAAGAGAATAAAGTATTTTATGATGTCATAGTGTATAAGTCATTATTAGAAAAGATGAATTAGAAAAATGCAGTAATGAATAAAGAAGTACAAATCGAAATTCTATCCAAAACTCGCTTAGGCGATTTTGGTTTCTTATGTAAAAATGAACATTCAAACATAAAAACTATAAGAACATAAGTACTGCATGAAGATAATGAATCCATATAATGATGGTATAGGAATTGTTCATTGTTCATTTTTACAGTGCTCCCCCTTTTTTTAAATAATATTAACACAATAATATAATACAATTAATACAATACAATTGAGAAAATAACATCGTAACTAATTCAAGTTAGATGACGAATTTTTCTTTTTACAATACAAATTTTATACAGAACGATTTCGGGTAGTTGAGTACAATGCAGAGTAATCAAATTTTTAACATGACACTTGCTTACAAAATATAAAAAAATTCAAAGATTAAAACTTTAATTTTAGACAAACAATTAAGTTAGACAAAAAATGATATTGTTAAAATTTTTTACAAAATTTTTATTTTTCTGTGGGAAAAATTATATACATAATGAATAGTAGATAAAAAGGAAAAACGTAAATCGTACAATCTATAAACTAATTTTTATTGACTATTGTTGGTAAAAATAGAATTACGTAATGGATGATGTATAGATCTGTGGTCAAGTGTGTATTTATGTGTACTAGGTACAAAGTGTGTATCTTATAATTTCGAGTGACAGATTAGTTGAGAGGATTGTTCAATTAACTGAATAAATGCATGAGCAAGATATATTAGAAAGCAAAAATGATTAAGATTAAATTACATAGTTAGCACTTACGCGCAATGAAATAGTTTATTGTGATATCCAATGATTTTAGCATAAGGTTTGTATATATAGTATATATAGTGTGCATACATGCATTTTTATGGACGGTTGTAGGTACAAATCAAATTACGTAGTGGATGATGTATAGACCTGTGGTCAAATGTGTATTTATGTTTATTGGGTACAGATTGTAGTGGTTGGTGATACGTTCAAAAGGAGAAAGGGGATTTATAGTTGAATAGTTGAAGTTATACGTCAGTGTGCAGATGTATAAAATATTGGTAAGACGCATCTGTAGATGAGTGAGTCCGTACAATAGATTATGTAGAATATGAGAGTAATTGTTCATCCGTGAAGAACGAGATCATTAGGGGTCATTGGTGGATTAGGATTATATATATATATATATATATATATATATATATATATAAGCACACCGGACAAAAAATTAGTCACCCTCTCAGAATGTACCTAAAACGTGTGACGGCGCCTCTGGCCTTGATAACCGCACGAATCCGGCGAGGCAGAGACTCTACGAGGTTGTGCATGTACTGAACATCGATTTGCTGCCACTCGTTCATCAGCCGGTCCCGAAGTTCCGCCAGAGTCCGTGGGTGTCTATTCCTGCGCTTCACTTTCTGTTTCCAGCCTGAACAACACCTTCGACGCATTCAGGATTAAAGGCTTCATTGGACCTGCGATGTACTCGTCGCCTCCCATCATTGGAGAACAAACAAAAACGGGACTCATCGGACCAAATTACACGTTTCCAATCTGCCGCAGTCCAGTTTTTGTGCCTCTGAGCCCATTTATAACGTGCCAATTTGTGACTTGCTGTTAACAGCGGCCTCTTCCGTGGTACCCTGCTCCAGATGTCCATCGCATGCAGTTCTCGTCGCAATGTCCGTTCGGAAATTGGTCGCTGGAGAACCTCATTGGTTTCTTGGAGCAATTGTTCTCTGGTTTGAAAACGATTTGCAGTTACTAGACGAGAAACATGGCGGCGGCCCCTATTGTCGAGAATTGTTTTCCGGCCACAGTTACGCCGTCGATTGTCAGTTGATTGCGAACTACACCACTCTTTGTAAACTCGCTGGACAGTACGCGTTGACACACCAACAAATTGGGCTACTTCAGACATTTTGTGTCCGTGGGCTCTGCCAAACACGATGGCTCCGTTTTGCCACTGAGTAACGTCTGCCTCACGACCCATTTTGCAGGCTATATCCAACACACACTTTGTTCTTCACCACCTCACGAAAGAGATCTGATCCTGTGTGCTACGTCACCGCTACTTGTCACTTACCAATGCTACATCAGCGCCCTCTGTGTGACCTTGAACTTCCTACTATCGGTGCTATTAGGGGTGACTAATTTTTTGTCCGGTGTGCTTATATATAATATATATATATATATATATATATATATATATATACTTTAAGGAACAGATACAATAACTTAATAAATGCATGAGCGAGAATTTATATATAGTAAGCAATAATTATGATGTATTATAAGGTAATTAAAAAAAAACCAACTTAGAGGAACTTACAATTAATGAAAGTAAATCTCACGGTTTTAAAATTGAATTTTGACACACAATTAATTAAATTCGACTACGACAATTACTCAGTATTAATCGAATAAAAAAAATATAAAAAATATAAAAATTGAAAATAGAAATCAATTATAAACTATAATGAACTAAACATATACTGTAATATAAAAAAACACTTAACCTAAATTGAGGTTATGTTCCATCGTACCAAAGAGGAATTAACCATGGTTGAACCATTTTTCTGGTTGACACGGTTCAACTGGGGTTGGGGGTGTTAAAATAAAATAAAAAGACAAAGTTTGGAGTACGACATTCGGGGGAATTGAGTGACTAAGCAGGGGGTATAAGTCTGAAATTGACAATTACATCTTTTTTTTTTTTTTTTTTAAGATTGCTTGTCACACTACTTTGAACAAAAATTAAAAGAGTTGAAACAAAACGGAGGGACGGTATGTTCCTCAGCATAGTAATTTAAAAGGAGTCATTGGGACAAGATCGATTAATTAATTATTACACAACTATTATTATCACGTATACATTACAATGATTATCAAAGTCACTACAAACAATTGTAAAAACTGTTTTGGTTACAAACAATAAAATGTCATTTTACCTATATATTTATATACGCAACAATGGCATGAAAAAAAAGACAAATCGGTCAATTTCCTTCTTACAAACAAACAAAAAAGGTTAAACTAAAGACGCAAATCGGTCAATTCAGGTTGAATTAAATTCTCTTTTACAACAAAAAAAGAGGTTGAATTAAATTCTCTTAAACAACAAAAAAAGGTTGAATTAAATTCTTAAATTACATTTTCTTAAATTAAATTCTCTTAAACTACACAGAAAAAGTTGAATTCAATTGACTGCATTGAAATGACTTGGGACTTGAAAACTCTCTGACTTGGGACTTGAAAACTCTCTGACTTGGAATAAAACTCTCTGACTTGGAATAAAACTCTCTGACTTGAACTCTATCAAGTATTCTGAAACTAACTTGAACTCTATCAAGTGTTCTGAAACTAACTTGAACTCTATCAAGTATTCTGAAACTAACTTAAACTCTATCAAGTATTTTGAAACTAACTTGAACTCTATCAAGTATTCTGAAACTAACTTGAACTCTATCAAGTATTCTGAAACTAACTTGAACTCTATCAAGTATTCTGAAACTAACTTGAACTCTATCAAGTATTCTGAAACTAACTTGAACTCTATCAAGTATTCTGAAACTAACTTGAACTCTATCAAGTATTCTGAAACTAACTTGAACTCTATCAAGTATTCTTGAAACTAACTTGAACTCTATCAAGTATTCTTGAAACTAACTTGAACTCTATCAAGTATTCTTGAAACTAACTTGAACTCTTATCAAGTAGTATCTTGAAACTGAAAATGTCTAACTTGAACGCTTGTCAAGTATCTTGAAACTTAAACTGTCTGACTTGAACGCTTGTCAAGTATCTTGAAACTTAAATTGTCTAACTTGAACGCTTGTCAAGTATCTTGAAACTTAAACTCTCTGACTTGAACGCTTGCCAAGTATCTTGAAACTTAAACTGTCTAACTTGAACGCTTGTCAAGTATCTTGAAACTTAAACTGTCTAACTTGAACGCTTGTCAAGTATCTTGAAACTTAAACTGTCTAACTTGAACGCTTGTCAAGTATCTTGAAACTTAAACTGTCTAACTTGAACTCTTATCAAGTATTTCTATAAATCTCTGGGGCGGTTGTCCCTTTTGGCGCAACCTTCTGACTTCAAAAACTGACTTCAAAAAATGACTTCAAAAAATGACTTCAAAACTGACTTCAAAATTACTTCAAGTATCTCTCTAAATCTATAAACTCTCTATAAACACTCTTTCTTAATTTGCAAGTCAATTCAATTCAATAATTTGAAAAAATTTGCAAAAAAAATATAAAATATAAACAACATTTCACTCGAATGTACACGAAGGTACGATACTATTATGTTTGATACATAAAATAAAATTATTCTATACTGAATATAATACTGAAATTAACTCTCTGAAATTAACTCTCTGAAATTAACTCCTGTGACTTTTAACTTCTGTGACTTTTAACTTCTGTACTTTTAACTTCTGTGACTTTTAACTTCTGTGACTTTTAACTTCTGTGACTTTTAACTTCTGTGGCAATTAACTCTGTGGCAATTAACTTCTGTGAAAATTACTGTTTCACTAAAAAAAAATGTATCACTGGTGTCTGAAGTGTTCACTGTGTTTTGTGTTAATTCTGGCTCAATACTAAATATTAACTGTTAATAATGCTGACTTTTCAAATGTTTACAAATTACTTAAAAAGACAAACTCTGTACTTAACAAAATTTCTACTGGCAAAATCCTCAGAGACGTGTCCTGAAGACGTCTTGCTGGCTACTTCTTCTTGGATGAAAACTAGGCGTGGAGAACTTGGAGTCGTGACACACCGGTTCAAGGGTGGATGTTACGAACTAGAAGTCGTGACACGCCGGTCAACTGGTTTTATCCTGATGCAGGGTAATTTCTATCTTGGCCAAAGAGTGGCCTCTTCTTAAAATCTTCTTCTTAAAATATTCTTCTTCTTAAAATATTCTTCTTCTTAAAATATTCTTCTTCTTAAAATATTCTTCTTAAAATATTCTTCTTCTTAAAATCTTTTTCTTAAAATCTTTTTCTTATCCTGGGGCAGGGTCGCCACTCTGTTAATCCTGATGCAGGGTCGCCACAATGTTAACCCCTCCGTCTATGGCCCTGGGGTGGTTCGGATCGACGGGGTTCTAGTTAGGAGGCAGTAGGGTCTCCAAATGTTTAAACTCTTGGCTACAGACTCGCCAGACTGTTATGCCCTCCTTCTTATATGTGCTTATGGGGTGTCTCGTATCGACGAGGCGTTCTTGTTGTGAGGCCGAAACGGATATTTCTTCTTGATACTTTTCTTCTACAACTTTCTATAATACTCTGATACTTTCTCTTGGTACTAAAATTATCGGCTTTTCTTTTATAACTTATCGACTTTACTGACTAAATTCTTCTGAAGATAGCCCAACTCGAGGGGGAAAAAAAAGTTTCTCTTACTCTAATTTACTTCTTAAAAAAATGTACAGTTAGTTCTCTGAATTTACAGGGGTAGAGGTTCGACCTCTTTTGACCATGGCTCAGGCCGGAATTTAAAAAATTAAGGAGGCAAGGGGCCTCTGCCCCCTCCCCGCAGCGAGGCTGCTAACAAAGGAGTCTTAGCAGTGACCAAAGCAGAGAGCCGTAATGAAGTGCTATAATGAAGTGCCATTCATTTTACAAATACATGTATAATATAAACCTAAATGTTGGGGGAAGACAGTTGAAGGTTAAGTTCCCCCCTTTTAAACACATGATCAGATGTTTGAAAGATTCCAAATAAAAATTTAAAAAATAAAAATAAAAACTAATCGTATATTTTTGCCGAGTCTTCATTTGTGAAGGCGATATCATTTCGTAATAGTACATAGGTACAATTTAAGTACATGACTGAGTACGTATTAATTTTGGTTCATTACAATTACGATTACAATTATGGATTACTTCACATTCGCTTATTATTGTTTAATTACACTTCCATTTAAAGTACATTCTTACATTATATTAAATCATTACATTTAATTACAGTTTCATTGAAGTACATTACGTCATTTACCATTCTTACAGTGTTTTTATATATTTATATATGGTTATAATATATGGTTATAATATATGGTTATACTATATGGCTATAATATATGGTTATTATTACAACACAAGTACATGGGCACATACGAGATAATTTATATACGACATAATATGTTATAATATGTTATAACATGTTATAAATTTGAAATCAGAGGGACAAGAGGTTTCACGTTTTCAGATGTTTGATTTATGCTGATTTGCGAATTGCGTACACTTGCATAAGCATTTATGAATATCTTGTGAGGGGTGAACGCACTTGAAAAAAAATAATAAAAAAAACAATACGAGAACGTATTTTTGCGTTTTCGAACGAATGCATGAAGTTTTGCATTTCATAGATTGACACGAGTAAAAATGAATATTTAATAAAATTTATATAGGATAATGGTCAAGGGAAATTAATGACGGGAAAATGTGACGTATGGATGAATATGGTTGAATAATAATATTTATACTACATAACACCACAACATTATTACTAAAGAATTTACCATACATTGAATACGGAAGATGTCCAAATACTAAGAACGTGATTCAGTGTACAAAGTATGGGAAACGTAAAGAGAATAAAGTTATTTTATGACGTCATAGTGTATAAGTCATTATTAGAAAAGATGAATTAGAAAAATGCAGTAATGAATAAAGAAGTACAAATCGAAATTCTATCCAAAACTCGCTTAGGCGATTTTGGTTTCTTATGTAAAAATGAACATTCAAACATAAAAACTATAAGAACATAAGTACTGCATGAAGATAATGAATCCATATAATGATGGTATAGGAATTGTTCATTGTTCATTTTTACACACACATATATATATATATATATATATATATATATATATATATCCTGCTGACAGTAGACCCTCCATAATAAATGTAATTGTGTTAATTAATGAGTTTTAATGGGTCACCAATTTGGTCTTTCGACCAAATAAATAATATATTTAATAAAGGAGATGAAAAGGCTTTGTGTTTTTTGTTTAATTAGCAAAAATAAACGAGTAATTATTTAAGGTGAATGACAATTAGTTTATGTTGATTTGTACAATATTATGATTAATAATTCTTGAAAATAAAGAGTGATATTATACAGAAGAGTTAAATAATGCAAAGATGTTAAAACTAATAATTAGGAAAACAAAATACGATACTTAATAAACAGTTATAAGCTTACTTGCGGTACTACATTAATATGCAATATGTCATTCCAAAGTTCCAATTTGGCAATAATGGAGAGTTTGTCTGAATTTATAAGCTATATGACGAGTAGCCTAGCACGACGCTGTAAATACAGTACGCCAAGTGAGTTGGACCTATGCAAAAGGGTTACAAACCTGAGTTTATGTGATGGGTATAGGCTGTGAGACGCGAAAGCCTATGCGCAAGATAAATGATGATGTTTGAAGGTGGACTGAGTTTGTGGAAATGAAGATGATTACGTCGGCGGGCGAAGTGGTTGTAGGCTTGCAACGGTGATGAAATTCTTGTTGAACGGAAATGAAATTCCAAAATCGAATGGACGGATGCTGAGTGAAGCGAAAGTCGTTGAGCGAGGTTGAGGAATCGCCGTCGAGTATGGCAGAGCGGAACGGAGTTTCAGCGACGAAAGTCGAATAGCAAAGTGTGTGTTGACTTAAAGTGGACTCATGGTTGCCAGACTTTTTTTATCTTATGGGGCCAGATTGAGCATCAAAAAGGGCCAAAGCCGCCAAAAAGGGGCCAAACGCCAAAGGGCCAAAAAGGGCAGCACTCCGCTAGTAAATTATATGAAAAAGCCTTACCATGCAGTTGTAACTAAACATTGGAGTGCATGAAGAGCAAGTTCATTGAAACTACCATGTTTGAGAACACCTTTCCAAAATTTAGCAGCAGCATCAGGAATAGATTCTGCAAAAACTTCCTCTTCTTTCCAGTTGACAAAGTTAATTTTTCTATATTGTGCCTCTATTTGGTCTAAATAATTGGAATTGGGATACATTTGCAAAAAGGACCAATAAGAGGCCAAAACTAGGTTTGGGGCCAAATAAATTTTTCTGGGGCCAAACACTTTTCAAATGGGCCAAATTTGTGAAATTTGGCCCCAAATGGGCCAATCTGGCAACCCTGAGTGGACTCACGCTTTTCTAGCCGCGCTATGATAACGTGGAGATTTCTCGCGGTTTTCTGGAATCATCAACAAATGTGCATTTTCATGCGGGCTTCCGCCCAGGTGTCTGGACTTCACCGCCTTGTTTACTTTCTAGCCGTGAGAGAAGGAAGCGAGGAAAGGAATTTCTGGCATGATACTACAAGTACAAGTGAGGAAAGGAATTTCGAATGTCACCACATGCATACCAGCGGAAAACCTTTGATACAGCTCCATCAGATAGAGTAATTTAAAATTACCCATTTTTTGAAAAACAAATGGTCAAATAATAAGAAATTCTTAAAATAAGTACTGTATTTTCATCCTCTTGCGTGTAGAGCTGAATATATGTTTAAAATGACATGTGCATATCTTTCACATTTTTTATTTGAGGATGTAATAATTACAATTTTTCTGTGAAATCTTGGATAAAGTTGAAATTTCTGAAGATTTCGCACGTAAAAACGTTCATAGACAGTTGAATAATTAAGTCACATCATCAATATACATATCACTTGAAAGGTCTTAGAAAGTTCTATAAAATACAGTTAGTTAAAATCTAAATATATTAATTTATAAGGGCTTAATACTCAAAAAAATTCAGATTCCCATAGAATATGAAATACTGAACGATGAACTTATAGTTTTGTTTTAAAAATTTTTAAGAACATTTCCCGCATGAATCTGAAGTTTTAGGCTTTTTTAAGATTAAATTGGAAATTGCGAGAAAATTCCCTCACAGAGATCACCTTGGAATATATACCATATTAACCATGGAATGCATAGCGGGGTCCAATTGGACCCCGCTATGCACGATGATTTGATTCGCCTGTGCAGTCTAGGGTTAAAGAGCAGAGAAAGCTCTAACATATTACATACTTTTTAATTTCGGGTGCTAAAATTCAGCACGCATATTTTCCAAATAATTATTTTTCTATAACATCAAATGTGAAAGCCGGTACTGAATAAGACCCAGCGTAAATTATCTGAAAAGTGGGGGGGGGGGGGCTACGTCGTAGCCAATGTCGTAACACCGCTTCTTGTTGATCAGCGAAGTTAAGCGGCATTGGGTCTGGGTAGTAGTTGGATGGGAGACTGTCCTCCGCGTCCAGATTATGCAGCGACCCGTGGTTCGAATCCCACGTAAAGCTGTAGGTCCCCTCCGTCATATGACCTTAGATGTTGCGAAGGAGGTTAAACAACCCCAATCATTATTATTATCTGAAAAGGGAAAATTGCAACCTCAAATATTATTTAGTAAGCTTATGTACAACTTCCGCGATGGAAGTTGTCTATACTTAATGAAGTCTCCATTTCAATGAAAACAGAGTAGCGTCGCTAGGGAACAAAGACTTTCTCCAATTTGATTGGACGATAATTTTCTATCAATACTTTACTCGTATATTCGGTCTCCTATACAGAAATAAATGTTGAAGTAAACTAAATTAAGCCACTATATGTATTCGTGTAAAATTACTCATAGACTTTTAAGTACAGTAGCTATATGCAGGCAACCTATCTCGTTTGAAAAGCCATAAAATGCGTTATGAGCAGGAAAGAGAGAACGTTAACTATTTGTTTCTATAAGGAGTAATTTTCAATTAAACTTTAAATTTGTCTTTTCCCAAATAGAAAGAAAATAAGGATCAAGTAAAGATAAGCACCCCCAGCCTTCTTTAATTAGCCTTATAAGGCTAACTAACGAAAATATCACGACCTAACCTAACCAATCGTCAAGGGCGTAGAGTTGACTTAACGATTGGTTTGGTTAGGTCGTGATATTTTCGTTAGTTAGCCTTATAAGGCTAATTAAAGAAGGCTGGGGGTGCTTATCTTTACTTGATCCGAAAATAATTTATGTCCTGCGCATTTTAAACATTTGAGAAGACATAACTTTATATATATATATATATATATGTGTGTGTGTGTGTGTGTTTTAAAGAATAACATTAAATTTAGTAAATTTTTTCGCACAAATAAGTCCATGAGGTAGGTATATGAAAATTAATGCTTCTCTCTATGACTTCGCATAGGAAATAAATTTGATAACAATTTTGAGAAAATTCGAAAGCTATCATATAATTCAGGTGTACACACACACACACACACACACATATATATATATATATAGATATATATATATATATATATATATATATGTGTGTGTGTGTGTGTGTGTGTGTATATACATATATACTGGGTGATCCAGATAAATGGGACCCATAAAAAAAAGCCAAATATTCTTAATATTTAATTCCTTTCACAAAAACTATATATCATTCGAAAGAGTAGAGTTACAAGTTTATTATGAAATATTTATTTTTTTAAAATGACTCCTTTCAAATGTGCTCCATTAGTTGCTAAGCATTCCAGTGTTCTCGCTTGTAAGTTCTGTATCACTTTTGCAAGAGTGTGCGGTGGTATGGCCTGTATCTCATTTGTGATGGCAGCCTTCAATTCTTGCAAGGTCGTTGGGTTATTTCTGTTGACCCTACTCTTTAAATATCCCCAGAGATAATAATCTAAGGGAGAAAAATCCGGAGACCTTGCGGGCCATTCAACGTCTCCAAATCTTGAGATTAACTCGCCTGGAAACGTTTGACGCAAAACTGCCATGCAGTTCCTCGTGGTATGGCAGGTAGCTCCGTCTTGTTGGAACCAGTGGTTTTCTAGACAAAGATCTCTTAATTTAGGAATAAGGAAATCGGTCAACATTTTTTCGTAGCGATCACCATTTACAGTGACCGTGTTTCCGGTGGAATCCTCGAAAAAGTACGGCCCTATGATCTGAGATGCAGTAAGACCACACCAAACAGTTACACGCTGACTATGCAACGGGACTTCGGTAATATTCAATGGATTTTCTGTTGCCCAGAAACGACAATTTTGTTTGTTTACAGTTCCATTCAAGTGAAAATGGGCTTCGTCTGACATAATCAAAGTTGCTAGAAAATTGGTGGTGTCATTTACCTTCTGTTGGATCCATTGACAGAATTGTCGTCCTCGTGCGAAATCTCCATCGTTTAGTTGTTGCACTGTTTGAATTTTATATGGAAAGAGCATTAAATTTTGCTTGAATATACGGTGTGTTCTTCCATATCCAACTCCTAACAGCTGAGAAGCACGTCTGATGCTTATGTTAGGATTATCCTGTACAATTTCATGAGTTCTGTTAATGATCTCGTCTATCCTTGCTGTGCGCACTCTTCCAGTTGGTTTTCTTTTTCCAATGCTGCCAGTTAGGGAAAAATTTCTGACACACCGACGGATTACTTTCTTAGAAGGTGATTTTGACAGCTGAAAATTTGTCTTGAAAGATCTTTGAGCTGAAACTACACTTCTTCCATGCTCATAATATTGCTCAGTTATGAAACGCAGCTGTTCCACAGTCCATGCAGTCATCTTGAAGGGTTAGTTTTAACTAACACTTTTATTTTGTTTTGTATCTTATCTTGTCTTGTATTGTCAAAACCTATACAATCCTGTACAAACTTGTAACTATCCTCTTTTGAATGATGCGTATGATTTTATAAAAGGACTTATACTTTAAGAGTTACAGGGGTTTCTTTTGGGTCCCATTTCTCTGGATCACCCTTTATTTATATATATATATATATATATATATATGGGAATGAACTCAGAATGGTCCCCTGAGTTTTCTATGATACACACAGACAGTGCATGGAAGAAGGAACTCTTCTGGGATAATTAAATCCACTATAGTCCGAATAAGTAATGGTAAATGACAAATACCATAGTTTTTCTTTTTCATGATGCTAGCCCGACGTGGGCAACGGGTCACTCGCAAAGAGGTCCCATAAATATAGCTTCCCTCACCAGCTATCTGCAAAGCAGACAGGATCCAGCTTTGGGACATGGATCTAGGGTTTAAAGCAGCCTAGCCCTGCTACATTTAGAACCTCAATATAAGCAAAAGACTCGCTGCCTTCACGTCAGATTGAATACATCGGGGCGTGGAAACGAAAAACTATGGTATTTGTCATTTACCATTACTTATTCGGACTATAGTGGATTTAATTATCCCAGAAGAGTTCCTTGTTGCATGCACTGTCTGTGTGTATCATAGAAAACTCAGGGGACCATTCTGAGTTCATTCCCATCTTGAAACGGACATGTTATGTGCTTGAAAAGTGGACGCTCAATTCTGCCAGTTGAGGTTTAAGTTTTGGTTTTTGGCTAAAAATATAATAGTTACCCCTTTTTCTTTGATGTATTCAATCTGACGTGAAGGCAGCGAGTCTTTTGCTTATATTGAGGTCCTAAATGTAGCAGGGCTAGGCTGCTTTAAACCCTAGATCCATGTCCCAAAGCTGGATCCTGTCTGCTTTGCAGATAGCTGGTGAGGGAAGCTATATTTATGGGACCTCTTTGCGAGTGACCCGTTGCCCACGTCGGGCTAGCATCATGAAAAAGAAAAACTATGGTATTTGTCATTTACCATTACTTATTCGGACTATAGTGGATTTAATTATTCCAGAAGAGTTCCTTGTTCCATGCACTGTCTGTGTGTATCATATATACTGTATATATATATATATATATATATATATATATATATATATATATATATATATATATATATAATAACGGAGCATTGTGAATGCTAAGTCGGGTTAATAAGAGGTGGGGCCATTGTCTTAATCATGAGTCCAGTAAACCAACCAACACGTGACGTCATGCGCTTTGAAAAACGGGGAAGCGCCAATTGTTGTAGCTTGCTTATTTGAATTTCAAATCTGTATTCAACGTTTGTGTAGTGGACTGTGGAAATAACTCTTTTCATGATTTAACCTGTTAATTTTACATATTTCACAGTTGGATAAGCGTTTTTAGGTGTGAAGTCTAAAATTTCTTACCTTATAAGGCTATAGAAAATCAGTGACATTAAAAAGTTACAGTTCAACAGAATTTTGGGAAGCTTCACGACGTTATAAACATTTGAAGGTTGACAACGTAAAATTAGGAAAAGGGTTAAGGGTGAATAGGGTTAAACTTTTAAGAATGTTTAAACGTTTTGACGATTTAAACTAAATATTTTAGTTGAATTTCGGAACTTTGGAGATTATCTGAGGTGAGAGTTGTTATTTTGATAGGTATAAATCTGTTATGATAATTATGGTGATTAGATGATGAAATAGAAATTTGTATTTAATTAAGTAAATTTGGTATAGAAAGCAACCAGTCCCGGGCGTTATTTACGACAATCACTCAGCCTGGCAAGTGATCTACCCGACCAACATCGTGCCCTATTCGAGTAACGTTGTCGAGCTACCCGCCCTTGCAATTTTGGAAAGTTTGAAGCGCCTGGATAAACGCGGAACACTTACTGTCGACAATTTACCGTCGCCGAAACTTTCTCCCACTTGATTGATTACAAAAGCTAAGGTAGGCTCTCTGCCATCTTGTGAATCTCGGCCTGAATTTCAGTTAGTTTTAGGGGTGTAGTTATAGGTTTGTAAGGTAGACTGAGAACTTCCAGTTGCTGAAGGAACAAACTGGCGTTGTGTACACTCTTTGAAATTTTATATTAATTTATCTAGTGTATTCATTATATTTAAGTTAATTACAAGGTGTTATTTTCGTGAAATAAAGTTCTAAATCAGATAGTTTATTGCTCTTTCTTCAGCCGTGACCCTAACGAACCCCCTCCCTCCCCTAGTGTGCCCAGTGTAGCGCCAGGGGTTGGAAATCACTCGATTAAGGGCGCACGAACGAAAACGAAGTGGGATTACTCAATTTGTGAAAACTAAAAACTCCGTTAAAAAAACTTATATATATATATATAAATAATGTATGGTGCGTTAATGAATAGCGTTAAATTTAATTAATCTTATTGCATATAGGTATGTGAGGACTATTTTTCTATTAAGCCAAGTGGAAATTCGACGAAGATTAAATTTAATTAATTTTACCATATAAACAGGACATTTCAATGACCTCGTCCCTACGGAAATGAAATCAAAGAAAATCGTTAAAATTAATGAATTTTACCGCACAAATTGGTTCGTGCAGGACACTTTTGAGTCATTATACCCCTTTTTATGACGTCGACCCTGCGGAAATAAATTCGAAGAAAATCGTCAAAAGTAATTAATTTTACTGTACCCACAATTTCTTGCGGGAAATATTGGAAGCCTAAAATACCCTTGTTTGACCTCGCCACTACGGAAATAAATTGAACGAACTTCGTTAAACTAGGAATTTTACCACAAAAACCGGGTATTTTCCGTTTGGGGGCTAGCAGCGAATTTTAATGAAATTCGGTATACTAATGTAGTTTTGGGTTAAGATTCAGTAGAACACATCCACCAAACTCTATATTGATATTTATACAGAGAGATACAGCGAAAAAAACAAGAAAACTTTATTCTGTACTAATTTTGCCGGAAATTCCTATTTATCGAGATATTTACTTTCAAAATTATTAAATTTTGGCGCCATTATTCACTAGTCAAACCATCTCGTCCTGTGTGTATGTAGTCATGTTATTATCATTAGCCAATCAGCGGCTGCCCTATTGTTAAGTGACATCCCTGCGCATGTCCAGTGCTGAAATTTGAATTCAACATTTGATTCAGAATGGTGGTATGTAATGGGTGTTCTAATTCAGAGTGCGACGTTATTAAACAAGTTTTGAGGGACGATAGCGCTGCTGTCGCTATATTTTGAGCTCACGGTATGCCCGATTAGGTCAACGGTATGCCCGATTAGGTCAACGGTAGGTATGCCCTAATTGGTTAGGTTAAGTTATTTTGGTTAGTTTTAATGAAAATATCACGACTGATTCTAGCCTAGGCCAAGATGACGTCCCACTCGGACCGAGTTTCCGACGGTTAAATAGGAATTAACCAATATTTCTAACTAGGTTAGGTTACTTTTGCCGTGAATATTACTGACAAAAATAGGTTTTTCTGGTGTATTTAATGCTGTTTCAATTGATTCTGGCCTTTTTAGCCAACAATTTCCCTGTTCCTCAAAGCCTTGTGGGGGGGGGGGGGGGGAGGGTATCTCCGTAACGGTGCATTTGCGGCAAAAATGAAAGTCAGATTCAATTGAAACAATGAAATACACCAGAAAAACCTATTTTTGTCACCAGTTTGGGTGGATGTGTTCTACCGAATCTTTACCTAGTTGTGGTCACTGATTTCAAAACTAACTCTTTTTAAAGAAATGGAAAAACAAACATGTTAGAGCACTTTAAATAATTGATGTTTTAACTAGCTTAAACTAGTTAGAGGATTGTGTTAAATTTAGCCAAAGTCGCAAACTGCTACTGTTTATGGAAAAAGTGCTCTAAGTGTGGGAAAGTGTTTCTTTGATAAAAATACTCAGTTCTTTCGTTGCCAAAAGCGTCGATTAAACGGTAAAAAGTGCAATTTTACGAAGAATACGTTTTTTGAAGGATCCCGGCAGATCTGTAAAAGTAGCAGAAAAAAACCAAGAATTAATGCCCGGTTGGGTCAATTAATGCCCGGTTGGGTCAATTAATGCCCGGTTGGGTCAATTGAATGCTCGGTTGGGTCAATTGAATGCCAGGTTAGGTCAACTGTACGCCCTTGACGATTGGTTAAGTCATGATATTTTAGTTAAAAGCACATTAATTATTTAAAGTGCTCTAACATGTTTGTTTTTCATTTCTCCAAAAAAGTATACCGAGTTTCATTAAAATTCGCTGCTAGCCCCCAAACGGAAAAGATCCCAAAAACCAGTTCCTGCAGGAATCGTTTCGAGCTGAATGCCTTTTCCTTTGATAAGAGTAGGGTTAAAGGTTGCAAAGCAGAAATCTACACGATTTGTGCTTCCAGCAAAAATTTCAAATATAGATTTGGGAAATTCTACATTAGGTATCTTTGAACCCGATGTAACTACTGTAGATCGAGCCTGTAGGCACGCGAATGCTACTGTTAAAAAAATTCAAAACTTAAAAAAAAAAATTATTACAAATATTGGTTCATGCGGCAGTCGGTTAATATTCGATTTTACTACCAGTCACAAGCAGTTGAACAAGTACTATATATTGAATTGCCATTAAAAACTTACTAAAAAAATATATCTTGTGCAAATTTGTTCAAATGTACTTTTTTTAATAAAATATATTTCCTGTTTTGGCTATAATGTACTTTTTTTCATAAAATATTTTTCCTGATTGGGCTATTTTTTCGCTACTCTGCGACTTAATTAGTTTGTTGTTTTCTGTTCTGGCTATTTTTTCGCGACTAAATTTTGTTAGTTTTGCGAGTTTTGTGTTAGCAGTATGACGTGTCAGTCCTGTGAACTTGATTTTGAAGACTTGATTCTTCATGTGCCCTAGATGAAGACAAAGCATTGGATGTTTTTAGCAATTACGGCGTTATTCTCTCATCCTTAACATACCCGAAATGTGACAGTGAGTGCCTAATACGAAAAGATCAGAAGATATTTAGGTGAAGTAACCAATATTAACCTGTTAGGTCAACTGAATGCCCGGTTAGGTCAACTGTACGCCCTTGATGACTGGTTAGGTTAAGTCGTGATATTTTCATTAGTTTAAACGAAAATGACGAGAGGAAACTTTTCTAGTTAATTTTGAGGTGTTTTGCACATTTCCTGTGGTAATGCGTCGTTTACGAGATCTCGTAACATGAACATATCCTATGTTTGTTACGATATCTCAATAACTACGCATTTGTACAGGAAACCAATAGCAGATTCGTGCAAAGCGCCTAAAAATTTACCAGAAAAGTTTGCTCTCGTTATAAAACCAGACGGGGAGTAAAATCCAATATTTACCCGAGTCTTTTCCAGTCAAATACTTTTTATTTTAATAAGCAGTGTTAAAGATAGCGATGCAGAAATCTACACTATTTTAATTCCAGCAAAAAAGAATTAAAAAGATAAATTTTGGGGAATTCCATGTTAGGTATTTTGATTCCAAATGTGTTCGCTCGGATTATTATTATTTCGGAAAATCTACAGCATTTCCTTTCAGTCAATTTCCCTGAAAATTGAGAAGTTGAACCTGCTTCTTTCAGACTTATCCCGTTTTCCAAGACTTTAGTGGACACTTTTTAGTGGTTTTTATTGGAAGAAAATAGTCTAAAATCGTTAAACATTAATATATTGTATACCCCTGTATTTCTTGTAGGTATGTTCATCTTTTCTGAGCCGTTTGTTTTTTAAATTAATTCCGTTTTTCGGAAGAACGGTAGAGGATTCAATTTCGAAAAATATACAAAAAATATTCATTTAGTCAAAGAAGAAAGAGACTGGATTCATATTTGGAACGAAGAGGGGATATGCATAAAAACCGTTTCTATTTTATAAGCCACTGAACTGAAAACCGATTTAATATTCTTATAAACTTCACCTATTAAAACAAGTATATAACAGAATGAATTGATAACGGAGAGAATAAATAAGTATATATATATATATATATATATATATATATATATATAAAATTCTTGTCAGTTTTATTTCAATTTGACTTGTAGTTTTTATTTTATAAGCCATTGAAGTTTGAAAAATCGATCAGTTATTTTTGTCAAAGACATTCCACTTCATTTCCTTATGTACGCTCTTATAATTATGCGGAAAAGTAAGTGAACTCATCCATTACAGCCGACCTGTATGAGTGTGGCTGGAAAATGTTTTCTACCTACACGTGACAAACCTTTTGTATATCTACCAACACTATCCTACCATTCAAAAATAGTCTACGCATGTGTAATCGCGCACACAAACCTCAGTGAAAAGGAGGCCGCGCGAAAGTAAGGGAACCATTTACGCATTCCTAGTATGAACATAATAATATTTTAATGTAATTGATCATCTTTTGTAATTAGTTTCCTTTGCTTTTCAGACATTATTTTGGTGCAGATAACGTAAAGAGTATCGGGTATCATGCCGAAGTGGCTTGCTACCCAGAGAATTCCAACTCCTATATAAAAGCTAGTGCATTGAGACTTAATAGTATACAACATGCTTTCCAACCAGTTTTACATCACACTGCCGTCCTCAGCCTCGATGGAGACGTACCCTGACAATACTCGGGTCAACTTCACAACAGATCTGCATAGACCTATTGATTTGGAACCTGTCATGCGAGGTGGGATTGTGTGAATTTCAACTGGATGCCAAGCTTTCAAGCACTGAGGAAAAGTATTTATGGTTCTTAGTAAAGGCGAAGTTGAGAAAGCGGGCGTGACAAAAGGTAAAACACGAACCGGCGGTGTATAATACTACAGTACTGAAATAACACTAGGCACTGGCAATTATGACGCCACGGATGATATTGTAAGAGACCTAAATCAGAATTTGAAGTCAAAACTTAGATACCCTACTTTTCGAAATCATACGCGTAGCATGGATTGTATGATCGGAACATACTCTGTTAAGATCAGGGACCAAAAGAAATATTAAGGACAAAACGATGTTTAAGATTCTGCCGAATGGAAGCTAAAATTTTGCTTTCCAAAGAGATACTTTTCACGAGCTACCTAATGATTACGCTAGCTTATTATACCATCTAAAATTGGAAAGCCTGCTAGACAGACCTCCTGTGCGTTACATTTACAGTAATATCGTGGAATATCAGTTTGTGAGGACAGTCAGGTGCGTTTCCTACCAGTTGTGCATATCCCCGATCATGATGGAAAAAGATTGAGCATAACGCATGATAATTCCCATTATGTGAAAGTTTATTCTAACCTCCTAAACAATATTGTGATACATATAAGAACGGTTGTAGATAAAAACTATCCATTTGGCTATCGAAACTTAACAGTGAAACTACACTTCGACGTGTTATTGTATGATGCAGAGGCCTTCAGTCGTGTATCGTGGTATGAGATACCAACGCGCTAATGGACTAGTTTCAATTTTTCTTCTCTGTTACGAACGGATGTCCCCTTACTACAGAGTGGTGTCAAATATCTCGGCCGAAAGGTTCTACAATCAGGGCTTAACACGGTTCAAGACGTGATGTCGGGTGGCAAACCTAAAGAAGCTGTCGAAAGACAATTACGTCGTCCAAAAAATGAGATTATTGGTGATGCTAAAGTTGTCAAAATGAAAATGCACGGTAAATGATCTAAAAATCGGCAGAGAAAAATGGAACGCAAAGTGAAGAAGAACAAGCAGCAGCAGCAGATATCATTTAGAAATGTTAATCGAAAAAGGAAGCTTTTTAAAAAATAAAAAAGATGAAGCCTACTGCTGACTTTAACCCTTTAGGCACTGAATTTTTTTCTGATTTCCCTCATTTTGACATGCTTAAGACCACTGTAGTGCCTTATTGGTTTTTGAAACTTCTCGTGTATATGAAAGTTGTAATATGAGGTATGAACTTTTCACCCATTTATTGCGCGTTATACATATCCAGGATCGTCAGAAAGATATGCTTGTGATCGCAATTCAGCGACAACGGCGTTTAAAGGGTTAACTTCTATAAACAACAATCTTGTACATTTGTCTCTTAAGGTAACTGTGGTTCTACAGTATGAAGTAGGGTCTGGTACTTGCTCCAAGCAATTCACCATGTTGCAGCTAGTCAGTCACACAGCGAGGAATGCTGTAAGTCGGAAATCTATTTAAAATCCCACCAACTCAGATATCTATAGAGGACTCCGATTACGTCATGATTAATTCCCTCAGCACAGTTGGTTCGTTGACCGCTCCTATCGAGTTCGTTATAACCAGCGTCGGTTCATTCTTTTACGACCCCAGCAATATATACAGTAGCCGTCAAATGTTGTCGCGGGTTAAGCAAACCTGTCACGAAATTTTACATTCCGTCATACACCATCCCCGGCAACAGCAGCGCAACATAAAGACATCAAATAACACTCGTAAAACATACCTTTTAGTTCTTTGTGGTATTTCCTTTCTTCTTAATAACCTCATGTAGCCTATGAAGCAACGAGTCTGCAACTTTCTCCAAATGTTCTGCAGGTATCTCCTCCCACACTTTCACTAAGGCTGTTTAACTTAGGAACCGAGCTAGAGTCAACCTCCTGGAGTCTTTTTCATTATCGACCATAAATTCTCAATAGGATTAAGGTCTGAGCTATTACCAGGCCAGTCTTTAAAGTAATTCAGAGCACATAAATCAAACCACTCTTTCACTTGTTTACTTGTGTGGCAGGGAGCACCATCCTGCATGAATGTCTTTGCATAACACTTGTCAAAACATTCCTCCAGATTGTCATACAATAAATCAAGGTACCTTTCACTGTTCATGGTAATACCTTTCCCTAATAAAATTAATTTACCCACTCCATAATAAAAAAAAACCCCACAGCATAACTGACTCAGGGTGCTTTATAGTCTTCATGGTGTACCGTGGGTCGAACCTGTCCGGTTTTCGGGGCCGTCTCACCTTCCCTCGTTTAGTACCCGACACTGTAAATACACTTTCATCTGACCACAAAATGCGCCGCACTTTCTCCAAGGGCCAGTCTTTAATTTCCTTAGCAAAACTAATTCGTTTTGCTTTGTGGCGGACGGTCGAGAGAGGTTTCTTTGCTGCCGTCCTCGTTGGCAGATCGAGACCTCGTAGCGAATAACGCTGCACAGTTCTTACAGACACGTTACCCAGTAATGCAGGATAAGTTTCCTTTATTTCACGTGCTGTTTTTGTAGGCGAGGCATTCAGCTGTCTTTTAATAACATTAAAAGTCTTTTTACTACATTTACATGGCCGTCCATACTTTGGTAAATGTGTGAGTGTCTATCACCAATTGCCGCCCTGCAGCGCTGAAGCCACCGTTCAACAGTTCTTTGAGAGACTACCGTCGTTTCCACAATAGCTTTTACACCAAATCCATCCTTATGCATGGGGTATATACAGCTGATAGTATCCTGATATAATACGCTTAGGTGCCATGTCACACTGAGCGATCATAGCAATCTGAAAAATACGCTTGAATTTAGACACAAGCACCGGAATATCGGCCACTAAACAACTCTCCCCCTTCACACCTGGATGAACACGGAATGACAGTCTGAGCTCCGAGGTGTTGCTACGGGACCAGGCAAGATGCCAGATTAGCCATATTTATAATTCCACCAATACGGGCTGGCTGGAAAGGATATGAATGGAAACGTCAAATGTCGTGGTGGGTTTGCGTGACCCACCACAACATTTGACGGCTACTGTATATACAGTATATACAAACGTACGAATAACGCACGCTGGTGGGATTGCGAGGACGATTATGCAAACTACCCTGAAACTAACTTTTTGCATATAATGATCAACCAATATGATGTATAGTTAAGTGGAGTGAATGTCTCAGCAGGATCCAATTATTACCATTACAGGGCATACATGGAAAATGTTCTAAATCACTCAAAAGATGTCAAGGGAACCCATTTGCGTGCCTTAGTGTATTATATCCCTGAAGTGGAAAAAGATATAAAAGAAATTATAAAAATTGAAAAAAAAGAATTTTGACTTACACCCATCTACACAGCGATTTTTTTTTTTTTATCCAAGATAGACTTTTGGTGAATGATACCGAGATGACGATTAAAATCACTCGCACGACCCCCGAGATGTTTAAACTTGCCTGAGGGTAATGAAGAAACATCTAAACCTGTGGTCCCCCACAATATTGAGACATATCTCAATGTACAACGCGTAACATTATCCGCAGGTAAGCAAATGGAAATTGAAAAACCTTTGGTGAGATCGACAGAAAAATATCCTATGAAACATACACAACTGAAGATATCCACTCTTAGTCTGGCTTATCCTCGAAACAGTTGGACAGCGTTATAGTACTGGGAAATCTACCACAGAATACTTACAGCAATGGTCGACCATGACAATATTTTAGGCAAATATGAAAAATCGTCATTCAAGTTTGAGCACTTTAACCTGAAGCGTATAACATTGCTGGTAAATGGGACGTCTGTCGGAAGAGGTCGGAAAATAGCTTATTCTACTGACGACGAAATTTCGTTGTGCGCGCGCGCCTTCCCCAACTTGTTTCTTGGTACAAACAGATGTAAAGATGTTGGCATAGGGATAACAGTTAATATAACCATATAAAGAGGACTAATGTGTATGCTTTCGACATTTCATCCGACAATTGCGCCGACACCTGCGCCCATCTAAATCCACAAAAACAGGGACATCTAGCATTGAAACCAGAATTTAACAAGCCTTTGGCGAAGCCTAGTATACTACTCAATCTGGAATCACAAAGTTTGATTGAAATTGATCGGTTTAGATCAGTGATAACAGGCGTTTAAATTGATGGTGACAATTCACTGGGTTTTGAAGAAAGATTATTTTACGAGAAATGAAATTGAAAAAATGAAATACAAAAAATGAAATACTGAAGATGCCCAAGAAAAAGATTTCATTGCATTTATACTTAAGAAGGATTTATCATCAGGACCGGGGATACATTGAGTGGGTGTGTATTTTGTCAACCGTCAACAAATACAGTACTATAATCCGCTTGGAAAATCTTTTACATGACCCAACTATCGTGAAATTTCTAAAGCAATTATAAGTACCTATCATCATATGGAACACTTACCGGCACCAAGGTCTTTACAGCAATGTCTGGACAATAATGTCTACTGTTCCTGCTTCATATGGCAAGAAGTTTATGAAGAATTTTTTTACAATTTTTAGTAAATGCAATTCACGCTTAAATGAACTTTTATTTGATTACATACAAATTGACCTCTTTCTACTAATGGCTAAAAAAAAATCAGTGTATAATGTAGCAAGATTGAAGGCTTTTATCTTTATATTTAAGTACCTTGTAAACTCTGGAGAGTTTTTAATTTTAAAAGCGTATGTCTCATTCTCTGTGCGTATGTCTCATTCTCTGTATGTTTGAAATAATGTAACCTTTTAAATTATATTTTTAAAACTGTAACTGTTATATGCACCCTTTAAAAGGTATTTGTAAAAACTGTGAATTCTTCCTCTAATTAACAAATTAATTTCTGGTTTTGTGTTTAAAAAACTGAGTGTTGAACAATATACAGGGTGTACATAAAGTCAGGATCTATTTTTGTGAAGCACTTGGAAATTATATGGAATTCAATCATAAAATGATAAAGTGGTAACATTTATTAAATAATTAAGAGTAGGATTCGACGTGACGCCCATCAGTATCCCTGCACAACTCAAATCGTTCCGCAGCATTTCTAAACACATTCTGGAGCATTTGCGGGGTTATGTTATCTGCAGCAGTTCGTATACGTGTACGTAAGTTTTCAAGACTCGTAATCCTCGTCTGATAGACGTGCGATTTGATAAAGCCCCATGCAAAGAAATCTAAAGGGGTTAAATCTGATGATCTCGCTGGCCAAGGTCTGTTGCTTCCGCGTCCGATCCAACGATTTGGAAAACGTCCATTTAGATAATCCGGAACAATTTTGGCATAGTGACAAGGAGCACCATCATGTTTTATTTTTTTTTTATATATATCGAAACCTGACCATAGGCAGCATTGTGTTAAAACCCGGCAGAGTCCCAGTATAAATTTGTATTTTTATAATCCATTTGATCTTGTGCTAAAAATCGATATTTTTCCTTACAATCTGTACGCCTCATTGGTAATCCTTTAAGGTTTTAATTTTTAATTTTTTATTATTTTTACTTCTCTGTTTATTGTATATATATGTATGTATGTATGTATGTATTTGTATATATATGTATGTATATATATATATATATATATATATATATATATATATGTGTGTGTGTGTGTATGTATGTTATTTATTTTTCTTTTTTTCTTTCTGTAACCTATATATAGGCTTAACCTTTTTATATACTTCAGTGTTCCTGAGGATGTCATTAGACGAAAGCGCTTGAGCACCATTTTGTGTTTCCTTTCCTTCGTGGTTTTATTCATCATATATATATATATATATATATTATATTTATATATATATATCTATATATTTTATATATATATATATATATATATATATATATATATATATATATAAAAGTGATTCAATAGAGAAATAATTATTAAACTGTTTTTCTTGTAAGAAACATTTTCAAAAGGTTTGGGCACTCTTGAAAAAAACAAACGTAATAATAAATATGTGTTCGCATGGCTTAAAGAGTAGTTCATTCTTTATCTATCATTTCGTCGAGCAATTGGGTGTACATCACCTCGGAATCCAGTAATGAAATTCCATTTGTAGTTACATGATTAAAGTGGGAGCGCGCATCTATTCTGCGTTGTTTAAAAGTAAAGGAAAAAACATGCTTGAGTTCATTCTCGTGGTTGAACCCCCGATCAGTCATGAGTGTCCCTCGCCACTCTGCTGACCAGTGAGATCGAATATCTTAGCTTATTGGGGAACGAACCCTAGAAAACGGAAAATGGAAATGTATGTAAAGTGTTCACTGTTCACCCAAGCCGGGGATCGGAGGAATTGAACGATTTATTGAAATCAAGTAAGCACTTGCGTTGATTCAGGAGTTTTACTTTCTACTACGTTTTCAACGTCATCCAGGAGATCGGAATTGAGTAGAGAACCACCATTGTCCAAAACATGATTAAAATTATTCTGAGCTCGATCACTAGAATGTTGAAACGGAAAGGAATAAATATTCACCCCAAAGGCGGGACTGCATAGATGGATTACTTCGAATTGTTTCTTAAACATAGTAAATAAAAAACAAAATGTACTCAAAGCCGGAGGAAATATTAACACCGCACCGTTTTATCATAAAGAACTAAGCAATATATACACAGACAAAGTGTGTGTGTGTGTGTGTGTGTGTGTGTGTGTGTGTAGACAATATACTTTGTCTGTATACATGTTGCTGTTCTTTTATGGTAAAACCGTAAAACTAGATATAAAAACATTTTCGTTAAGAGATATAATTATGAATATGGTTTATCTAGCGAGAATGAAATACTTTAAAAGCGAAATCCGAAAAATAGTAATTGGAATTCAAATACAAAAATGCAAATCAGTCAAATATTGCAAATCAATGTTAGAAATATATTATATTATAGAGATAGAGGTGTGTGTGTGTGTGTGTGTTATTTTCCATTAACATTAATTATTGAACTCCCATTCTTGTATAAATAAAATCATTGCGTTAAATCCCACTTGATGAAAAAAAAATTAAATAACTTCTGAAACCTTGCGCGGTTTTAGTATTAAGATTCGACACTGTGGAATTTGTCACACGCGAAGTAGCAGCTTGTAATGTCTCTCAGGAATCGGTTTGATTAAGACACTGATGTTCGTCTGGGCAATATCTCCCTTATATATCATAAGTGAAAGGTAGGCGTGGCCTGAAAACTACGCCACAGATCCCTTGGTACCGTGGGCTAATTATGGTGAAATCTACCAATACATGAACTTTTGTCTGTTCTTGCATTTTGTATTAATTCAGTTACGAAAACAGATATAATATTACCTGAGCCCATTGGTTCAAGACCCGATGGTGCAAAAATACTATTTTAATTAATAATCTAAATGTTTAAAAATTATTTTAAATTAGACATGACATACTTGGTTCAAGCCTGTATGTAATTTAATTTTAAACTGAACTAAATAGAGAAATTCTTGCATTATTTTTATTCAGTTTTATTCCGTAAGAATAGCGAATGTGCCAGAGAGAAATGGTGGTGTAATCTGTCCATTATTTGATTAGGCTAAGGCTGCTTACACAATCTAAATATTATATATATAATATATTAATATATATATATATATATATATATATATATAAGGGTGGTCACCAAAATGGAAGTATTTTAAATTCTTCCTCCCAGGGTTTCATTAGGTTCCTTTTCCTAAAAAACTTCTCTGAGCAAAATTTGGGTTCAATCGGTTAATATTTAGAGGTGGCTCAACTACCCCCAGAAGTCCACATTCATGGCTTCTGGGTCCCCCCCATATATATGGGTATTATCCGCTTGTTGGCGGGGGTATCATGGCTGACCAGGCCACTCATTGTTACCCAGCTAAGATTGTGGACTTGTTAGAATCAGGAAACCTCTTTCGGTGCTCATCCACCACACTTAAGAGAAACTGGAGTTGATCTTCTCCTTTCGTCAGAGTTCCGCTGAAGGTCTGAATGAGAGCTACTGCCCTTTCAGCATGATCATTAACTACTTTGATGTTTCCTATGATTCTTTTAGCTTCTTGGAAGTTTTCATTCTCCCCCCAGGTGCTGGGGTCATCATCAAGAAAACTAATATTGATCGGTAGGGCCTTAAGAAGCTTTAATGAGTTCTTTGTGGCAAGAGTTTCTAATTTCAGTGTTGCTTTGCATTCCTTGAGTCTTCTTCTCTTTGAGAAGTCTAATGACCCCTCCTTTTCCCTCATACACTGGACCATGATTCCCTTGGTGTCTGATGCAACAGTTTGATCGAAGAGAGCAAGGGCCACCAGCTCTTCTGATAAGTACCATAGGTGGTTTTCAAATTTCTTGAGAGCTGCTTTGGCCACTTTCTGGTCATGATAGTCCTTTAACTTTTGGATAAGATCCAGATCATTCTTCGGAGCTTGTGGTGGAATAGGAGCAGTGATCCAGCTTTTTAAGTAGATTAGGACTCCAAAAAGGGTAAGGGTTTTCAGGTCCTTCTTCTCTCGAGGAGTCAGGGTGATTTGATTTCGAAAAAGCCACATTTTGATGGCATAGATAACTTTAGCCATCCACCTTGCATAGTGCGTGCCAGCAGGACGTTTGAATGTGTAACTTTCAATTTTTTCACCAAGAAAGATCAAAGAAAGTTCCAAAAACTCTTTATAGTCATCTCAAAAATTTCCAGTGGCCAGATGTTCTTTGGCAAAGGCAATTATTTCATTTCTGAAAGGATCAACTTGCTCCTTCATCTCATCATCATCCTGTGATGTAGAGAAGGTTTTTAAATCAATGTAGTCCCACATAGATTGGAACCTTTTGAACAAAAGTGGCTCAGGGGCAGAAGATGAACCATGGACTGCTTCAAACACTCCTCCATACATGACTTCCATGCAATGATGCCTACAGGCAAAATAGAAGAGTGGTCGACCAAGTTTCTGTTCCAGAAGAACGCATGCTCCCCTGTTTGTTCCTGTATTTGATGCTGTAGTATCTGATAACATTCCGATTATTGACTTATCTATGTTCCATTCGGAAAGAAGATTATACACTGCAGCTGATTGAGCTTCCCCTGTTCCACTTGGTAGTTTGGGAACACCAAGCAGTTTTGAATCACCTGATTCAACTGAAGAGACAAGGACTGGGAGTCTGTCTACCTTTTCATTCTTGGCAAGTAGATTAGGGATCAACTTCCCATCCCAGTGGACAATCGAAATACTTGGACTAAAGCTAGCTTTAATGGCATGGGTTATTTGCCTTCGATGCCTCTCTCGGTGCCTTTTGATTGAAGAACGAGAGATGTTCACCTCTGAAAGATCTTGACCAAGGCTAGATGCAGTTTCAGCTAATACAAAGGTGGCCCTCCTGTCACTGATGCCAGTCCTGTCCAGAGCAGCAGCCAATTCAGGAGATATGATATTCTTTGCTGCCTTTTTCTTTGGTGGAGTTGGTCTGCTGGTAGATGGGGGATTAATAAGGTAATCTTCATCTTCTCTTTCTGACTCACATAAAGACTCGGAAGAAGAACTTCCCTGATCTAGCATAACTTCCTGTGAAGCAGCATATTTTTCTTCTTCAGCTTTCCGCTTCCTATTTACCAATTTCATTTGCTTCTCAGCAGCTCTCTTTTCTGCCTTGTCAGTCACCATATCTGCAGAGACCATTGATCCCACTCGTCCCGCTTTCCTTTGTTGGATCAAGAACTGCTGGTCTTCTTCATTTTTGATTAAGGTAAAGGCATCAGCATGGGCGACATCAAATAGGTTCTCCATTTCTTCCTGAAAGGTTTTCTCTTTTTCTAACTGAGAGTTGCTTTTCCTCCCAGCATTCTTCTTAATCGCTTTCCACTCCAAGTGTAGAGCCTGAATTTTGTGAAGAATGTGGTCTTTTCTTTGAGTAGGGATTCGGGCTCTCTCCCAGAAGAGACGCAATTCTTCAAAAACAGCTTCTGAACTAGGTTTGATCTCCTTCTTCAAGACTTGATGATGGTGGAGGAACATGCGGAGGACCTGGCCACGGGAAGGCAGCTTGCCTCCAGTGATTGTTTCCTCTGACTTTTTCATTAAGTAAAATGTACGTTTATTTGACACTGCAAAACCTGTAAATTTAATAAATCTATCTGAAAGAAAAATAATCATTAGTTAATGTATCTGTAAATAATGTTTCTTTTAATTATTCACTATATTAATAAAGGGCATAATGGTATACAAAAAACAGCTTTGAGCCACCCCTAAAAGTTATTTGATTTGCCTTAAATTTTACATGAAATATTTTTTAGCTAAAAGGAACCAGATTATAGCCTGGGAGGAAAGAAAATTGAACTTCGATTTTTTACCCCATTCTGTGGACCACCCAAATATATATATATATATATATATATATATATATATATATATATATATATATATATATATATATATACAATGTATATCCGAAAATTGTGGAGAAATCTTCTCGTGTAATCGCAAGGGTGTGAATAACTTCATTGACATATGAAATATTGAGTCTCTTTACCAAACGCTTCATACCTACGATAATACACGCATCCCACGGGGCCACTGTTTTCGTCGGACGAGTGTTGTGAAGTTTTTAATATATACATCTGAGATAAAGCTCAGCTTTATATGAGAGGTTAACAGAGAAATAATTTTGACATTAAAATAAGCGGCTTTGTTGAACAATGACATTGTCTGCAAGTCAAAAGAGTAGGTTCAGTGTTTACAGAGATAAAAAGAATCTTAAACTAACGTGATCTAAAAATGCATTGTGTACAGTATTCATACTTCAACATTGTAGTCACCAATGCATGGTATAAGAGAAATGAGAGGAATTTGTTCACTCGAGAAAAACAAATCGGTGTACTGGTTTCTCACTTAAAATGTAACTATATTCGCTTGACGTGTTTATTCGACAAATAATGCCTAGCAATTATATTCCTGAAAAAAATTTCCAAAGAGGGATTCCAGCGCTGGATGAGATAAAAAGATATTTAACATGGACTTTGGAAAGAGATTATTTGATGTTCTGCGTTGGCGACACCTGTTCGGCCATTTTTAAACATTTCGATCCATTCGTACGCTATTTGCTGTCGCCCTCGGCACACAAAAAATGAAATACAGCACGCTGCACTTTAGTGCAAGTCGAAAGTGGTGCAACCATGTTTACATAGAATACCGGCAAAGATAACCTGATCAAAAGAAAGTGTCACTTATGAAGTGATCTGCTATCTGATGAATGATGAACTAAAACATATAAAAGATATAGTTTCGTTTTGTTGGATTTCCACTTTATTTTTGTAAATATTTGATTAAATCATGTTCTGCAATACGGAAGTTGCTTTATTTCAAAACACTGAATGTTTTCATAAATTCCAGACTTCATGGATATACTTTCTTGCTACTTTCAAAAATATATTTTAATTTGTCTTTGTTTTAGTTTCCTTTTCTTAACATCTCCGATGAATAATGAATCTCCAATGTTAGAATATAAAAATTTTCTCACTTTAAGACGAGTAATGGGGAAAAATTATTCAAATTGGTTAAATCTGCGATTAACTGTCCCAATAAAAATTTAACTTGTAGGTTTTGGTCAAGTACCAAGATGGCCAAAGAAAGTAAATTTTAATGGCTGGTAGCGACCTCTAAAATTCATTTAGATGCTATGAAACTTTCACCTATGACTTTCTCAAAAGAATGAACAAAATGCATGGGTACCCCACATAAAAATAAAAATATATTTTTCTGGCATACATACTGCTATGAATCACCTTATATATATTTATATATATATATATTATATATTATATATAATATATATATATATATAGTATATATATATATATATATATATATATATATATAAACTATAAAAAGGGAGTCCCGTCCGTCCGTCCGTCTGACACTATGTATTTACTACTAAGCGATTCTGAACATAGAAATAAATGCGCTTTGCTTTGTTTCAACTTTTTACTCTAACGCGTCGAGGTTTTCATTGCTACGTTCTTTTCAATATTTTTATTGACCGAATAATTGACTCCCCAGTAATTGGGGTCCTGCGGTCCCATAATTACTGAGGTCGAAGGCTCCAGCACCGCCCAGTTTTGCTGGTATATATAAGAAACAAGACTAGTCCATATGCAAACATTTAATATTCAAAGCTTTCGACATGTTCTAATGTCAATGTCTCCCTACTGATACTCCGTATCAGTGGGGGACCCCTTGGACCCACCTTCGCAAATTTATTCCTTTCCTACCATGAGAAAAAGTGGTTGGACTGTTCTCAGCATTTTAAACCATCTTCTTCCGTCGTTACGTAGACGATTGTTTTGTTCTATTTAAATCTTCCGATCATATTGAACTTTTACATAAAAATTTAAATTCAAAACACACTACCATTAAATTCAATTCACTTCTGAAACTGAAAACGATAATTCTTTACCATTTTTAGACATAAACATTACACGTAGCAATAATCACTTCGTAAAATGTTTTTCATAAACCCACTTTCACAAGCTTGGAAATTAAATTTGACAGTTTCGCACCATTGAAGTACAAACCTAACCTTATCCTCACCCTCTTAAACAGTTCATACGAGATTTGTTCGAACTACCATCTCCTTCATACCGAATTGAATTTCCTTAAAAAGTTCTTACTGGGTAACGGTTTTCCTTCTAAATTTATTGACAGTGTAACAAAAAGATTCATGAACTTAACATTTTCTAATAAAACCAAAATCGTCGTAACTACAGTACAGAAGAAGGTTGTACATTTTAAACTTCTCGATTGTGGACCTGAAAGTCTTATGTTAAAGAGGATAAAATTAGTAAACTAATCAGTAGATTTTAATCCACAAATTTCTGTTAAATGTATTTTCACATTAGAACGTCGTCTTCTGCAGCATTGTTAGTCCCATTTATATGGGGTCGCTGTTGCGGATACTTCTCCACTCCGCCCTATCCTGCGCCATCTCCTCTCTCAGGTTCTTCTCGCTCATGTCCATCCTGATGCGATATCTCCACCTCATCCTCGGTCTTCCTTTCTTCTTCCTCCCGGGCACTTCCATAGATAACACCATCCTCCCAACGTAGTTCTCGTCCCTTATTACACGCCCATACCATGCCAGTCTTCTCTCTTGATCCTTCTTTGCTCTGCTTGCCATCCTCTCTAGTTTTGGCAATAAATTTTCCTGCCGGATGCCCTTCCTGACGACAACCCTCCTCTTTTATCCGGGCTTGGGACCAGCTGGGAATGGGCTGGCTTGCCCACCCCCAGGCAGAGTTTTTCACATTAGAACATAAATTACACTATTTTTTTTTAAGTTTAAAGATATAATTCCAAAGCCCCTGTGCTCATCGGTTATCTACAAATATACATGTGACGATTGTACATCGTCGTACGTTGGCATGACTGCACGCCAACTCCAAATTCGGATCGATGAACACAAGGATATTAGTAGTCGCACCAAAAATAGACTTACAAATCCTTCCCAATTGTATATACGTTCCCACTGGGGTTTTTTTTTTCAGGGGTTTTCATTATCCCGGTTTTCCGGAACAAAATCGGCCATCGCCCGGAATCTCGGAGTCTTCCGGCTTATAAAAAATAATAATGATAGTCTTAAAATGTTTAAGCATTAGATAAATCTAAATTAGTTAATTAATATTAAATATAAATATATAAATATTTTAACATAATGATAAATATAATAAAGGATAGAGCCCAGGCCGAGTTTCAAACACTGCAGAAACATAAATACGATATATAGCCTAGGCGGTTATACCTACAATGCTAATTTGCAGCTTCGCACTTCAACAAAAATAAATTATATTATAGTGTAATTTATACGAACACAACACCTTTTATATACTTCTAACTAATTTTTAGTAAAAAAAAAATATCAATAGCAAAAGGTGTGCTACTGAGTTGAGAATAATCGAAATTAAAGTCCACTAAAACACAAAATCAAAGGACTGGCTTTCAGTGCGAGTCATTCATCAAAAATACCAGTCATATTACACATGCACATCATACAGGGCATATTCGAGTTGTACAACGCAAAGTGGTTCGTGCTGTTATAAATATGTCATCATAGTTTTTGTATTTTTTAGATACAGTAGCAAATTAACGTAAAACTATTTGAAATAACGTTTATAGAATACTTTGTAAAACCCGAGAAATCCCGGGAGTTGCTGCGCTTGTCCCAGGATTTAAGGTTATCATTTTCCGCCCGGGATCCCAGTTGAGAAACCCTAGTTCCCACTCCCATCACTTAGACCACCCAATTAAATCTAATAACTTTTCAATAATTGCTGAAACCAATAAACACGACCTACCCCTCTCAGAATCAATACTCATTTTCAAACATAAATCGGATATACAGTAAATCATCATAGCCCATTCCATAACCTTAGTATCCTTCAATAAAATTTTCTTTACATGCCAACCAACCAAGTTAGCGCCCTTTAACAAATTATATCAACCTTTCTTAATTCCCATTCTCTGCTGTGTCTGTGATCGAGTAACTTTTACCTGATTTGTTTCTTTTAAGGTTTTATAGATTTTAATGTTTTATATTTTAAACTTTTTCATAATGTTCCCCTAAATTATTTTATAATGTTTTTACTTACATTTGCTCTTATCTTAAAAGTAAGCCCATTTTTATGGTTTCTTTTATAATATTTACATTTTAATTGTATTAATTTTATAATTTCATGTCTGTCTTAATTTTTAATTTCGTTTGTGGTATTTGTGTTACTATTTCGATTTTGTTTTAAATTCATAGTTGGTTTTAATTGTATATATCATTTTAGCACTGAAAATGACATTAGAATATGTCAAAGGCTTTGAATATTAAATGTTTGCATATGGACTAGTCTTGTTCCTTATTCGACTAAGGTTTCCACCGCAAAAATCACTTGGGTGTGTGTATATATTATATCATAATTGTAACTTGGGGGTTTTATTGATAGAAAATGAATGGTGTGGGATAGATTCACTTTGAAAAATATATTTTTTTACTATCAAACTGCGTCCCGCTAAAGTACATACAATGACGTCACGCGTGTGTGTGTGTATGTATATATATATATATATATATATACACTTACTTTAGGTTGCTTTAGGTGAGTTTGAACGACGGTTCAGGATCGACCTGCGGTCGACCTCTCTGCAGCATCCCGCCTCATTTGCGGGACTTGGTGAAGGAGGGAATTGCTGTCTGATCTCCTCCTGCCCTCGTAGCCAGTCACGCATGGCTGGTTAGAGACTTTGCACAGGAATCTGTCCAGCTGGTTCTTGAAGTTATTCAGGTCGGTGTGCTGGAGATTCCTCACTGCTTTTGGTAGAACATTGAAAAGCTTTGGGCCTCGTATTCAGAGGGTATTTTCCATCCTCGTCTTCATGGCCTCTTGTCGCACAGCAGCTGGGACCGTACAAAATCTGCCTCTTCTCTCATTCCAGTTTGTTTCTATTTCATTTCTAAGGTTAGGGACAGAGCCCTCAAGTATTTTCCATTTTTATATTATTGTGTACCGCTCGCGCCCTTTTTCGAGAGGGTAGAGTTCCAGGGATTGTAGTCGAGACCACTAGTCTTCACCTTCCGTTTCCTCTATCTTAAACGTAAAAGTCCTTTGTATAGCTTCTATGCTCGCAATGTCTCGTTTTCCGTGTGGGCTTGTGAGTACTGAGCAATACTCAATTATTGGTAGGACTAGACTCTTCCATAATTTGAGCATGACGTTTGCTTTTCTGCTGCGGAAGCTCCTCCAGATGATTCCCATTATTTTTCTTGCCGTTGTAATTTTGATGTTATAGTGCTCTCTGAATTCTGCATCCGACGACATTATTACTCCAAGATCCATGACTTGTGGATTTGGTGTTATCTGTTTGGCTTGCAGAGTTTTGTAGCCTTTTTTTCTGTAGCGCCTTTTTATCACCATATCTTAGAAGCTGGAATTTTTCTTCGTTGAACTTCATATTGTTGTCTTCTGCACACTGGAATAATGTTTTAATGTCGTTTTGTAATTTTCTTATGTCACCTTCGTTCAATATTTCCTTGCATATCTTTGTATCATCTGCGAATCATGATACAATACTGTCCTTAATATCTGCATCAATATCTACAATCATTATTATGAACAGCAAGGGAGCTAATACTGTCCCTTGTGGGACAGAGCTCACGACTTCCGATTTAACTCCGTTTACCACCACTCTTTGCGTTCTTTGCGTCAAGAAATTAAATATCCACCTTCCAAGCTTTCCAGTAATTTCTGTATTCTTAAGTTTGTGTGCTATGATTCCATGGTCACATTTATCGAAGGCTTTAGCAAAGTCCGTATATATTACATCTTTGTTTTGTCCTCGACACAATGTTTCCAATATTTTCTCCTGTTGGTCTAGTAGCTGTGATAGGCATGATCCTCTCGCCCTGAAGCCATGTTGATTTGGGTTGTATAAGTCGTTTTCTTGTAGGTAGTAGGTAGTTTTGCCTCTAATAATGCGTTCAAAACACTTTATAAGGTTAGAGGTGAGAGCCACTGGCCGATATTTTTTGGGCATTGCTCTGTTACCACCTTTAAATAGAGGGGCAATGTTCGCGTTCTTTAAGAGGAGCGGAATTTGTCCTATGTCGAGTGATTTCCTATATAGTAAGTATAGCGGTTTGGCAATACTCTTTTTGCATTTCTTCAGAAATGTGGCACTCCGTGTGTCTGGCCCTGGCGCTGAATTGTCTCGCATCTGTGATAAGGCCGTAATTACATCTTCCGTAAACTCTAAGTCCATTAATAGGTTTGTGCCGGAATTTGTTCTTGGTTGATTTGTATCTATGTCGAAAAATTCGTCTGGGTTTTCCACTTCCATTTCGGACTTAGGGTGCTGAACACAGAGTCAAATTGTTCCCTAAGCAGTTCACTTATTTAAATGCAAAAAAACATCACTTTTTTCTACGTGAAGGTCAAAATATGATAACTAAAACCCACTCTAATAGACAGAGTTTATTTCCACAACAGTTTCGATGCCCACTGGCATCCTCTTCGGGTGGATACAGAAAAACGAATGAACCAAAAACAAGAGGAAAAACAGTGCAGGGACCATTAAGAAATTCACACCTAGGTTAGATCCCGTTCTCCCGACACTGGAAGGGCATTTTTATTAAAAGGACCCGCTTATAAGTACATTCGGACAAATTTAAAACTATCTTCTTGTTCTATACATACAGATTCTATTATTTTTTTTACATAATTATTACATTTATTATTAAATTTATTACATTTAATATTGCATTATTATTTATTACAGAAATTATAAATTTATTATTACACTGATTATTACACTGTTGTTTATTATACAAAAATTGTAAACCGAAAAACGAATGAAAAAGGCGAGAAGGAATCAATCCAGAGACCATTAAGGAATTCGCACCTAGGGTAGTTCCCATTCCCACGACCCCAGAAGGGCATTTTTTTTTAAAGGGTCCCGCTTATAAGTACATTCGCACTTATAAGTACATTCCCGCTTATAAGTACATTCGCTACATTCGTGAAGTAGCAATTCCCAATTTACCTCCTTTAAATCTTTATTTACGTTTTCCCAACTTACTTTCTTGGAATTTATGTTTAAGCCTTCAAATATTCCATCCGCCTCTCTAGGATGCGTTTTCGGACCTCTGGGTGCTAACTTCAATTGTATATCGATGAGGTTATGGTCGGAGAACTTTGGTGCTTTACTTTTTTATTTATTATTATCTTCTTGTTATTTGTCAAGATTAAATCCAAAACGTTCTCTTTTCTCGTGGCTTCACAGATTTCCTGGGTAAGGGCGTAATGTTCCATAATATTTAATAGCATTGTTGCTTGGGTTCTATAGTCTTTAGTAATGTTGCCATGAAACTTCTCGACATATATAATTTCGTCATTTTTCTTCCATGTAATGAATGGAAAATTAAAATCTCTGAAAATTAGAATATTTGTTGCTGGAGTTTCAAGTAATTTTAATATGTTTTCTATTTCATTTGTAGCAAATTGGAATTCACTTTTTGTGGTGTTTGGTGGTCTGTAGATGTTCATAATGGTTAGGTTCAGTTCTTTTACTTCTAATATAATAACTTCAACTGTGTTGTTTGATTTGTTTACCTTCACCTCACATGTGTATGTGTTTTTCACATAGATGCAACACCCTCCCCCTCGTCCAGCCACTCTATCTGCTCTGTGTATGTTGTAGTCCAGCAATGCTAATTCAGTATCCTCGATACAGTTTTCACAACCTTTTTCGTATTTATGTAGGTGTGTTTCCGTTAGGCATATAATATTTATGCTGGATTCGGTAGCTAAATTCTGTAAGTATTGTAATTTGCAGCCTGCATGGTCCGTGTAGAGGCCTTGAATATTTGTGTATAAAACATTCATTGGGTTTCTAATTTCCGTGCTCAGTTTTCCTATATAGTGGTCATTTCCAGGTCGATGTCGTTTCTTGTTTGGTGTTATTGGTTTGGCCGCTGCATTTGGGAGAATTAGGGTTGCGGCACTTGACAACACTGTGGTTGTATTATCGGTGGGTGGCGTTGGATAGATGGGTGATGTATGTAATGGTGTGAGGAATATACCTGCGGAGTCCTGTCCTTTCTTGTTAGCAAGGCAAACTCTGCTTTTATCGTTCTCATTTCCTCTAAAATATACTCTCTCTCTCTCTCTCTCTCTCTCTCTCTCTCTCTCTCTCTCTCTCTCTGTGTGTGTTTAAAAATAGGCTAGACAAAGTACTGAATACTCTCATAGTTTAAGATTAAAACAAGAAAACTCTGCAGGAGTTCGCTTGCACGGTGTCTCTGTGAGCAAGCTAAATATAGAGCTATTTATATATTCTCCACTTTCCTGTAAAATTTCCTTGGCTACTTTTCCAGGGTCAAGGTATTTTCTTCAACCTTTTTCCGTACCTGCCTCTGGCAGGGAGGGAGCGGAGGGTGGGGAGAGAGCCTTCTACTTTTCCATCCAGTTTTCTACTACTGCTAGGATAGTTGAAAGAAAAATAAACTTTTAATAACAGGAACCTCCCAGAGTGGACCGAAAGGTCTTTGAGGCTTCCTCTTGTCCTTGTAACTCCTTGTAACTCTCTCTCTCTCTCTCTCTCTCTCTCTCTCTCTCTATATATATATATATATATATAATATATTATATATAATATATATATATATACTGTATATATATAATATATATATATGAATTAGGGACGGAATATTCGTTTTGGGTTAAGGGTAAGGTGGGAATTAGGAATTTCGCTAGTACAAATCCACAATTGCGTATGTGTGTGTGTGTATATATATATATATATATATATATATATATATATATACAGATGGGAATGGAGGGTAGGTCGCCCCTCCACTCGCTCATCTACGAGAAATGGAAATGTCACTAAAGTACATAAGGGATTCCAAAACACCTTAGCCCCCCCCCCCCCCCCATTTGCAGCTTACATGTTTACTTACATCGAAATAGTTTTAAGTGATTATAAAAATATATAAAATTCTTTATTTATTGCAGGTATTAAAATTACTCTAGCTTATAAAGTGATAATATAATGGCTTCTCAATTAATTGGTGATTTCGGAGAGGCAACGTGTGATAGATCGCATACGAGCAGTAACATTTCGGGAAGCTCGTGATGCTGGAGCCACCTTTATAACACGTTCATGGGTTGCCAAAAAGTTGCGAAGAAGTGAGGACTTCGTTAAAAGAAATTGGAATAAAACTTTGGATGAATGTGAAATGGATACAACCAAATCTGGGCGCCCAAATTTGCCACTCTCTCAGGAAACAAAGGACATCATTGAAAGCGGTACGCGTAAGCGGAAAAACAGCTGTGCTAAACTTTCTAGAGAGATCGAAGTGTTGAGAGGAAAGATCGTTAGTGGTGAGATCATTCGACTGTACCGTCATAGGCAAGGTTTAAAGCCTTGGCATGAACTTCCAAAGCCAAGAAAAACTCAACTTAACATCGATGACAGAATGTGGTTTGCCCATTATCTTGAAGATTGGGATGTGGATGATTTCATGCATTTAGCTGTCTCCGATGAATGTTTTGTTTACGTAACACGTCGGCCTAACTACCAAAATGATCGAGTGTGGGCCACAACACCAGATGAAATCGATGACAATGAACATTATCGCGAATTATTAAAAAGTCCAGACTGTGTTGGTGTGTTTGTTTTGTTCACTGCAAAGAAGCTCATGTGGGTGCTGAAGCCAAATGGTCAGAGTTGGGATGGACAGTATTTTCGTGATATTATTCTGTCCCAGCATGTCATTCCTTTTATAAGAAACCCAAACAATGTTATAGATGTCGATCAGGTCACACTTCTGCACGATAAGGCCCCCTGCTTTAAGGCATTAGCCACTCAACAGTTGTTGCGGAACCATGAGATCGATTTCTTTGGAAATGAAGAATGGCCAGGAAATTCTCCTGTCCTGAACGTCTGTGAACACATTGGATCAGTTATAAAGGACAAGGTTGAATGTCTCTTGTTTCAAGAACCTGCAGCAAATCGATTTTCGAAGGATACAATGAAGCAACACATTGAAACTGTTTTAACGATGAAGATCTATTCACGTCACTTTTGGCAAGCTACCCAAAGCGAATTCAGGCTGTCTTGGAAGCCAATGGCGGGAACACCAAGTTTTAATTGTTTCTCATTAAATGCAGGATTAAATTCTCTTTTGTAAGGTAGGTTGTTTTACTGTACCTCTAATGGTTTAGGCCATGGGCGGGGGCTATGGTTTATTGGAGCCGCGTAGAACGACGTGTAGGCACACATATTTACAGTATATACAAAAATTGTATATTTATTTTTCATTATGAACGTCTTCCTTATCAAACCTTTGTTTACACAACTGTGATTAAAATTTTGCTCTTTTCACCTTTCTTTTTTTTACCGTTTCTACTCGTTACCATGGCAACCACTCTAATTCGATACGTACATACTACTACTACCTTTAACCCCACTAAAGAAGCATGTTGCTTACCAAGGAGCCACAACTTGAAGGCAGGCTCAACTTCCAGATGGAGAAAAATAGGAAATATCAGAGTCTTCATGCACGTTGAAAAAGGGAAACTGGGAGATACTATCTATCGATTCCAGCCCTAAATCCAAGGGACAGGACCAACACTGAATCTAACCTCTCAAGCCAAGTCCCCCCTGGAACGGGTAGCCCTATCCAGCATGGGGCACGTAATCAGAGCATGCAATCTCCCCTACCACGGAAAGGTCGCTGTCCTCGAGCAAAAAACCAATGCAATGTTCAAATTTTATCCCGAAGAATTCTTCCATTAAGAAGAAAAGAGACAAAATTAACGGCGAAAATCTTCCTTCGTCTGTTGTTGAGGTTCTGGGTGTTTCAAATTTTAAAATATATAAAGTTTTACGACAGAAATTTTTTTAACCAATAATAGTCATAAAAGAATATTGCCGGCAAATAAAATCTATGGGGAAATAACTGAAAATTTCAACCCCCCCCCCCCCCATAAAATTACTTTTGGCAGCGAAAACTGTACCGCTTTCGCTTTTTATCATTGGATTGTCACAGTGGATATTACAGAAAATACACCCATACTGCGGGCAATTTAGGAAGGAGGGAGAACTCCACGGAACACCCCACTTAAACTGTAACTGATCCCAGAGACTAAGCATTGAATATGTACAGGGTGGGCCGTAAGTTTCCATACATAGGAAAATTTAAACGTTTGTTTTTATGTTCCAGATACCCTAAGAATATGCGTTTGTAAGATCTTGTTTACTGATGAAGCAAATTTTTACGTCAATGGAGAGGTTAATCGGCAAAACATACGTTATTGGAGTAATGCTAACCCTAACTGGCTGAGTCCGACGAAGATGCAAGGTGCCGGTAAAGTGATGGTGTGGGCCGGGATATGGGGTGACAGAAATATTGGACCAATTTTTGTCAGTGGAAATCTTAATGCCGAAAGGTATCTTAACATGTTGCAAGAAGAGATTTTCCCATCCCTGCTAAACGAGGAAGGTAACTTCCCAGTTTACTTCCAGCAAGATGGAGCTCCACCTCATTATGGTCTTCACGTGCGTCGGTATTTGGATCAGCAGTTTCCGGATGCTTGGATTGGTCGGCGTGGTCCTGTGGAGTGGCCTCCCAGATCCCCAGATCTCACCCCCCTTGATTTCTATCTTTGGGGGCACTTGAAGGCCATGGTGTATCAGGAAAAGATACGAGACATAAATCATCTAAAGGAACGTATCACCAACGCCATTACAAGCATAACGTCAACTGTGCTAATGCGTGTTCATCAACAGTGGGGAACACGTATTGAAATGTGTTTTCAAAACAATGGCAACCATGTAGAGCATATTATATAAATAAAAATGGTTGTCCATAAAAAAATGTTTATTTTTCCTATGTATGGAAACTTACGGCCCACCCTGTATATATATAGGAAGGAGGGGCCAAGGGAAAGACCTGCAAAAATGTCCCCTATGGAAGGATAAGAAGTTTTCGAAAAATTGGAGGTCATAGACAGGGGAAAAGATGGATTGAGGAAGATTGTTCCAGAGTTGACCGGTTGAGTAGATAAAAGGTTGAAAATGCCGATCGACCCTTGCGTTAGAGAGTTGGACAGAAAAGGAATGTGAATGCTTCGAAAGTCTGGTACTGCGTCCTCTCCCTAAAGGAGGAAGCATGCAGTTAGAGAATTCAGAAGAGCAGTGTCTGTTATAATAGCGATAGTAAAGAGAGAGTGAGGCAACATTGCGGCGAAGAGGAAGGGATTGAAGACAGTGAGTAAGAGGCGGGAAACTGATGAGACGAAAAGCCTTTGATTCCACCTGGTCAAGTCAAGTAAAGCTGTGTGGGTTAAGCCACACACACACACATGAGAATCGTACTCCGTACAGTGGCGGACAAGACCTCTGTACAGAGAGAGCAACTGAGTCGGGGTGAAAAAAACTGCGGAGCGATACAACACACCTGTAAGCTGTTTTAGAGAGAGAAAGAGTATATGTGATCTTTCTAGGAAAGATCACGAGAAAAGGAAAAGTCAAGAATGTTAAAAGAAGAGGAAGAAACTAAGTTTTTGAGGCATTGAAAGCAACAAGGTGTTCTGCGCCTCAATCAGAGATAGTAGAAAGATCAGAGGTCAGGTGCACTATGGCAGTTTCACGCGAATCATGGAGTGATTGTTGAGAGTGACGCTTTGTGAAGTGGGTAGAGAAGTGAAGGGTGGAATCATCACTCATCAGCATAGGATTGAATAGAACAGGAAGTGCGACTTAATACAAAAGGAAAAGAGAGGGTGACAGCACAGAGCCCTGAGGAATGAGACTATTAATAGCCTCAGAAGAACAGTGGCCATCTACAACCGCAGCTATAAATCAGCCAGAATGGAAATCAGAGATGAAGCCACAGATAGAAGGACAGTAACCGAAGGATGGCAGTTTGAAAATTAAAGATTTGTGTCAAACTTTATCAAAAGATTTTGATATGTCTAGCGTAATCGCAAAGGTTTCATCGAAATCCCGAAAGGACGATGATAAAAATCAGAGAGCAAGTATGCAAGATCGCCAGTAGAGCGTCCCTTGCGGAACCCATATTATCAATCTGAAAAAATATTGTGAATAGAGAGGTGTTTAAGAATCTTCCTTTTAAGAATATTCAAAAACTTTAGAGAGGCAAAAAATCAAAGCAGTTGGACGATAGTTGGAGGGTTGAGAGCGGTCATCCTTCTTTGGGACAGGCTGAGTGAAAACAAACTTCCAGCAGGAAGGAAAAGTATCAGCCGGATAAAAGACAAAGACGAAAGAGTTTGCGTTGGCAGCGTGTCAGCACAGAAGCACAGTTCTTGAGAACAACAAGAGTGACCCCATCAGGACCGTACGGCTTCCTAGAGTTGAGCCCAGATAGGGAAGAATAAACATCTTTGGAAGAGATTCTAATTTCTGACATAATTAAGTCAGAGGGAGGAGATGAGGAACAGCACCAGAATCATCCACGGTTGAGTTGGAGGAGAAAGTTTGAGCGAAGAGTTCAGCTTTATCAGGAGAAGAAACAGCAACTGAACCGTCAGAATATAATGAAGGAAGGATGTACATTAGGGTGTCCCGTTTTGGACGAATCTCAAAGTTATTAATGTCCAGCCCTCTCATATCGTGACAAATGATGATTTAAGTATGCTAACCAATGTTTAGACCGAAATAAAAACATTTGACCCCCGAGCACTCGATTCAAAAATTTAAGGGTCAAATTTTTTAAATTTTAGTTTTTTCGATTTTATGCCTATAATTTCAATTTTAGACACTTATAAATGGTTCAATCTGATGCATATTAAAAAAATTAATCATTTGATACCAAATTTATCTAGGTTTGGCTTAAAAATTTTGTTTATATGATTTTTTTTTCTATTTTTAAGGCATTTTATTAAAATTTTTAGAGTATTTCTCTTGTTGCTTTCAAGTTTATTAAATAAATAAGGCAAATAAAAGAAAATTAATCGTTTTCCGTTTAATTATTTATCAAACAGAAATGGTAAAAATAATAAAAATATCCCTCTTTTATGGACTAGAAAACAATAGCTTCCTCTACATAAGAAAAAAAAAAAATAAATAAAACTTTCTTTTCATAAAAAATGACTAAAACTTCAACTAGGACATTTTTTATTAAAAAGTACTAAACTCCATAAACCTAAAATCATCATTTTAAAATAAAGAACTAAGAATTTATTTTCGATTTTTCGAATGCGCGGCCTAATCTCTGACATACTTGGTTAATGTTTTTTTCTTGAAATCAGGCACTTTTTGTCTATTGTCTTCAACCACCTGTAGCAGATATTGTTTTTTCATCTCTAGTGATCGAATTAGCATAATCTTCTATTAATTTAACACCTCGTTTGGCTGTGTCATTTACTACTTTCATATAGTGTACAAAATTACTCATTCTTTTGAAATCTTCATCATCTTTCCATTCGTTTGCAGATTTTCTAAGCCAGTTACCAGAATAATTGAATAAATTCAAGAAAAGCCATGAGTTTGGCCCAGCTAGATCCGGAAGTCTCGTGGAAGGGTTAAGTGTAGGAAATGTTGGTGGTCCTCGTCGGTTAGAAAATCCTCGCTTCTCAAATTTCGATATTGATTTAACAATTTTGGTCTTCAATTCACCACTTAAATTTTCTGAAAATAAAGAAAGTGGTACCATTTCTTCAGTAACATACCAGAGGTGGCGATCAAGGGCCTTAATAGCCTGGTTTGCTACTTCTTCATCGATTTTTTTGTATGCTTGCAAGTCGTGATATAACTGCAGGTCATTTTCAGGTGCTTCAACTCCTTTTGTAGATGACACCCAAACTTTGATATATATCATTACTATAAATTTGCATACTCTTTCCAGCTTATTCACCATATTTTCAGTGTAACCTGCTTGATCACTAAACGCAAACATTTTTATACAATACATGATTGTAGCCATCCATCTAGCACGATGCGAGGCTCCAGGATGAAGCCAACGAATTCCTTTTGGTGGAGTTTGATTCAAAATCTGTAGGCATAACTCAGCACTTTCTTTATAATCCCCGCGAAGTAATACATTGCTATCTTCATTTTGCAGGATTTCATAAAGATATTTTGTTACATCTTCAATTTTATTCTTTAGGTATCTGTTTGTTGTTTCCAATGTTTTATGTTTCTTGCTCGTATCTAAATTCTTCCATACAGTTTGTCTAAATTTTTGAAAAATTTCATGATCAGGTGATATTGATTTGCTAAATATTACTTTAAAAACATCATTCAAAATTCTTTCAAATATATGATGCCTGCATGCGCACCAGAGTATCCTGTCCTGATAAGTCTTCTAGTCTTTTGCAGGCACCATTGATCCAACCGGAATTCGATGCGGTTGTATCGAAAACCAACGAAACCACTCTTCCTTCAAGGTTCCAATCCATAGCAACTTCAAAAGTGGCTTGGGCTTGAGAAAATCCAGTAGCATTAGGGATATCTGGAACCGCTAAAATTTTGCCTTCCTTCGCACTTGGCATTCCCGAAAATAAAATAGCCAACCGTTCTTTCTTTTCACCTCTCAATTCTGTAACTATTTTAGAATCCCAATGGAGCGAAGAGAAATTTGGAGGCTCAAAATCGATTTTCACTTTCTTAGATGTGTTATCCCTAGTTTTCTTTCCTGCATTCCAAGAAGTTGTTCTGGACAGGCTGACTGTTTCTAAATCTATATCACAGGCAGAAAGCACAGTAGCAGCAAAAGCTGTTCTTTGATTTAATAACAAGTTTAATCTGTCAGCTATATTGCTAACTTTAGAAGACTTCATAATATTTTGACGCTTAGGACCTTTTTTCGCACTCGAAAGTTTAAATACTGGATCACCTTGCTCCTATTCTGAAGACGAATTTTCTTGATAGACCATATTCATTTTAGACGTTCCAGGCATTGCTTTCCTTCGTGATTCTTTTAGTTCACGGTTTTTTATTTCTTGGATTCTTTCAGCTTTAGCTTTAGTCTTCTTTTCATATATTTTATCTAGACCTCCAAGCACATTTCCCTTTCTCCTCTCTGATCTTCCAGAAATTTAACATCCCAAATTTTCGTTTCATTACTTCTTAGTGAATCTTTCATTATAATTTCTTCAGTGTTCTGAGAGCTGATGTCAAAAAGTTTTTTTAAAACCTGGTTAAATTCCTGAAGTTTATTGTTATAATTAGAACGTTCTGCAATTCATGCAATAGTATCTCTCTTTTTAATTAAGTCCTTTAATAACTGTTTAGATCTCGAATGACGCCCAACATCTTTAGAAGGTATACTGGCCAGGATCCAAAAACGTTTAACTTTTTCCAAAACTACTTTTATTGTCTCCTCTACTGAGTTATTCCTCATGGAGTTTCTTTTTAGACTTAAAAAGTGACGAAGAACATCTCCATTTGAGGGAAAAAGTGCGCCTCTGTGTGGTTCCAAATGAGGAAGGAGATCTCCAAGAACAGAATCATCACGTTCCTTATCTTTTCTTAACTTTCGTTCATTCGAAGCCATAGTTAATCATTAGGTAACTAGTTGACTAGCTAAAATCCTGAAAAAAATAAGAAAAAAGTAAATAAAAACAAAATCTTTAAGCCAAACCTATATAAATTTGGTGTCAAATGGTTCGTTTTTTTAATATGCATCGGATGAAACCATTTATAAGTGTCTAAAATTGAATTTATGGGCATAAAATCGAAAAAACTCAAATTTTTTAACAAATTTGACCATAAAATTTTCGAATCAAGTGCTCGGGGGTCAAATTGTTTGATTTCGGTCTAAAAAACTGGTTAGCATACTTAAATCATCATTTGTCACGATATGAGAGGGCTGGACATTAATAACTTTGAGATTCGTCCAAAACGGGACACCCTAAATTGTACATCATCAGCACGTATAAATACAATAATAAATTGTAATCCTGATATTATTATTATTATTATTAGTTGTTACTATTATCTGTCGCACTATCATATATATATTATATAATGTGTGTGTGTGTGTGTGTGTGTGTGTGTGTGTGAGTAAATGTTCCTCTCTGTCCAGTGTCCACCTAGTGTATGCTTTAATTGCTTTATATATGTAGGAAAGAATAGTAAATTGTTATTATTTTTATCATTATTATTATTATTATTATTATTATAATGGACACTGTTCTTTTAAACTCTCTAACTTTCTTTCCTCTTTTACACACACACACACACACACACACACACACACACATATATATATATATATATATATATATATATATATATATATATATATATATATATCAGGTTGTAACATAAATTCTGCTCGATTAGAAAACGGACGATAGATTATTAGTAGAATAACCTCAGGATAATGTGAAATAGTTTTAGAAATGTTGCAAAATACACACGGCGACAGGTTCGCACAGGTTTTATCACGATACAGAATGATACAGAATGACTTAGGCTAGTGTAAGATTAGGCTAATGAATATTTTCGCTGGTGTTTTTCATACAGTTACAACGCCACCCCTACGATATTATAGTAATTGAAAAAACATGGAGCCCACGAAAGAGCATATTCGACATGTGATGCTGCATGAGTTCCATAAAGAATCTAACGCTAGTGAATCCACAAGAAACATTCAAATAGTTTATGGAAATAATGATGTGAGCAAATGGATGTGTAGGAGATGGTTTGAGAAGTTCAGAAATGGAGACTTCAGTCTGAAAGATTATCAACGAACAGGACGACCAAATGAGTTAGATGAAGAGTTGCTGAAAGCAACAGTGGAGGAAAACCCAACGGTAACTGTAAGAGAACTTGGTCTGCAACTCGGCGTTAGCCATATGACCATTCATCGTCATTTGAAGCTGTTAGGAAAAGTAGTGAAGGTTGGAAAATGGGTTCTGCATGATTTGTCACAAGCGAATCTTCAACATCGAATCGATATTTGCACATAACTGCATTCTCGGCAAGTGCAGGACTGTTTTTGAATCGGATCGTCACTGGGGATGAAAAATGGGTCCTCTATAACAATATTAAGCGTCGACATCAGTGGCTTAGCCGTGAAACAAAGCCTGAACCTCAGCCAAGGAATGGACCACATCCAAAGAAAATTTTGCTATGCGTTTGGTGGGAAATGCAAGGAATTATTCATTTTGAGCTTCTGCCAGATAACCAAACAATCACAGCTGAAGTCTACTGCCAACAACTCCAACGATTGAAGATGGCATTACAAGAAAAACGTTCTGCATTAATTAATCGCAGAGGTGTTCTATTCCACCAGGATAACGCGCGCCCTCACACTGCTCGAATCCCCACTGCCCAATTGGAGGCATTTGGTTGGGAAAAGATGCCTCATCCACCTTATTCTCCTGACATCGCACCTTCAGACTACCATTTATTCAGAAGTCTGCAACACCACCTAGATGGACAAAAGTTGCAATCCATGGAAGCTATCGAAAACGAAGTGATCGCTTTTTTTTAACTCGAAACCAAGGGATTTCTTCGAACGTGGCATAAAAAACTTTTCGACAGGTTGGAGGAGGTTATAGAAAAAGAAGGGAATTATAGTGATAATTAATTTGTCATTGTCATTTAATTTTTGTTCTGAATGAACTAAAAAATCGAGCAGAATATATGTTACAACCTTTTATATATATATATATATATATATATATATATATATATATGTTATAGAGTGTCCCAATTTTTTTTGTTCCTGAAGTTTGTCATGCACACCCCCCTAATTTCTTCCACTCGTGAAAACATGCCAGCAAGATGAATTTCATTCGTGTTCTTTAATTTTAAGGGTCCCCTCAAACCATGTGTTACTATTGCTGAATGGCTACTCTCTACCTTATACTAATTGTAGCATATTTCTTTTCAGGTTATGGATACAAGAAAGCAGGAGACTGTGTGGTTGGTGGGGGTGTTGCGAAATGAACCCCTGGAAATGCTGTCAACTCCCGACAGTGGGAGATGTTCTTCGACGTCTGTTGTTCTTCACTCAGAAGAAAAAAACGTCCACAGCGGAAGCTGCCAATGTGGTAGCTGATGAGGTTATGGCGGTGTGAGCTCGGGCATCTATTCCAACCTCCCACAAGCCCAAGTGCGTCGAGAGGATCAAGGCCCTCTCCACGGACTACGAGAAGGTTGCCAGAAACCGAAACCGTGGGGGAGAGAAGCTACTGGAGCGGGAAAAGGGATTCCAAGCCAACCTGAATACACTGTTCGAAACAGCTCATGCCAATGCCATGAAACTCATCAAAGTCCCCGAAGATCGAGACTTTCTGAATGACCAGCGAACCGTGCGGAAGATGTACATCGGAGGAGAGGACCTGGAGTTTGCTCGCAGGGCAGCGGAGCGGGAGAAACGCTGAGCAGCTGAAGAGAAGAGGAAGAAGAAAAGCCGCGAAGAGATGGACTCACTGCAAGCAAAAGGAACGGTGAAAAGTGGGTCTTCTTCTTCGGAGTCCATGGCCGAAGCATCCAATGATGATGTCCAATATTCCTCTCCTGGTCCTTCGGCTCCTCGATCCGCTCCCAAGGATGGCCAAGTGTCGGCAAGGAGGATCATCCAATATCCCAATTTTGCTGCAGCCCTAGATCGAACTGGAACCTCAGTACGCCAAGCGATGCACATTGTGGCTCCAGCACTCGCTGCCGCGGGAGTTGAGTTATCCTCAGTCACCTTGTCCAAATCAAGTCTTCACCGTTCATGGCAAAAGTCCAGGAAGAACTTGGCAGCCAGAATCATGACCGAGTTCAATCCTGATACGCCGCTTGTCGTCCACTTTGATGGCAAACTCCTCCCTGATTCGGATGGAGGGAAATCAGATCGCATACCAGTGCTGGTCAGCGGGAAGAATCTTGAGAAGTTGTTGGCGATCCCAAAAATCCCTGACAGCACGGGACAGCGGATGGCTGGAGCTGTTCTGAAGGTGCTGGATGATTGCCCGCAAGTTCAACCATGGATTGCCGGTCTCTGCTTCGACACAACAGCGGCGAATACCGGTATTCACAGCAGCGCTTGTACGATTATCCAGGACCAAATGGACTGCCGCATTCTTTTCCTGGCTTGCAGACACCACATGATGGAATTGGTAATCACCTCAGTCTTTGACCTGTTCTTCAGGTCTTCTGGCCCCGAAATTGCGCTGTTCGCTCACTTCAAATCCCAATGGGAGTTCATCGACCAGAAGCAGGCTTCTCCGTTCAACGGCGATGGCCCAAGCGACATCCTTTCGGAATGGGTGGCGTTGAAAAAAGAGCAGATTGTCCACTTCATTGAAGACCAGCTTGAAGTTGGCCACCCAAGAGACGATTACCGGGAGTTCCTGATCCTCGCTCTGGTCTTCCTCGATGGTCATGGCAAACGAGATCTCCGGTACAATCGTCCTGGAGCATACCACCGGGCCAGGTGGATGGCCAAAGGCATTTACTGTCTTAAGATGTTCATCTTCCGAAGCCAATTCCACCTGACCGCTCATAAGGTCCGGTCACTACGCAGGATAAACGTCTTTGCCATCACCATCTACCTCCAGAGGTGGTTCGAGGCTCCATTGACGGCGGACGCGCCCGTCAATGACCTGGAGCTGTTGGACCTAGAGAGGTACAAGGCGGTGGATCATGATGTAGGTACCGCCGCATTGACGAAATTCCGGGGCCACCTCTGGTACCTAAGCGAAGATTTAGCCGGACTCGCTATGTTCTCCTCCAAAACCACCGATGCAGAGAAGACGGCCATGCTCCAAAACCTGCACAAGAAGACCGAAAACCCAAAAGATCTGCGTCAGCTGGAGGGAAAGTGTCTTGACCGTGAGACGGTCGGATTTGAGCACCTTGGTCACGAAAAGGACTCAAAACCTTTTTCATTGCCTGAAGCTGCCGGTTCCAAAAACCCCCAAAGATCTCGAAGGATGTGCACCATCGTTGAAGTCTGTGAACGACGCGGCAGAATGGGCGGTGAAACTGGCGGAAGATTTCAACGAGGGCCTGACAAAAAATGAGGAGGAACGGCAGCTCGTGTACCAAGTCGTCGAATACCACCGCCAGCAGTTCCCCTCAGCAGACAAAAAGATCCTCTGTCCCCCGAAATGAAATGTGCCATTAGGAAGAATTTCCATTTCCTTTAATTTAGTCATTAGAAAGAATTTACATTTCATTCTTCCATTCTAGAATGATTAATGCTGAGCATTTACGTTTGTTCATATAGGGTCGAATAAAGAAGGTCAATGAGGGGACCCTTCCCCTCCTAATAGGCCAATGAAATTTCGCCCATTTTTTCCTTTCTTCAAGTGTAATTAATTAAAGGGGTGTGCGATTTGACTCTTGCAAATTTTTATTTTCACATGTGAGGCTGGGACACCCTAAATATATATATATATATATATGTTTTGCATTATTCTTTTTCCGTTTATTATTATCATTATTATTGTTGTTGGAAATAAAATTAAAATTATCAAATTTTTATATTATAAAAAAATGCTTTATACTAAATAAATAAATTCCTCATGATCAAACATACCATAAGTTATAATTCTATGGCTTTCTCACACAATTTTCTACTTTACAAATTTTACAAATTTAAGAATTGTACTTTACACTTTACTTCCTATAAGTCTGCAGTTCATTTTTGTACTTCTTATTAATGTATTTACACAAACTACTTAGTATATTATCAGATGTTTTAATTAATAAACGTATCTATATGGCTATTACATTTTAAACTTCTTGAGTGCGGCGTTTATAGCAGCGGGGTTCAGATATCTCTAAAGGGGAAACTGGAAACAGGAATTTTATCGTAAGCAATTCATTGTTTTATCAAAGTAATATTTTGAAAGAAAATTTGATTTGTGTTGGGAAAAAATAAATCATTTGGTCTTTATTTATTGATTCTTTCTTTTTTTTTAGGAATGTGTGTTGTGTGAAATTTTTTATTTTTCATTACTTGCGTAGAAACACGAAGATAGTTTTATTAACCTTTATTACGTACGTATACACACACACACCTTTATAAAAGCGTCATGTAGATATAATCGTCAAACACGGCACTGTGAAAGACATCTTTTTTACTGTAAAAACAATTAAGTAATGCATTCGATTAAACTTTCCATCCTCCATTTTAATAAGCCATAAATTTTGTTTACAATTTCACTTTATTTTACTATTCTGAACTTATTTATGAGCCAATACTTTCAGGCATCTTAACTAACCTCCCCGAAATAAATTCAAAAAAATCATCCGTTCGAGTAATCTATATTGGGAATTTATGCTACACCATACCAAACGCCATATCTCCTTTAACTTCATCCTCTTTGAGTGTAAATTTTTTTTCTTTATATTACTGTGCCGGTTTAAAAGGGTAATAATAAGAAATGCTTTTAATTTTTCAAAATGTCCTCATATAGAACCAATGTAAAGTGAATATTAGCATTAACTGGAGACCTAATACCATTCCTACAACCAGTCGTCCTTTCACTGCAGCACATATGCTCGTACATATTCGTGATCACACACACACACACACACACACACACACACACACACACAAAGACGTAGTCTCACTGACCTAATTACCGACCTATGTAATTTATTATCATAAATATATCGTATTTGCATCACATCAGCATCAGTTTATTATTATTTATGCACGGTTTTTTAGTTCAAATGCTTCCACAAGAATCTTTTGTATAAGGCCGTGAATGTTAAAAGCATGCGGTAAACAACCATGGAATTGTGAATTTGTGATTACTATACAGGGTGGGCCGTAAGTTTCCATACATAGGAAAAATTAAACGTTTGTTTTTATGTTTCAGATACCCTAAGAATATGCGTTTGACGTAAGATCTTGTTTACTGATGAAGCAAATTTTTACGTCAATGGAGAGGTTAATCGGCAAAACATACGTTATTGGAGTAATGCTAACCCTAACTGGCTGAGTCCGACGAAGATGCAAGGTGCCGGTAAAGTGATGGTGTGGGCCGGGATATGGGGTGACAGAATTATTGGACCAATTTTTGTCAGTGGAAATCTTAATGCCGAAAGGTATCTTAACATGTTGCAAGAAGAGATTTTCCCATCCCTGCTAAACGAGGAAGGTAACTTCCCAGTTTACTTCCAGCAAGATGGAGCTCCACCTCATTATGGTCTTCACGTGCGTCGGTATTTGGATCAGCAGTTTCCGGATGCTTGGATTGGTCGGCGTGGTCCTGTGGAGTGGCCTCCCAGATCCCCAGATCTCACCCCCCTTGATTTCTATCTTTGGGGGCACTTGAAGGCCATGGTGTATCAGGAAAAGATACGAGACATAAATCATCTAAAGGTACGTATCACCAACGCCATTACAAGCATAACGTCAACTGTGCTAATGCGTGTTCATCAACAGTGGGGAACACGTATTGAAATGTGTTTTCAAAACAATGGCAACCATGTAGAGCATATTATATAAATAAAAATGGTTGTCCATAAAAAAATGTTTATTTTTCCTATGTATGGAAACTTACGGCCCACCCTGTAGATTGAGGATAGTTAACCGTTAGAAAAGTAGACGGCATTACAGTAGATGTAAAAGTTATGAGAAATTTTTCAAAGTAAATAAATACAGTAACAAAAAATCAAAGAATTGTATGAGACACACGTGAAAAGAATCAACCAAGGGCAGCGGATGTAAGGACCTAGCAGCAAGTAACCCGTCGTTGCTGTAAACAGCCTAAAGAAAAAGTTGTTAATCTTTTTGTCTGGTAGATGGTGATAGTCGCAAAAGTGAAGATAATTCCAACCTAATAATAAACTTCAATAAATAAAATAGCAAAAGATGGAGCATTCATGTGAAAAGCGTGGAATTAACAATTAGTGTTTCATATACAGTGCCCGCGAAAAGTATCCGATCACTCAAGAAAATACAATATTTTCCCTTGATATTCAGAGACACGTAATTCACTTTCTATTTGTTCTAGCGACATCTGGTAACTTTGAGGTTGCTCGCTGATATGAGAGCTATCCAACGTATTCTCAAATTAGTGTTCTGGTAGCCTTCGTTGCGGGTGGCTGTGTCTCAAATTTGTCAGATTTCACTGTTTGTGTAAATTTCTTGATATTTTTTTTTTTTTTACAGAAAGTGGTGTAAATAAAATTTATATATAATGTGTGCTAAAAAACAACTTAAGAGTGATTGTCGAGGTGCTATTGTTGCTTTGCATGCATGTGGGAAATCACAGAGACAGATAGCTAAGGAATTAAACATATCCCAAAGTACCGTTAATTTATGGTTTCACGGGCTAAGAACAATGGTGGCCTAACCACGCCAGTCCCTAAAAAACGATCTGGCAGACCGAGAAAAACAAATTCGCGAACAGACAAACTTATGAAACGTTTAGTATTGAAAAACCCAACAATAACTGCGAAAGAAATAAAATTTAATATGAATAATTTGTTATCTGGTGTTTCTGAACGAACTATCCAGGAGCGGCTCCAAAAAGAACTCGGATTACCATCTCGCCATGCTGCTAAGAAACCGTTCATTAATGAAAAAATGCGTAAAAACGTGGCGCATTTTGTAAAAAATACATTCATTGGACTGTTGATGACTGGAAGAAGGTTTTATTTAGCGATGAGTCGACATTTTTGACATTCAGAAGTTGTCCAAAAAAGGTTCGCCGGCCTATTGGCTCAAATAGGATGGACCCTAAATACACCCTAAAGACAATGAAACACCCTCCAAGTGTGATGGTTTGGGGTTGTTTCGGTTACTATGGGCGTGGAAACTTATATTTTCTTCCGAAGAACACAACTATGAATGGTGCACGGTATTTAGCAATGCTACAGGATAAACTTCCAATGGCAATGGCAATCCAAAGGACAAAAACATACATGCATGATGGTGCACCATGTCACAGGGCCAAAATAGTGACAAAATGGATTACTGACAATAATTTGATATTTTGGATTGGCCTGGTAATAGTCCAGATCTCAATCCGATAGAAAATCTGTGGCTAATAATAAAAAATAAGGTTGAATGCCACGACACTGGCTCAGTTGAAAAATTACAAGAGGCCATCAAAAAGGTATGGTGCAAGGAAATATCAGTGGAAGTTTGTCAAAACTTGATTAAATCCATGCCAAAACGTCTAGAACAAGTCATCCAAACCAAAGGACAGATGACAAAATACTAATATAAGGTTAGTATACATTTAAACATTGTTTTTTATGTAAAAAATACAAATTTCAAGGGTGATCGGATACTTTTCGCGGGCACTGTAGAGCGAAAACTTAGCTAATATTTTGTCAATGAAAATAAAATTTAATAAATGCCAAAAATATATGAAGTGATATGTAAAGCGTGTGAACGAAATTAAACCCGTGTGAGGTGAATGCCAAGGTCTCACCAGAAACATGTGTAGGGATCTCAATTAATGTGTAATGTAGGAAGAGATAGAGAAAGAGAAAATACGAATATTAAACGTTTTGGTTTTGTGGTGAGTGAATGTAGTTGTTTGGTGTTCAAAAATATAATTTAATGGAGAAATTCTGTTCTCCATGTAAATGAGGAAATAATAATAATGATAATAATAATAATAATAAATGTTGCAAGAAAGGAATAAATGAAAAGAAGTTAACTAACACCAGTTGTAATAAATTACTATAAAATGTTAAATCTATTTAGTAAAATGACAAATTAAAATTATAATAACTGTGTATAAAATAATTCTATTCCTCTGAAAATCTTTATAAAGTATGAATGTATAAAAAATATAAAGGAACATATATCCCGAAAATGCCATACTCATAAATAATAAAACCAAATGTTGAAGTTAGACTTTAAACCGTTTTTTAAGAAATTTAGAAATGTGAAGAAATTTCATACCTATCGGACATATGATAGCGAATAAAACGTTAAAAAATGTTACTGAAACACTGTAAGTGGTAGACTATGAGTGAAAAAATTAAACTTGTTTTGCGAAACTGAATATCACATGCATGGTATTTAAGGAATAATTTTATTTTAGTTTTGATGACGTGTTTCATTGTCAGAGCCAACTATTTAAGTAAAGTACATAAATAATCTATCATTTAAGTGTGCAAAGAATTCCATACGTGAAATTTATTTGTCTGGGTGTGTGAAGTTGAATAACTCTTCGTCAAGTGAAAATCTAGCATGGGTATAAATTCAAACTTATTTTCAGTGACTTAAAAACTTGTTTGTGTTCCAGCTTAGGAAAAATAAAGGAATGAGACTTCACATTTTACTTTCAGCGACTGAGCGATGAGTCACAATTATGAATGATGAAATGGCAGTATGAGGGTGAGTAATAATAATAATAAAATATTTTAACTGATCATTACATTCAACAATATTGTTGCGATCCCCAGTGAATAGCCGAACAATTGAAACGTTTCGTAAATATGGAAACATTTGCGCATTAATTGTTTATTGTAACTGAATAGTATTTTGACGTACCGTTAAAACAATTACAAAAAAAATTGTTTCGAGTAAATGAAGGATTTGCATGTCTAAACGTAAACTGCTGAGCGGAAAGTAATACTGATTCAGTATTAAATATGAAAGACCACTCTCGTTTAATTCATACACGTCGATACCTAAAATTTCGAAGACAAATAAGAGAGCAGGAAACACCTTCATCATGCAAAATGCGGGGCTGGAACCAAAACAGTGATCATTCACTTACTTAGAATCAAACCTAACGACATTACATGATCTGCTATCAAGCACAACGTTACTAACACCAGTTGTACGTACACCACTTGATACAGACTCTCAGTCAGCAGAGAAACAGAATTCAACAACTGAATTTGTACCACTCCTGCGGCAACCTCTCCATCGCAGGAACACACTCCGATCGTTGAGTGTGTCATCTGCGGCAGTCATTTGTTGAAATACCCACCAGCAACTGTGTGTGAGCACTTACGACAGTCCCTCCATCGTCGCAGGAACACACTCCGACCGTTGAGTGTATGCCACCCGTGGCAGCCTCCTCCTTATTCTAGATGCATACCCCAACGACTGAGTATATGATGTTATCTGCAGCAGACTTTCCAAATGATTATCCATTTGAGAGCATTCATACTTTTGAGGATATAAATCACCTAACCAAAAGAGAACTATAAATAATATGTGGAAAAAGAAAATCTCCGACCATCAGGAGCTAGACAATACTTAGGAGGAGAATATATTACTGCGCAGAATACGATTAGAAAACAGAGTTAAAGAGAAACACTTATTTCCAAAAAAAATTAACAGAACTTCTTTCGGATCTTGCCAGAAAAGAGTTAAACGGGAACACAAAATGAATCCTTGAAAACAGGAATTTAATCCTTAAAAGTAGGAAAAGAATTATGTGCAGTTAAACAAAACGAATCCCAGTATCAAGCAAAGGAACAACTAAAGTTAAGGAATCTAGTGGAAGAACAACTAGAAGCGAAGAATAACCACCTACTAATATAAAAACAAATACGAACATATACGTAAAAAGAAACATCACCTACTAAATAATAACTTTTCTCCACCTAAAATTAAAGTCAATAAAGCTACTGCAATCAAATCATCCAACAACAACAACAAAGAAAGGCAACAAACTTCCTCTCCAGGATACAGCGTATATCGCCAAGCAAAACAATATCAATGAGGAGGCGGAATCTGCTTTTATATAAGGCATGGCTTCTAACATCTATCATTTATCTAAGAATAGAAAAATGCTATGCTAAAGTGCTGAAGATCTATGGATTAAAGTAGAGCGCAAAAACATCCATCTTTCATCATTGGCTTAGTTTACAGACACCTACAAGGATTAACAAATACATTCAAATATATAGAAAAATGAAGAGCAAAGATATTACTAAAACAAAGCAGCCAATGTACTTATATGGTGATATAAATTATAAATTATTTAATAAATCAGCAAGACTGAAGAAAATTATATCTAATAATGGATTACATCAGCTTGTAAAAACACCAACGCGAATCACTGATAACTCAAGTATTCTAAGTGATATAGTAATAACAAATAAAAAAGAAACTGTAATAGAATGTACTTCATTACGTACCATTTAACCGATCATAACTTAATATCGCCTCCTATCTACATAAAAAAAAATTAAAAAACAGCGTTCTCAAAACTTTCACAAGTACAACTAATTACGAGTATCCCGAAGAAAACTTTCTTTGATCCGTCTCATCAAAGATTGACTCACTACACAGAATTGTAATTGTAATTGTATTTCGGAGACACTGGCAATACTGAGGACGGACGACGTCAACGACCAAGTTGAGATATTTACTGTATGTCGACCTTCTGAGGTGTTTTAAATGGGTGTGCTCTTTGTGTAACGAAAGAGCTAAAAAGTACTCTTGCCACATGGATTACGGAAGACATAAGAGAGAAAATGAGAGACAAAAACATGCTACTAAAAGGAGCAAAAGAAAACATTCTACTCCAGAGAAAGGAGATAGATACAAACAAATGAAGAACGTAAACAAAGCAGTCTCAATATTACACTAATAAACTAATTAATAGTACAGAAAGAACAAAAACCTGGAAAATTGTGCACGAAATCATAACTGGGAAGATGGCAAATAAATCCTCCCGAAATATTAATCGCATGCAGAAACTGCTGAATGATTAAACGAATTTTTCTCCTCGGTTAATAAGAGAACATTTGATGAGATGCAAAGAAGAACTGCAATGGTAGAAAAATGAGTGTTTAACCTCTCTACTACCAACGGGGTTAATGAAGTTACGCCACACATTTTTTTGTGTATATAATTTTCCTTTCAGGTATTTGTTGCTTAGTATTTCCAAGACAAGTAGGTAAATGAATTTTCTTTGCTAATTTCTGAAAGAGAAATATTTGTGCGATTTGTGCGATATATGAGCGATTTGTCCTAGACAACGAGATCGAAAAACTAGACTCGTGTGTACTATCTGCAAGAAACCTGTTTGCCAAATTCATTGAGTAGAGGATATTATTGTAAAATGCACACATTGTAAGCAGTAAATAATGATTTGCTGAAGTAATACATGATATGTTCAAGACAGAATTGAATTTGTATAGCATATAGAAAGAGTTCTAACAAAAAAGCTATCATAGGGTAACTTAGTTACCCCGCCTTGGTAATAGATAGGTGCAATAAACCATGGTAGTAGAGAGGTTAATTGAAAACAAAGGGAAGAACATTTCTTTCGACCAGAACCAGTTACACATGCCAAACTTCTATACATAGTTACAACTTTAAAGAACACTAACTCAGTGAGAACCAATAAAATACCTTTATATTACATAGAAGATTCTCTAAAAGTAACTTCTGTATATCTATGAGCGATTTTCAATTCTTCGATAGTTACGGCGTATTTCCTAAACAGTGGAAACATGCAATTCTCATACCAGTTCATAAAAATGTAAAAGCTGATGATCTTAGAAATTTCAGACACGGTTTCTCTCCTACAGATTCCTCTAAAATTTTAGAAAAAGGTGTCGATGGCCAACTATTAGATCATCTTGAATCACAATCTCAGCATGAAAACAAAAACAATGTTTATCTCCTGAGACAGCATTGTTAATAATAACGGGAGAAATTTATGCAGTAATGGAGAACAATGAACTAACGCTACTCTTTCTGTTAGGCCTCTCCAAAGCTTTTGAAACAGTAAGTCATGATAAATTACTTTAAAAAAATGAATGCAGTTAATGTACAGAAATTTTGGTTCGAAGACTATCCTACAGAAAGATGCCAATCGGTCAAAAATAAAAAATCTCCTGCAGCAAACTAGTAAAGTATGGCATTCCACAAGGTTCAGTCTTTGGTTCAGGGTGGAATTTAGCCAAAGTTTTCCGGATGAAATGAGAGGGACAGGGGACGGGTGGCACTCAAAAGTAAATTTTTATTAATCCCTTTTAATCTCCTAAAGGACAAATTAGGTTTTTAGTCCGCTGATGGGTTTTTAATCCATCCCCCTGAAAAATAAAGACAAGGAAATATAAAATTACTTTTACTTAGTTTACAAAATATATAAATTATTAAAAGTTCTTATGTTAACTATACATAAATATAAATTGTATTATATATATATATATATATATATATTAGTGGTGGACCGGATGTCAGTTTTTCAACATCTGCGGATGCGGATCTTTAATTTCAATATCCGCGGATGCGGGTATTTAGTTAATCTATCAATATAATATGGAATTATGAATATATGACATAATTTTTCAAATTTCGTGATATTACTATTATGGCTGGCAATGCATAAGAATTAAAATTAATATTAATGTTTTCATTATGATAAAAAAAATAACTTTTTCAAGAGTTTCAGCCACAGTGGAGTACATACAGCGGCACAGAGAGTGTTTGTTGATTTAATGGTATTTATATTTTGAGGTTTATATATTTGTTTGTTCATTAATAATTAAAACTTTACATGAAATGTGCATAACTGGGCCTTATAAACTACTTTATAAGCTAATTTAATTGTAAATTGCATAATTTATTAGAGGTAATATCCGCATAACATCCGCAGTCAGAAGTGCGGATGCGGATATCCGGTCCACCACTAATATATATATATATATATATATATATAACTTCAAGAACCAGCTGAACAGATTCCTGTGCAAAGTCCCTGACCAGCCATGCGTGGGCAGGGAGGAGATCAGGCAGCAATCTCCTCCTTCACCAAATCCCGCAAATGAGGCGGGATGCTCCAGAGGGGTCGACCGCAGGTCGATCCTGAACCGTCGTTCAAACTCACCTAAAGTAAGTACGGGATGAGTTTCACAATTAAACATGTGAAATGAATGAATGATGCAAACCCATCAGTAACGCCTTGGAATCATTTTTCTTTTTCCTGTGGGTTTGCATCATATATATATATATATATATATATATAATTATATAATATATATATATAGTGGCCTGCTGACTGTAAGCCCTATAATAATGTAATTAGACCAATGAAATAAGTTTAAGTGCCAGTTTGACTGGGGAGAGTAGCATAAGTTGGAGATCTCGGAGTCGACTGAAGTAATACGGTGTGTGACGTTCTCCTCATTTCGTCGAAAACAATGAAAACCTTATTTTCGAGGGAAATCTTGTGCCGGCATGAGAACGAGTGAATGACTGCAGGTGTCTGCCTGTAAGAGTGAATGTAAAAATGCTGTAAATGCAGAAAGAGAATCTCTGAAAGTGCCTGAAGATGTCGCTGAAGAAATGGCTGAGGCATGGCTATATATATATATATATAATTTTTTTTTTCAAAAAAGTTTAAAATAAAACTGAATAGAAAAGTTGAAAATTAGAAGAGAGAAGAACCTTAACCTTTCTCAGCCTGAAAAGAGAGATTGAGAGGGAAAATCGGTCAGTAACGCCTGATGAAGCCAAGTAAAGGCTGTTTGACTGGCCGAAATAGGAAATGGCTGGAAAAGCAAAGAAGGCTGGTACTGAAGATTGACTTGACTGGGTAATCAGCCCATACGGAATACAGCTGCATACAAACAAAATTAAACAGCTGTTTACCAGCCAAACTACTACTACTAATTTTCCTTATTGGAACGTAAGTGTATTTCTTTCAAGGTTACTTGTGACTTCATGAAACTTTACATCGTCTTGGAATAATGGCTGTAGCAATTTGTCTTTACCATCTGCAAAAGTATAGACGCATATAAAAGTTAAGAGTATAGTGTCTTGATCGATTATTTGGGTGGGAGTAAGTAGTATGGATTCAACGATCCAAACCAAATGCCTGGGCACCTGTCTGATGGGTGGGGTTAGGGAGAGGAGATTGGTACTGTCACTGTCAGTGAGTGGAAAGTGTTAGAGATGAAAAAAAGGAGGATAGCGTAGATGAGAGGAAAGAGGAGGGTAAGTGAGAGTAAATAGTGTAAGAGGGGAAACCACCGTCAAAAAGTAAGCCTATTTTAAAAGGAATCTCTCTAGGCCTCAGAGCTAATGGCCATGATCCCTTTATCTTACAATTAATCCTTTTATCTTGGTATACAATTTCAAACATTTATTGTGATCAAACTATTTCTGATACAAAAATAATAATAATGTCAATGAAAACAGTAACTTGCAAAGTTTTTTTTTTAGTTTATAGATGTTCAATATGATTTCCGTGGGTAACCTGGAAAAAAAATCGGATTCGTCAAGCCATAGCATCCATTGACCGAGATAGCTTATGGAAAGTGTGGGAAGAGTTTGAATATCGTTTAGACATTGCCAGGGTTACCAACGGAAATCATATTGAACATCTATAAACTAAAACAAACTTTCCGAGTTATTGTTTCCACTGTTATTATTATTATTATTTTTGTATCAGAAATAGTTTGATCATAATAAATTTTTGGAACTATATACTTTTGTAATTACCCTGTATATACATATGTTGTATTATGAATAATGATATTATTATGTTAGTATTTTCATCTGGGTGTGTTTTTCCTTACATCACGATTTTAGTTATCGGTCGGCGATCTTCTCTTCTGGACTGTAAATTCGTACCTCTTCCGAGACGTATTACCTAAATGGTAAACCACCTTTCTTAAGGGTTAAGGGTTTAAATAACTAGGTAGATTTATTATGTGTATTAAGTTTTATTTAAATAGTATGATATATTAAATCTGATTGACAGGTAGACCTATTTCCTCGGCCTCAGCGCTGTGTCCCTGCGCTGCTAATGTGTGCGCCTCTCCTTCTCCTCTCTCTCTGTACGCCTGTCTTGCGCTTAAGTTTTTATATATACTCAAATTATAAACTGGGGGATGGTAGTTGGAAAGAGGGGAAATATTTACTACGTACATTCTTAAGAAAGAAAGTGCGTATTATTCATTATTTGAATTCATAATAATATGGGGGATTTCTCCACTAGATCGCCATTATTTTATATATATTTATATGTTGCGCGTAATGTGGATAGTTGCCTAATGTTGACATTATGCAAGCTATTCCCTAACTACCTAATGTTGATACGCGTAACATATATTACTTAACCTAACCTAATGTTAGGTTAGATTAGGTTAGGTAACATATGTTACGGGTAATGTGGAACTTTCTAATATCAACATTAGGCAACTATCCACATTACACGTAACTTATATATATATATATATATATATATATATATATATATTGTTATAATGTTTCAGACCAACAAAGACCCTAGGATCCACTCATGGCTGGTCTACCTAACTGTGTTCGTAATTGTGTATTGTGCATGTCCTCCGTGGTGGCGGAGGGGACCTACAATTTTATGTCGGTTCCGAACCACAAAGAACATAAGAACATATGAAATTTTTATAGTTGGCACACTAGGGGCCACTTCGGCCCATCGAGGTGGCTCCACTATGTAAAAACTGCCTGTACATTGGCAACAACCAATTTTTACAAAACTAAATAATTATCAATTTAAAACTAATTAATTAATTATCAATTTAAAACTAATTAATTAATTATCAATTTAAAACTAAAGATAGAATCTCTGGATCCAGAGGACCAAGTCATAATAGATTACTATTCAAAAATATGTTACACTCTATATCTATTTATAACCGACATGCAAATATATCAGATCCAAAGAATCCAGTAACGATATATATTATATATAGTATATGGTGTAACAAAAGTCTGTTCTCATATGGAAATAAAATATAACAGAATTGAACGAGAAAATAGTTTTAACTATACATTACAAACAATACAATCAACTTACCAATTAATCCAGTACATATTCAAATTTCGTTCCATGTAGCCATTCACACATTTCTACTCGTCTTTGTAAGCTGTCGGGTACGTTTTGAAGTGTTTCCGCACTAATTCCGTTACACTGCTCTGTAATTTTTCTTTTAACTGTTGGATCGTTCGAGGTCTTGACTCATAAACAACGGACTTTAAGTGGTCCCACTTAAAGTCCGTTGTGGGGGTCAAAATCAGGACTTCGGGGCGGCCATTCCACACAAACCCGGCGTCCTATCCATCTGCCACGAAGATTCTCAGCTAACCAGTGTCTCACTGAACGAGCGAAATTGGAGGTGCACCATCTTGCTGAAACCAGAACGTTCGTCTAGCATCGAAAGCCATTTCGTTAATGTACTTTTACAAAATTCGCTCCAGAATGTTGTTCAAGTAAGAATCTCCGATTATGGTTTCATCAAAAAGTATGGTCCTATGATGGTTCCTCTATGAATTCCTGCCCGCATCGTAAACCTGGGATCAACCTGCGAATGTGTATCTACAACCCAATGCAGATTTTCATCGCTCCAGTAACGATAATTGTGTTATGTTATAATGTTTCAGACCAACAAAGACCCTAGGATTCACTCATGGCTGGTCTACCTAACTGTGTTCGTAATTGTGTATTGTGCATGTCCTCCGTGGTGGCGGAGGGGACCTACAATTTTATGTGGGTTCCGAACCACAAAGCCTTAATTTTACTACCTTAAACTATACCCAATCTATCAACATATGCGTCTAATCGATTTTTAAACATGTTTATAGACGTGCCACTAATTACTTCTACCGGCAAACTTTCCACCTATTTACTATTCTAGGCGTAAAAAAGTTTTTGGCAACTGCTGTCTCGAACCTTCTATTTGTCAACTTAGACCCGTTATTTCTAGTCCTATTATATTGAGATATTTAGAAAAAGCTATCTCTACGTTATCGAACCCATTCATAATTTTGAAAACCTGGATTAGATCACCCCTTAGCCTCAGAGTCTCAAATGTAGTCAATTTTAACTCCTAAAGCCTATCCTCGTACGACTTCGACCGAAGCGACGGAATCATCTTAGTTGCTTGTCTTTGAACTCTTTCGAATTTGTTTATATCTTTTCGCATATGCGGATTCCAAAATTGGATCGCGTACCCCAAATGGGGTCTAACTAATGATTTATAAAGAGGAACTATAATATCGCGCGATTTGTACTCAAAATTCCGAGATATAAAACCTAACACCTTGTTCGCTTTATTGACCGCTGCTGTACTTTGTTTCGCTACTTTTAAATCACCAGTGACTATAACTCCTAAATCTTTTTCCTGCTCTACGCTTGTTAACTCTTTCCCTGACATACTATGCGCAAAATTACCGTTACACGAACCTATATGTAAAATTTTGCACTCATCGACGTTAAATCTCATTTGTCATGTGACTGACCAATCAACGATTTTATTCAGATCTTTCTGGATTTTACCTCTATCTTCGTCATTAATAGCCCTACCACCCAGCTTCGTGTCACCCGCAAAATTTGAAACTGTACTGACTAGGCCGATATCTAAATCGTTAATATATATATAAGAAAAAGCAAGGGGCCCAATACAGAACCCTGAGGAACGCCGGTCGCTACATTAGCCCAAGACGACTCCGCTCAATCAACGACCACCCTCTGTTTTCTACCTCGCAACCACTCTTCTCTCCAATTTATTACTACACCCCTGATTCCATAAGCCTTAGTTTTTTCAATGAGTCTTTTGTGCGGTACGGTGTTTGTTAAACGGTTTTTGAAAATCTAAATACACTACATCAACCGCCCAATGACTATCGTAAACGTCAACCACGCTTTGAAAAAATTCTAAAAGATTTGTTTCGCCTAAAACCGTGCTGCGAATTTCTAACCAAGTTAGGCAATTCTAAGTGTTCGACTATACGATCCCTAATTATTGATTCCAGTAGATGACCTACAGCAGACGTTAAACTGATTGGCCTATAATTTCCCGCCGCACCTTTATCGCCTTTCTTAAAGATAGGTGTTACGTTTGCTAACTTGAAATTATCTGGTACGCACTCCTCAGAAAGAGACTCATTAAAAATCTTTGTTAGCGGCACAACAATGCTATCTTTTAATTATTTTAGTTGTATGGGATATATGGAATCCGGACCCGGTGATTTACGCATTTTCATTTTATCAATATAACGCATTACCTCCCCTTCACTAACCACAATATTATCCAAAATATTACCATTATCAAAAGGTATTATGTCTATGACCGTAGGGATATTCGTTATATCTTCTATAGTAAAAACTGACGTAAAAAATTCGTTTAGCAAGGTAGCCATTTCCTTGTTTTCAGAAACTAGATCTCCGTGTACATTTTTCAACGGCTCCAAGACACTTTTTACTGGATTTCTATTGTTGACGTATTGAAAGAATCGCTTGGGGTTTTCTTTACCGTCACGAGCTATGGAGATTTCAAATTCGCGCTTGGACTTTTTTATTGCACTTTTCGCTTCACGCCTTAGAGATATGTAGTTATTTCGTAACCACAAATTGTCTTTATCGCACTTACGTAGCCTATAAGCCCTATCTCTACTCTTTATAATGTCTCCTACTCTAGAAGTAAACCACAAGGGCTTGTTGTTTACTTTCGCACGCTTAATTTTGTATGGTACACATTCCTCATTTATAGTCCTAAATACTGTTTCAAACGATTCCCACATTAGTTTTGTGTTGGAGATCCCCATTACGTTTTCCCAATTGACGTGTGACAATTCATTTCGAAATTTACAAAAGTCTGCGTGCTGGAAGTTAGGAATTTTAGTCGAGTTAGCTGGTTTCGAGTGACTTACTGAGAGGACAAACTCTACCATATTGTGATCGCTATTGCTTAACGGTTCTATTACTTGAAAATCAGTGATTAGCCTATCGTCCGTAGTTTTTACTAAATTAAAATACTGTCCAACCTCGTAGGTTCCTCAACCTTTTGAATAGGAAAGCTATCCTCGAGAAAATTAACTAAACGATTACCTTCCGCGTCTCCCTGCATTGTATCGTAATTCACGTTGGCGCAATTAAAGTCACCGGCCTGCTCACTACCTATTATTCTCTTTAGTTCACGATTAACGCTTCGTCCGTATCAGCTGTTTGATTAGGGAGCCTATATATAACCACAACAAGAAGTTTGAAATCGTTCAATTTAAGTTCTGCTTTAGTCGAATCTATTGGTTCTGGAATTGTGTGCTTTACTTCTAAAACGTTCGCAATATTATCTTTGATATACAACATAACACCGCCTCCTCGCCTACTTATTCTGTTTTTAACAAAGTCTATAACCTCTAATTTGATACTCCCCTACAAAGTCATGTGTTTCAGTGCTAGGCCACGATTCATTTATCGCAATTAAATCATAGTCTTTACAAGCAATTAAAGAAAAAAATTCGTTTATTTTATTTCGTAGGCTACGAGCATTTAAGGATAGAACCTTCAAATTGTTTATAATTGCGACACCTTCGCGAGCGCAGGGGAAATTTGTGGAAATTACACTGGGACCGTTCGAGTTACGGCAGCCTGAAAAGAAGAGAGTATTATGAAATAGTCTTCCTAAACGCGCAGCTCCAACGTCATTAAGATGAAGTCCATCTCCGAGGAACAAGTCCCTCCTGCCGTAGAAACTGTTCCAAAAATTCGCAAAGAACATTCCTTCCTGTTGGCAAAGAGACTTTAGGTTATTGTTGATATAGGTCGCCTTGCTGTAGAAATCGCTACGTTGGATAATTCGACGAAGTATATCTGCTAAAACAATCTTATTAGTTTTTTCATTTTGTCGCTCTAGTAAGTCCCTGTACGTAGACAGCAGCTCTTCCGATCCAGAATTAAAAATTTAAAACGTTATTAGTACCGACATGAATAACATACGTTGTGTCCTCAGAGGTTCCGTCTGTAAAATGGTCAACACTGTTAGTTATATCCTCCACCCATGCACCAGGGTAGCAGTAACGGCGCCTACGACGAGGGTTTCTCCCACAGAATTCCTGGAGCTGCCCTCGAACAATGGAATCGCCAACGAGTCTTATTTCCGGTTTATCAACATCTTCGAAACCTAAAACAGAAAACTTATTGTTTGTTATTACTGGTAGACAAGTCTTAGGTTTTCTCAATGGGGCTCCATTACGCACTCGAACGAAGGGTTGGGAACCAGGGGAAGAGAGAGGGCTATTAGTTATTAGTACTACTTATATTATTCGTAGAAACTGAGGCAGGAGGGGTCGTAACTGGAGTTTCAAGGGATTCTAATTTTGCCGTCAGGAGCATCACGTTTTCTTCAAGCCTCACTCTGGCCTCCCTCTCACGTTCTAACTCGTTCCTCAGGACTTCCATGCTTGAGCACCACCTGCAAACTAACTGTTCATTATTATTAGCCATTGTAAACGCGTAAGCGGCAAATTTCCCTTAACAGCAACCGCAAGTACTTGACGGGGGTGCCATGCTCTTAATTAAAAAACAAAAAACAAAAAACGAGCGTTTGGAAATTAATAAATTACAACGTAGGTCTACCGCGTGCTTATTGTGCCGTCACCTGCGCAAACCCGCAAAAATGTTCTTGAAACGCAGAAACAGGTTCTTGTAACACAAATTTATACTAAGAATATATATAATTAAGCTACCGACGAAAGATCTGTAAAAGAAAAAGTATTAATAAAACTTATCTGTCCGCTATTCGACCGACTTTTTCTTTCCGTTTTTCCTTTTTCCCACGGTGGGATACACTCTACTTGATCCCCCGAAGGAAGGAAAATGAACCTTATGAAATCGTTTTCTGATAGATTTGAAAAACAAAAAAGGCAATGAAGGGAATTTCAACCTTATGAAACCTCGTTAGTAATAGATTCGGGACCAAACAAGGCAAGCCACGTGCACTAGCCTTGGTTTAATCAAATAATTTAGTAATGAGTAAAGTCAATAAATGAAATACAGGGTGTCCCATAAGTCCGGCATCATAGGAAAAATAATAGAAAAAGCCAAAACAAAAGCTTTTATTTACAGAACGTGCTCAATATGTCTACCATTGTTTTCAATACACAAATTCAGACGTGATACCCAGTCAGCAAGTACACGGTGAATGATGTCAGGAGTAATGGTGTTACATGCCCCAATAATGCGCTGCCGCAAATGTTCAACACTCCTAATTTTCTCTGCGTATACCAGCGCTTTCAAGTGGCCCCAGAGACAAAAATCTAGTGGCGTGAGATCCGGGCTTCTAGCTGACCATTCCACAGGCCCTCGACGTCCTATCCAATGACCAGGGAATTGTTGGACAGGTATTCCTTTACTTGGGTGCTGTAATGTGCAGGAGCGCCGTCTTGCTGGAACCATGTTGGGAAATTTCCTTCTTCGTTCAAGACACTGGGAAATGCTTCTTCCTTGAGCATACGTAGGTAGGTGCCTCCAGTGACATGTTCATCGAAAAAGAGGGGGCCTATGATGCGATCCTTCCAAATGTCACACCATACCATCACCCGAGATGCACCTTGTTCCTTTGAAGAGGTATACCAGTGAGGGTTGTTTTGAGACCAGTAGCGGGTGTTCTGTCGATTTACCTCACCATTTCCATAAAAAACAGCCTCGTCACTGAACAGAATGGTGGACGGGAAATTGGCATCCCGAGCATAAGAAAAATATGAATTATGGTTTGTAGAAATAGAAAAATATGAATTTCTCCTATGATGCCGGACTTATGGGACACCGTGTATATCTTATTCCCCTATGAGGACGAACTTTTGTTACCCTGTATATATAACAGCGTAGCTTTCATTGTTTTCAAATTTATCAAACCTACTGCTGTAATGTTCTATTAGATGTTATATGAATGATCTTCCTGATCAGAAACCTGATGTGTATATTATTTACCAATCAGCGAGTTTATGATGTAGTTACTACCAGTGATTGTAAAACCGTCGATAAACTGAAAGAGTTCACCCTTAAATCGTTCTGATAAGTATATAAACTTTTGAGAACCACGGAAATTGTTTTGGAACGCTCATGAACGAAGCCTTGGAGTATATCCCCAAAATGCGTTCATTCTAACAGATCACTACTAAAGAAGAGCAACTACAAAGTAGAAAGTTTTATGGTATTAGAAGAAAAATCAACATTTAAAGGTAACTGGGCTTCAACCGCATTTTTACTAAAAAAAGATAACGTTTTCAGAAATCAAAATTCTTTCTTCAGTTTCTCGTATCTTCGCTGAAGACACTTTTATATTCTCAATTACGCTTTCTCATCCAAAGTAGTATGTGAAGGATTCCGTAATTCAGGGATACCAGGAGGATACCACGATGATTGTGCCGAAGGTGTTCAGATGGTAAAGTTAGAGGTGATAAGGAGCCGAGGATCAAGGTGATTACGTGGCAGAAGAACACTGTGGTAGCGTAGTCACAGAATTGAGTTATCAGAACTAACCACTAAGCACCGAGTGTTATTTTAATTTTTAGAATCACATTAATTCACTATATGAAGTCTAGCTGAGTCACTAATGAAACCAAAAAACGATAAAATTTATAATTTACTCTTATGTTCACAGATTAAATTATATTAAATTACGTTATATAATGTCAAACATGGCCATGGGGCTAGCTACAAAATTCTCTTGGCCTCGGGAGAATAAATTGATTAACTTTAAATACTAAATTAAATTAATGATGTAGGGTCCCCTTGCCCAAGGTCTACTTCAAGAACTGAAACTATGTGAATCTGAATACAAAGGAATGGAAGAATGATTGAGTGACTAAACGCGAATGCCGAAATTGAATTATCTCTCTATCGAATAGTTCCCTTTCTCTTTGCGTTCCGCCCTTTTGTATTTGCCTGGAGACTACTTCTCTTAAGTTGTCATGTTGCACTCAATCAGATTTTCTTTATTTACTTCATTATGAGTACATATAACTTAGAATTAAACATCTTAATTTCTTTATTCTAAAATTTATAATTAAATTTACCTGTTTTGCATTCTTTACTTATGTAAATGAGACTATTATTTTATTAATTAATATTTATAATTAGAATTATGTTTATTGCCAATAATTTCGCGCATGATCTATATCTCGTGTGCGATATTGGTCGAAATAATGGCGTACCATAAATAAACATGACATCAATCAGAATGAAGGAGCGTGACTGGCCACAATATATCCATATGATATGCACGCACATAATAATACAGTGTGTTGCGTACTGAACTACTGCGCAATCACGTGATGCCCCTTGAACAGAGGTGAGGGTCTCGTAATTCTGCGCGAGGTGCGTGGATTAAGATGGAACGCGTGACGTCATGAATAAAAATATCTGTTTTCTAATTTTTAACAAAGTTTATTCTATGTTACAGTTAATTATGAAAAAAATGTTAGTTAATTATAAAAAAGAATCTTATTTTTACACTCTCCACACACGAATTTTATCATACCCATAATTTTACCGTTCTTACGCTTAAGCTTGATGACCGTGGCTTCTTATACTTTACAATTAAATATAATATATTTTAGAAAATTGTCAATTTCCTGTATAAGGCATGTCGCCTTTATACAAAGACTCCCATGCATCTTAATATCAGGCATACTGATGTGGTTTAAACCCAAATACCATTATCAAACAACCCAAATCTAATTATAACGTTGAGAGCAATCTTAAATCGGGAATGATCCTTAATTAATCCGGAATATTCCTGGATACGGAATAATTCTTGAACAGTTCGAAGGACCAAAATGGGGTTTTGTTTTTTAATAAACTTGGTACCGCAACTCTACACACGCCCTAGTTCGAAGCCGTTATCTCATTGTCCCTTGGTGGTTAAGTAAATGAAACTTGTGTGAAATTGTAAGGATCAGGCTTATGATCAGGATCACCGAATTATTTATCTTTTTTGATTCTCCTGAAGATCAGGGCCCCCAGCCTTCTTTAGTTAGCTTTATAAGGCTAACTAACGAAAATATCACGACCTAATCTAACCAATCGTCAAGGGCGTACAGTTGACCTAACAAGTGGTTAGGGTAGGTCGTGATATTTTCTCGTTAGCCTTATAAGGCTAACTAGAGAAGGCTGGGGGCCCTGATCTTCAGGTGATCCTTTTTTATAATTACTTTAATTAGAAATTAAAGCTAACAAAAACTCGTGCATTTAGGTTAAATTTAACTAAACCTAATGCTATTTACGTATGTCTCTGCTATAAAATAGAGTAATATCCACAATGTAGCTAAGCCCTTACAATATTCCAACAGATAACACACTGTAAACAACGCTTTAAAACTAATCGAAGCTATAAATACATGCATAAAGTGTATACAAAGAAATATACACAAATGAAATGACTGAGAACAATCGGGGGTACATAAGTTTAATTACTTACTCGGGCGAAGTCAATTTATCCCGTCATATAATTCAAGGTTAAATAGGAGCAGCAAATTAACAGATAATGAATACAAAATTGTAATACAGTATATACACACTGTTTTAACTTAATTATGGGTTAACTAGCTATAAAGAAACACCAGTCATAATAGAGTATATTAAATTGAAGGGGGTAAACCTTTTTTTTTTAATAATTCTGATGAATAAAATTGTTATGGCTCCTTTCCAAAATCTGGACCGTTCTTTATATCTAGAAAGTTACGTTATTATTATGTGGTTTGGCGTGCTGAGTTCAAAAACGTTATTCCTTTTCTGAAGAAATTAAAAATAAAAAAGTTACAGCAATTTTTATTACCATTATTTACATATATAGACCTAATATTATGAATAAAAATTGCTGTAACTTTTTTATTTTTCATTTCTCCAAAAAAAGGATAACTTTCTTTGAACTCAGCACGCAAAACCACATAATAATAATGTAACTTTCTAGATATAAAGAACGGTCCGGATTATGTGAAAGAGCCGTTAGTTTTTACAAAAATGTCACGACTCAACCTAACCAATTGTCAAGGGTGTACAGTTGATCTAATATTATAAATAAAAATTGCTGTAACTTTTTCAATTTTCATTTCTCCAAAAAAAGAATAACGTCTTTGAACTCGGCACGCAAAACCACATAATAATAATAATAATAATAATAATGTAACTTTCTAGATATAAAGAACGGTCCGGATTTTGGAAAAGATCCATTGTTACTATACTATCTAAATACAGTCTAATATAATTAGAGGTTAAACATGAATTTAAACACAGCGAAAATTAAGACGTACAAACCACTCTTAACTCAAACTGTCATATTCTACCACGACGGTCTTACGAAAAGAAACAATGATATCTTCACGAAGGTCTAACATGGAATTTGACAATATCATGCAGAGAAGTTCTAAGAAGGAACTGAACACAGGAGAAAATATAAATTTACGCCTGGCAGTAGTACCAAGCCAGATTTCTTGAAATATCTTATGATTTCAGTTTTTGTTTGAATACTTTTTTTAAGTGTTAAAATGTCGTACATATTAGTCGTTTGAAGACTGTAACTACCGGAATAATTTCCGACAAATACAATGATCGTATAGACTAAATGCAACCTTTTAAAGTGGAGAATGATTTCATTTAACTATGTAGGTGCCATTTGCAACAATATTTGGTTTATTTATGTATTTATATTACACGAGTATGTATTATGTTTTTATTACATTATTATATATTGTAACTATTTTATACTCACCGATAATTTTATTTAAAACATGTTAATATATGTAGAAATAATATAATTTACAACAAAAGTGGGATCACCTGAAGATCAGGGCCCCCGGCCTTCTTTAGTTAGATTTATAAGGCTAACTAACGAAAATATCACGACCTAACTTAACCACTCGTCAAGGACGTACAGTTGACCTAACGATTGGCTAGGTTAGGTCGTGATATTTTCATTAGTTAGCCTTATAAGGCTAACTAAAGAAAGCTGGGGGCCCTGATCTTCAGGTGATCCCAAAAAGTGTCCTTTATTAATAAGAACAATGTATTTACTGTAAATTCTTTGACCTAAGAAATGGTATTTAAACCTCGGTACTTGTAGGTTATCTCCCCTCCCCACCAATTTTGACAGAATATTTTCGTTAAAACTAACGAAAATATCACGACTTCACCTAACCAATTATCAAGGGCGTACAGTTGATCTATTATTAATTATAACATTGTTTGTTTCTGGAATAGTATTTACTATTTCCTAATAGATCAACTGTATGCCCTTGATAATTGGTTAGGTTAAGTCGTGATATTTTCGTTAGTTTTAACGAAAATATTCTGTCAAAATTGGTGGAGGGGGAAGATAACCTACAAGTACCTAAACCTCATTCGCAGCTTTTGCCAGCAGATTTTAAAGCTATATTTCACTTTGTAAACTTATTTTATTTTTAAAAAAATGTTTTTCTTTAATACAATTTTATTAAGTTAAGTTGTTTCACTTCAAAATGTTTATTACGTTAAAGTGGAGAAATTGGGTACTCACTACATATAACCATGTTAAGAAGAAAACTGTATGTTCACTTCAAGAAGAAACCTGAATAAAGTATAATACACTGTAAGAAGCGCCTGAGTGACGGTGACGGTGACGGGCGGCTTCTTAATGAATGCAAGGCATGCACTGCATGCGTAAATAATATACTCAATGAATTTAAAATTATTATTTAAGTTAAAAAAATAAAGTTAAAATTATTATTAATATTATTAATATAATATTGGTTCTATCCTCGGTTACTACATAACTCATAAGAATACCATAAAAGACAAAATACAGCTTATCTAATATGTACTACACTGTAATGCATGTGACTGCATGCGTAAGTAAAATTACCACGAGCCGCCACTGGCGGCGGCCCGGCCGGGGCGGGCGGCGGCCTGACAGTTCCAACACAGGTAAATTTCAAGATTGCATCTACATTTTCATCACATTAAATAAGAGCGGAAACAATACACTTTTCACATTTTGACTGGTTTCACAGATTGACTGTAACATATACAATATATTTCTAAATACATTACTCATCAATATTTTTATCTTTTCGCACTCTTTCTGTATCCTTTGATAATAATTACTTACTTATATATATATATATATATATATATATATATATATATAATACTACTGTATGTATATATTTCCCCCTTACACTGTACCATGTTTTATCAAGTTATTTTAATGCACCAGACTCGTAAATGGAATAAAATTGTGAGGTGATTTAAGCGTTGGTATTAAAATATTTCTAATGTAAGTAACTGTATTTAAAATAAATTGAAATTTCTTTTAAAATTTAAAACTGATAGAACATTAGAACAATATATGGTGCGCACGTTTGTCAATATAGAAATGGACGACGGAGAGGGGAAGAATTGCGTGCTTGGCAGAGATGTAATTATTCTTAATTCTAAAATAAATAACTAAAGATTCTGGAGAGAGAGAGAGAGAGAGAGAGTGAGAGAAATGTAACAAGAAAACAACAACAATAAATTCGATCCAGAAAAGGTGTATTCAGTTTCAGTTTTTCAATTTCTGAGGAGTATATGTGGCGTGAGTCGGACTGACAGACTAAGAAATCATACGAGTTTGGTTCTGGAAAGATGCGGTGTACAGGAGTTAGTACAATTCGAAATTGAGGAAACTGTGTTAATGTGGTTTGGACATTTTGAAAGAATGAAAAATGGCAGAGTTGTGAAAAGAGTGTATAAGAGTGTTTGCAAAGGTGGAAGAAGGAGAGGAAGGCCGATGAAAAGACGAAGAGACACGGTGAATGACTGCGTGAGTAAGAGTAAGATCTGGGTGATGCGCAAAAAGTGGATGCAAAATATTGGAATGGAAAACGTTTGTTAGAAATATGTAAGTAGGGACTGTCTCATTTTATTCTTCACAAATCCTGAAGGCGACACCAAACATTGCGTATGAAGAGCCGCTTAGATGTGGAATTTAGCCATATGGGGAACCAATCCACCAGAATGCGTGTGTGAATGGATGTGCGCGCTTTAGTTTATATCTTTTCATTTTTTCTTTCCGTCTGTTTTTTGCATTGGAGCTATTTCTGCCATCTCACCCGAATTCGTTGGCATGAGATTTTGTTAATGTATATATTTATATGTACTACTTTCCCAACTTTGATGTCTTATTTAAAAAAAAATAATAATATTGTGGTAGAAATATGGAGGTGAGTAGGGTCATTGAGTAGTTGGTTCAAAGTTTGGGGTAAACTATAAACTAGGTTCATCTCAAAAGGTTTCTTCATATCAGTACACACGTTTAATCTAAATTCGTTAACGAAGCATAAAGAAGAGTTTATAGCTATTTTTCATGACAATGAAGTTTACGTGGAATATTCTTTCTAATGTAATGTAATAAAAATAAAAATACTTAAAATTGTCAGGTTTCAAGATTTTACATATTAAAGAAAAAAATTTGGATCACTTTAACATATTGCTTCCCAAAGCATTCAGGAAGCAATATGTTAAAGTGATCCCTCCTGGGAAGCAATATGTTAAAAAGAGAAAGGTTGGTTGGTTAGAAAGAGGTTGGTAATCTAGGCTAACTAACGAAAATATCACGACCTAACCTAACCAATCGTCAAGGGCGTACAGTTGACCTAACGATTGGTTAGGTTAGTCGTGATAGTTTCGTTAGTTAGCCTTATAAGGCTAACTAAAGAAGGCTGGGGGCCCTGATCTTCAGGTGATCCAAATATTTTACATTCACAAAAAATGGCAAAGCATAATAAGTTAAGTTGTCCATAAATTTACATTTTCTCGACTAGCTAATCTCTAAATATTATAAACTATTATAATGTAACTATAATTGGTTGTGTAATGTCTATTTTTGGGAAGCAATATGTTACAGTGATTAACACTGGGAAGCAATATGTTAAAGAGAGGTTCCTGGGAAGCAATATGTTAAAGTGATCCAAAAATTTTGTTAGTCACCTAATGTCAATTGCGATTCATTGACGCAATACGAGGGAAAAGTTTGCCACTTTGGCTGAATGGATGTTATAAGTGTAGGGAATATATGGGAAAGCAGTGAAATACATCTACTGACTATATACATAAGGATACACTTGTTTATTCCATATGTCAACGTTATAGGATAAATAGAAACTTGCGTGTATAGCCTGATATGTATCCTTTTGTTTTTAAAGAATCAACCAATTGGGGAACTTGACAAATTTCTGTGCCAGATTTGAAATCCTGTGGGCAGTTTTTGGTTCATAGGTAGGCTTAGAGCATAGGTTGAAGACCTCTTATAACGGTTTGTATACATATTTTGTAGATATTTTTATTCTGGGTTTGTCCCAACCCTTTTTGAAAGTTATTAATTCATTAGTCTTTTGTATTTTCATATAGTGCAATAAACTAAAGACTGCAAAATTCTCTAATCCAAAACTGCTTTTTGTGAACTTATTATAGGATATTTGGCGGCAGGTTAGTAAAGTCGGTAATAATATTATTAACGTTTTCAATTTCTGTAATTTATTTACATTTAACTAAAAAGCTTCCTTCGATTACTAATTTCTAAATTCAGACTGGAATTAAATTTATAGTAAAAATTTAACATCTTTTTAAATAGAAAATTTCACAAATTGTTTTAGTTATCTATTTATCTACCAACTTATTTTTTCTGGAAGGATGAACAGCTAGGTAAGGTGCGCCTGCTCGCTTTGGTCGGGAATATACTGTGTGTATATATATATGGCTGGTCCTACTGGGTGCGGGGCCCCCTCAAAAATATCAACTAATGAGATATCTAAATAAAAGAGCAATTTAATACATACAATTTTATTTTCATGTTTACACGTTTACTTGGTGTCAATATTTAGACATGTACAGCATTATCTTAACACAGCATTATTTAATACTCTTAACACTCATTTAGGTCTCATGAAGATCTTTAAAATACCATACAGGAGGTTTACAATCCAAAATACAATCAATCCCAAATACAATCCAAAACATCAAAATGTCAGGAGGTTTAAAATCCAAAATACAATCCTAAATATCAGAAAGTTTACAATCCAAAATACATGTAGAACAATGCTATGCAGACGCAGTCTGTTACTGTATATTATATAATTATATTCGGCTCATTTTCTAAAATTCACCTTCCTCGGCTTCCTTGCAGCAAAATCTGCTATCATATCGTAATCCAAATTTGGTGCTATACTTTCTGTCGAGAGGGAGATTGCGAGTCCACTCAACTAATACTAAGCGCGGGGTTCCCCAAACGCGGAGCCCGGGCAAATGTCCCGGTTCGCCCTACCCCGGGTGACCTAGTGGTTAAGACGCTAGGCTGCTGATCAGGAGGTCATTAGATCGAGTCCGAGTAAGAAATTTGTAATTTCTGACCATCAGGTTGGATCTTGATTCGGATTCCCTGTTAAGTTGTAGGTCCATGGCGAAGCAACAAGCTTGACCTTCGTCAAAATGAACAATTCGGGCGAAAGCAAAACCATGGTGTTTATATATATATATATATATATATATATATATATATATATATATATATATATATATATATATATGATACACACAGACCGTGTTGGAACAAGGAACTCTTCTGGGAAAATTAAATCCACTATAGTCCGAATAAGTAATGGTAAATGACAAACACTATAGTTTTCCCTTTTTCATGATGTTAGTCCAACGTGGGCAACGGGCCACTCGCAAAGAGGCCCAAAAAAATATAGCTTCCCTCACTAGCTATCTGCACATCAGATAGGATCCAGCTTTGGGAGAGGATAGAGGGTTTACAGCTACGCCTAGCCTACTATATTCAGAACATCAATATAAGCAAAAGACTCGTTGCATTCACGCCGGATTGAATACATCAGGGGACCATTCTGAGTTCAATCCCATCATGAAACGGACATATTATGTGCCTTGAAAAGTGGACGCTCAATTTTGCCAGTTGAGGTTTAAGTTTTGATTTTCTAGCTAAAAATACAATAGTTACCCCTTTTTCTTTGATGTATTCAATCCGACGTGAATGCAACGAGTCTTTTGCTTATATTGAGGTTCACCGGTTTGTAATCGGTGAAATGCGCAATTTCACCGATTACGCGTAATATATATACAGGTGTCCCGTAAGTCTGGAACCATAGGGCAAAATAAGTAATTCATGTTTTTTCGTTTATGCAAGTGCCCACGATGTCTTTGAGTAAGGAAGAACGCATTCAGGTAATTCTGCTCGTAGGAAATCGGAGTCAGAGGGAGGTCGCTAAGGAATTTAACAGATTGCATCTGGACCGCGCGCCGATAACACACACAGCTGTGTCGGCAAACTTGTAGCAAAGTTCAGGGAAACGGGATCCATAGGAGATAAACCACGCAGTGGACCTCCGAGGATATCCACCGACGATGACACAACCACTACCATCCTCGCTCATTTCACAAACAGTCCCCAAAAGTCTCTCCGGCGTTTTTATTGTCGTTTTTATCATTTTGCCCTATGGTTCCAGATTTACGGGACACCCTGTATATATATATATATATATATGTAAAAAACGACGCTTGTGTAGAAGAGCGTCCGCACAAGATGAGGAGGGAGAACAAGCAAATGAAAAACGAGGCACCTCCCAGTGTAGGTAGACCTTGCTGGTCTTTGTGTTGGTTTATCTTATTGTCTCAAACCTCCTAGAGGAAAAAATTAAATTAAATTAAATTATTGTGAAATTAAAAATACAATTCAAAGAATCCTTAATTTCATATGGTGAATGTTCTTAGATACAGTAGATTTAGAATGTTTCCCCCGTCAATAGTGTATTTAAGAGACTCATAATATTTGGGTTAAAGAATTACCCTGTGCTTACTGGATAAAACATAAATATATATATAAATATCAGATTGAGATGTCTGAATGATTTGCCAGTAATATAAAATGTAGTTTAGCTAAAACTGATAGTTTTTCAAGTATTTTAATAAAAATCTTGTAAACAGTTGAAATTTTTGTGCAATTATAGTACTCATTGTCCTACATAGTTATTGCTCCAGACAACTACCGCAAATAGGACGTCTTTGAAGTGGAACAAGGCAATAGCTAAACTGATTAAAAATAAAAAAAAGAATGGCTGAGGGAGTTTAAAAGTAGTAATAGCCTACTTCCCTCATTCTCTTGCCAAAAATACCCGTCAGACCACTACAACCATACTACTAATAGTACTTACTTTTATGGCAATTACACCTTTGTTCTTTGTTTACAATAACTACTCTTGTTTAGACCTTGAAGTCACATATTTCATACCAGTCAACTTTTTCCATTTTTCATCATAAAAAATGAAAAGTTAAGACAGCCTTTCTCCCTTTTCTTTAATTATGTGCCGTCACTGAGGACTTCGGAAACGAATTCCTTAATTCTTTTTTATTTAATGCTCGAAACACAAAATCTCGAAATTTTCTCGAATGCAAAAATCTTTGAACCTACCAAAACAAAGATAATAAAAATTGAAACATTCTAACCTAACCAAACTAAAACTAACTTGTAATCTAACCAGGCATAATCTAACCTAATTTAAATTAACCTAACCTAGCGTTAACCCAACTTAATACCTAAACTTTATTTACAAAGGAAAATAATAAGTTTCATAGAGGATTAAATATAAAATCTTTATGACACCCTTTTATCAAGAAAAAATATTCTTGGTTTTTGTTTGTCATCAAAGGTGTAATATTCTCGAAATAAACGTGTCTTAACAGTTACAGTACAGTGATGTAGTAGAGTGCACTGTCTTAATTTTTATTACATTTCTTTGTCATCTCATCTGCCAAATCTGTACATCCATATTGATGCAGTACCAACATTTCCTTGCAGCTGCTCCAGCTGATGTCGAATTGACTTACTGGCGGCCATCTCTTCATTTGGTCAACGTTTCATGCACAGCGTACGATGTCTCTCCAAAGCCAGAATTTAAGCTCTATTTGATAGATCCTTTCGGTGTGCGGTGAGTAGTATTCTGCATAATTTACATTTTACTCGTGTCTTTTCTCTCCGCACATATAAATAAGTACCATGATACATCGTGCTTCTTTTATGTGAATGAAAATCTGTGTACGGAGACGATACGGCTCTAGTAATTATCATTATTATTATATATCGTTATTTCCTTTTCTGTTTTTATACAAAATCATTTAAAAAGTAAATTTTTTAATTCTTTAATTTCATTAACAGTGTTACAGTTAACAAGTATATATATTTTATTTATAGATATCTTTTACTGATATATTTATTTTACTAATCCATTCATTAACAACAACCATTTTGAAATGAAAGGGACTAATGAATAAAATTAATAAAATCTATATTTATTATATGATAATTCCAAAAGAAATATCAAAATAACGGTGTCTTACTGTGTAAAAATGAATTTTAAGATAATGTCATTGTCCTCTTTCAATACATTCACTTTTATACTGTATATGTTCAGTAATTTAATAATACAGCGACATCGCTAAGCAGCCTTTGATTATAGCGCATCATACTTATGTGTACTATAGTGTATATATTCTAACCTAACCTAACTTTTAGCGTAATATACAGACATAATCTAACCTAATTTAAATTAACTTAACCTAGCGTGACCCTTGTCCGCACACACACACACACACACACACACATATATATATATATATATATATATATATATATATATATATATAATATATACGAAAACAGTGCCCCCACCAGGTTTAGAACCGACCACCTTTTGAGTAGAAGGTGAGGGCCGTAGCTACTATATTACAACGCGATAAAAGTTAACACAACCTGACGGATATTTCATCGTCCGAGGAAATACATAACACTTTCACCTCCAGAAGGGTTTTCTTCGCACTCAAACCAATGAACAGCGTAGAGGCTAGTGCCTTTACAGTCTTTTCAAGAGGAAGTGGGTCGTAATCCTGGTGGGATAATTTTGTATCATGTAAAATTGTGCGGTTCATGCATGATACTCCATATATATATTAGTGGTGGACCGGATATCCGCATCCGCATCATTTTTAACATCCGCATCCGCACTTCTGACTGCGGATGTTATGCGGATATTACCTCTAATAAATTATGCAATTTACAATTAAATTAGCTTATAAGGCCCAGTCATGCACATTTCATGTAAAGTATTAATTATTAATGAACAAACAAATATATAAACCTCAAAATATAAATAGCTGGTAACACAGAAAATTGAATGAAACTTGTTTCATTGAATTTTCTGTGGCTGAAACTCTTGAGAAAGTTATTATTTTTATCATAATGAACACATTAATATTAATTTTAATTCTTATGCATTGTCTGCCATAATAGTAATACCACGAAATTTGAAAAATTGTCATATATTCATAATTCTATATTATATTGATAGGTTAACTAAATATCCGCATCCGCATCCGCGGATATTGAAATAAAAAATCCGCATCCGCAGATGTTGAAAAACTGACGTCCGGCCCACCACTAAATTATATATATATATAATATATATATATATATATATATATATATATATGAAAAATTATTTCACGAAAGTGACACGTGAAAAATATTTTATGATGAATAAAACCACGAAGGGAAAAGAAACACAAAGGGGTGCTCAAGCGCTTTCGTCTAATGACATCCTCAGGAACACAGCCTAAATAACCATAAAGAAATAAACCAACAGATAAAAAACCAAAATTGTAAGTGGAGTCTACAAATTCAAGCTCAAAAGGAAGTTTACAATCAATTTAATAGATGATGCCAAATTGTTTGTTTGTTTTTTCTGTTAATTGATATATGTCACAAAGAAAAAAAAAATAAATAAATAATAATAAATTGAAAAATAAATTTTAAGAGAGGCACACCAATTTATAAGGGAAAAATTACCAAAGGTTTTTTAGTTTTGTGTGTATGTATATGTGTATGTATGTGTATATATATTTGGTTATGCGGGTATACATGTGTAGTTGTATTATTTGTAATTTTTCCAATTTATATTTATTTTTATTTCTTTATTCTTTTGTGACCTACCGATTTTTCAGACAATAATTATAAAAACCTTTGGTAATTTTTTCCCTTATGCATATATATATATATATATTCTTTATATATTGCGTTTATATTTCGTATATATACCTTATATATGTTGTATATATTTTTATAGTTCTTTATATATCATCTAGGCATCATTTTGTTTTCCAATTTATATTTATTTGTACTTTTTTATTCGTTTGTGACCATAGTATGTATGATTCAGACAATAACTAAAAACCTTTGGTAATTTTTCCCTTATAAATTCGTGTGCCTCTCTTAAAATTTATTTTTCAATTTATTATTATTATTTTTTTTTATTTTTTTTTTTTTTTTTTGTATTTCTTTATTTCTTTGTGACATATATATCAATTTGGCATCATCTATTAAATTGATTGTAAACTTTCCTTTTGAGCTTGAATTTGTAGACTCCACTTACAATTTTGGTTTTTTATCTGTTGGTTTATTTCTTTATGGTTATTTAGGCTGTGACATATATATCACTAAGGCATTATTTTGTAATTTTTTTTTTTCCAATTTATATATATATTTATTTTTATTTCTTTATTCTTTTGTGACCTGTTTCATAAACAAGCCATTTGAATTTATATTGAATTTCGGCCAAAGTGCTAAAAGTGTCATTTTCCCATACAAATGTGTTTGCTCCTCCCACAATTTTTTCTATACTTACTATTAATATATATATTATATATAATTATATATATAATATTGTGTGTGTGTGTGTGTGTATATATATGTTTATTTTTGTAACCTATATATTGCCTTGAACGATCCTTTCACTCCAGTGTTCCTGAGGATGTCATTAGACGAAAGCGCTTGAGCACCACTTTGTGTTTCTTTTCCCCTTCGTGGTTTTATTCATCATAAATATTAAATATTTTTCACGTGTCACTTTCGTGAAATAATTTTTCATATATATATATATATATATATATATATATATATATATATATATTAATATATGGCGTGCGGGCCTCTTGTCGCTGTTATTTTTGTATGCAGCACGGTGGACTTCTGACGAGGTTGGTCCTCCCGTTTAACTTGGGTCTTGCCCAGAGGGAATCCAAGGAATAGTATCGAGTATCAAAATGACAACAGAATTCAGATCAAAAAACACAGAAAACTTGAACATTTTGGAGTCTTATTTCATTCTTTCACACTTGTAATGAAGAAATATGTACAAAAAACAGAAAAACAGAAATACTGCCGAGGCTCAGTTTAACAAAAAAAAAGAAAAAAGAAGAAACAAATAGCGAATTGTCCTTGACAGAATTGGAGCTAAAGCCTCTAGTACTAATGATAGTGAAACTAGCAAGGAGTGAACTTGTTTTCGTACAATCAAAGAAATAATTTTAGAATTTTAAAGGGTTAACGAAAAAAGTTTAACACACTGAGTAAAAATTTTGCAAGTTATATAAATTTAAGTACGAAACACTTAAACTGATAATATACATTTTTGAAGGGTGTCTTTAAGGCCGAATCACTTTACTTCATTTTAAGCATATACTGAAATTAAGTACATTGTACCCTTGGCAGAGTTACTTTATAACTATTATTTAAGTACAATTAGACTACAATTATTGAGACTGGACTGAAAGTTAATACGGTTAATTAGATTCTACACGATAATGACTAAGGGCTTTATATTATTTTATTAAAGAATTAAATTCAGGTTATTCAAAAAATTATGCAGAAAGTAACTGAATTAATTTAAATGAATTTAATGAATTTAAATGAATTTAATGAATGTAGATTAATTTATTGAATATAAATAAATAGTCGAATACGAACCATACAAACTAATGATTAGTAATCCGTAATTAATAATAGGTGATTACATTCAAAGGGGAAGATTTACATTATAATAAAACGATAGTAATAAGACTATGAATGGGGAAACTATGAAGTTAAATAAGATTACTGGATTACGTCACACGAATATGGACAGTAAAAAGTGGAGTAGAGAAACATAGGTAACGTATCAGTAGCAATAGGTAACAAAAGTGTGATAGGAAGGTAACAGAACTGTAACAGTTATAATAACGTAACGTAACGTGGAAAATTTATAAAATAGAGGGAAGTAAGATTTTTAAACCAGAATGTATATCAAAATGATAAGTCCGGAGATTACGTTAGCCTTTTAGAAGAAACGCATCGATGAATTCCACACCAGCATTCAGTTAAAAACTATATATATATATATATATATATATATATATATCAGGGATGGAGAATCGATATGAACTGGAATCGATAAACTGACAAAAAAACAAAAAATTTCGAAACTGAAATGGAAAAAATTAAATAAAATTGAAACTGAAATAAAATAAAATGAAAAACTGAAAACCAAAATCGAAATCGATATTTTTGGTTAAGTTTTATAAATTAAAGCGGTTTTTTAAAGAAGTTAAGATATTTTTAATTCAAATTTATTAACACGAGAGACAACTTGTGAAACAATAAAACCCATTCGGGTGTTGTTATTTATTGATACACTTCGTCTCATCCCGTAAGACTATCTCCGAAGATATATAGATACAGAAAGACAACTCATCAGCTTTTTCTTTATGGCTCTATCTTTTTAATAGATTCGCCTCCTTCATATAGGTGGATAGATATCACGGGTAAAGAGAAAAGTCACACCAAGATGAGAATTGGATTAGCATAAAAGTAAAAAAAATATCAGACAACTGCGTGACTTTAATCATGCAGCTAATTTTTTAAGTATCAGTTCATCTGAAGATTTCGAAAACGAAAGATCAATCTTACTGACGAAGAATAACAACTGTGCCGTACAGTATGATACAAAATAAAATCAATAACAAAAGGCTTCATAAGGAATATAACTCAAAGATATGACTATTAAATACTTGAGTTTACTGCAACTACGTATGAAAATGTCGATATAAATCATAAATTGAAATCGAACTTAAAAAAATCTGAAATTGAATAAATCGAACTGATATATTGTATGTATCGTATATCAGTTTCCCACACCTGAAAAAAAAAAAAAAAAAAAAAAATAATATATATATATATATATATATTAATATATATATATATATACAACCCAATTTATAATTATGTATTTGATGGCCAGTTTGTAGCCATGTTTGATGCGTAAATCGGTACTATAATGAATGATGATAATTACGGTTATAAGTGATTGTTATTAATAAATGCTGAGGCGGAGATCACCAGATCTTTTCAGATGAAAATGTTATTAATTACGTTATTAATTAGGTTGATTGATAGAATGAGTTTTATTACACAAAATAACGATTTATGAATGGATAGAAACATGTCTTTTACAGTTGCAATAATGATTACACGAAATTAAATTATTTATGAATTAAACAGAAACATGTCGTTTACAGTTGCGATAATGTATACACTTGAAGTAATAAGGCACGAAGTAAATGCTTAATCTTTATATAAAGTTAGGTGAATGACACTAGGCCAAAAATAGGGCCTGCACGAATGTTGTTTACATGGTGGTAGCTCGTGGGTCACTGAAGCTGGTGTTCGAAGGGAGAGAAGTCCTTGTAACGAAGTTGAGGCGTGAGGCAAGCATGAGGACATGCCTTGAGTGAATCCTCGCGATGTGACGTCATCTTAGTCGTGCTTGTGTGACGTCATCTTGATCGTGTTTGAGTTATATCGCTAACTGTGTTGATGGCATATTGCTAAGGTGTTTGCAAACGTCTCTGCCACTTCAGTTGGTCACTATAATATATATATATATATATATATATATATATATAGATATATATTTTTTTTTTTAATTGGGGTTGTTTAATCTCCTTCGCAACATCTAAGGTCATATGACGGAGGGGACCTACAGCTTTACGTGGGATCCAAACCACGGGTCGCTACATTCTGGGCGCAGAGGAAGGTCTCCCATCCAACTACTACCCAAACCCAATGTCGCTTAAATTCGCTGATCTCCGGGAAGTAGTGTTACGACATTGGCCACGACGTAGCCCATATAACCTTTGGTTAACCTTAGGTTAGCTTCCGGCCGAATTGTTCATTCTGACGAAGGTCAAGCTTTTCACTCCACCTTAGACCTACAGTTTAACGTGGAATCCGAACTACGCCCCATCAGCAGCCCAGCGTCTTAACCACTAAGCCACCTAGGGTACCCATTTATCTACCAACCACTTTCTTTATTGTGTGGAAGGATGAACAGCTGGGTTTTGCTGCGCGTCGGCTGCCATCGGGTCTCGAACCTGGAGCCGATGGATTCGTAGTCAGCGACGTTAACCATACACCACCGAGACGCATATATATATATATATATATAATAATATATTATATATAGAGAGAGAGAGAGAGAGAGAGAGAGAGAGAGAGAGAGAGAGAGAGACTGAACCGTCGTTCAAACTCTCATAAAGTAAATATATATATAAATGAAATCATGTATGTAAACGCATGTGCGTTAGCAAACAGACAGACATCATCATAAACATAAGAAGTAATGACGATATACGAAGGTTATATACTGGATATTGAAGAGACAAACATAAGTAGAAATAGGTAGATAGGCAATTGCATGCAACATTACAACATTGCGGGAAAATAGGTGCCATAGCCAGGAAACGGGTTTAGAGGGATGCCAAACCTCAAAAATAGGCGAATAGAGCCTATTCCATTTAGCAATACCCCATCTCAGACCTACAACCTCTAACCAACCTCGCCAACCAACCATACTATATACTTTAAAGAACACCAACAGCACGATGTCCCATCAATAACACTAATTATAGACTTTAGCAGCCACCAAAAAAAATATAGAGAGAAATAGGCTTGGGGATCCGAACCCCGAACCCTACTCACTAGGGCAGGGTTAATTAATAATTTTTAGGAAAAAGTGATGAATGATAAAATTTCTAATTAATCAATGATTAACTGATTGAAAATGATTAACAATTAAATACTTCTGAAAAGAGTAAAAAAGAGCTTTATTGTTTTTGTTGCGTGAGATAAGACCAAAGAAAACATTTTGCTCAACATTCAGGCATGGGTGGATTAGACAGTTTATACATGCAAAAAGGCGCCAAATTCAAAAGATACATTACAAAATTTAAGGTAAAATGATGCTGAAATTATGAGGAAAATTAATAATTTCCCATCATTTTCTAAAAATATTTTTTGATTAATTAATGATTAAATTCGAACAATGATTAACTGATTAATCAGAACCATACCCTACTTACTACTAACCCTTAAGCGCAGAGCAGCCTACTAAAAAATGGCAACAGATGCTTTAGCACCTTCTCGAACAACAAAAATCTTGACTAACGAGCGTCAAAAACCAAAGTTCAATTTTTACGTGTTAATTAACTTTACTACAGCAACAAAAACTAAAAACTAGAAACGGATTAAATGAAAAACAATGTTTTGTTTTACAGTAATATTCGATTAAAAAAAAAAGAAATAAGATTTATTAATTAATTTTAATTAAATTATATTTTATATTTTTATTTAAGGATAACTTATATGTTCCAAATTAAAAGTGATAAATTCGATTAATCTATTAATGACATAGGCTTATAATTAAAAGTTTAATTATTTATTATTACATTATCATAACTGATTATTTACCTTTACATACGTACTTATCTATTATTTACTTTATTATATATTTATCTTCAGGCTATAATCTGTAAAATATATTAAATACATAATTTTCCCTGACATCTTACGCGTAATGTCGCTGCTCATTAACGTATTCCTTTTCTGTTATTGTTTTAAAGTTGTTGTTTAATTAATTATATCGATGATTAGTTTTATTATTATTACATGTTTCAGTACATGTCTTATTTTTTACTTTTACTCAGAGTGGAATTTGATTAACATATCGCTTATTAACTTCGAGAATATTATACTATTTATAGAATTTTTTCAAGCCAATAAACTTATCAACATACCGTTAGCATTATATAACACACACACACACACATATATATATATATATATATCGTAAAGAACGACGCTTGTATAGGAGATATTCCGCGCAAGACGAGAAAGAGAAAACAACAAATGAAAAAATGAAGTACCACCTGGGAAACGAACCCGGGATCTTCCGATTGCCGGTCAGACGCGATACCACTACACAATGGACTTCATTTCAAATGCCGTAATTCCTCTACATACTCGCAGAAACCAATGCCCCAAGGGGGCACCTCCCGCATGCCGTAACATTATATACATTCAACTGCAAAGAACACGCAGTATAAATAACGTAAAGAACGACGCTTGTTTTCTCTTTCTCGTCTTGCGCGGAATATCTCCTATACAAGCGTCGTTCTTTACGTTATTTATACTGCGTGTTCTTTGCAGTTGAATGTATATATATATATATATATATATATATATATAAGCAAGTTTGTGGTAAAAAATCCATTCTTAGTATATTCAATTAAAAAAAAACTAAATGTCGATTTCGCAGAGAATAACATTTTCAATTACATATTTAATCAGTGTTTAATTTATGTAACAATAATTTTCACTCTAAATTGAAGGCTGTTCACAATTTACGTAATAAATGTTGATATCTTTACATTTTCTCGCGCTTTCTGTCTGATTAACATCATCAAATGTTTTAGTACCATTCTCGGAAACTCAAAATCACATTTATCAATTAAACTTCGAAATTTACAGATCACCTCTTTTAAAACACGCATACACCTATCAGTACTGTGTTACAGACAAGGTTTCTAGCCAGAACAACTCTCTTTAACTCCAACCTCATGATTTTTATATACTTTAACGCACACCTGAGCAGTTTTGTTCCAATACATGATCTCGCCTGTTATTTCCTTATAAAAAGGACCAGTCTATACGAGACATGTGAAATAACCCATATTTAATATTTTATCATTACAACCTTCTTACCAGCAAAAATACAAAACAACTCTTTAATAACAATATTTATCCTTATTTAAACACTATTTCATATTTACATATATATAGTTTAATATAATGCCAAGATCTTTTTCCTGTCTAACATCCTTTAACCGGTTTTCTTGCATCTCATAACTAAAGTTTTTAATTATTTCTATCAAAATGAATGACTTTGAATAAAAATTTACTAACACTACCAGTAGCTGTTGCGTCTACATAACGTAGCTTCACGAAATTTAAATTAATAAAAAAAATCTGCAGTCTACTATGTTGCAGAAAGAGTAGATGGACTTGCTATTATTCCATTTGAAAGCGATAGAACAGCCAATTTAAATCTAGAAGAGGTTATATACGATTTTGGTGCATTAAAAGCTAGGAAAATAGATCTTTAATGGATCTGAACTTATTTTTCCTTTGTAAATTAATTAATTTCTGTTGTTTTTAAGTAACAAGTGAAACTTACATAAATGAAAATAAAAATGAAAAGGTTTATTGGCAGACTATAGTCCATGTGACATATATTATTAATACAATGACAGTTCGCATACTAAGGGTAAAAATATATACAATTGATTAGAAATAATACAGTAATGCCGGAGTTAAGTGGAGCTACAGACAAACGTTTTCGTACCAAGAAGTCCATAGCTGATAGTATAAACGGCAGGACTCATGGATAGCTTGGATAATCGGGTTGGTTGAGTTTTTAATTCTTTGCATTAGACTGTATTGAGCACGTCTTGTTACCTCCGGGAAGCTCGGGACATTGCGGGTAGCAAACATTTGAGAAACTCAGCATCTCGGGGGTAATTTATGTAAGACTGTAAAAGACCTGTTGTACAGCAAATTTATAGTTTTGCCAGAACCTTTTTTATAATTCACCCAGAGTTGCTGTCTGTTTATATTATTTATATTACTGCAAAAAGTACGAAAGAGTGTCTTTAGCTTCACTTGTACAGAACCGAAAGTTCCTTATAGTCATATTCGCTTTAGCATAAAGGCTTCGAGATTGTTTTCTTATATCCGAGTCATCACTCAAGGAGCTGGTAATAGTTTGACCCAAATACTTTGGGTACATACACAGCCACCTGAGGTCATACCCTCCAAACATTTGCCTAATTGTGGGTGTGGCTAAACATGACCAACCAGGACGTCCAAATTTAGTGAAGATTCATTATACAAGTGGTCCATAGATGATTAAAAGATAGTTATCTGAAGCAATGACTATGTAGGCCAATGAATACTATAATTGTACAAAAAATCTCAGCTATTTACAAGGTTTCTCTTCAAAATAGGTCTCAAATTACTTTTAAATCCATAAGACTGTCATTGAAAACAACATATCAAGTTTTGTTGCTGTAGTAAAGTGAATTAACACGTAAATATTGAACTATGGTTTTTGACGCTCGTTGGTCGAGATTTTTATCGTTCGAGAAGGTACTAAATTATCTGTTGTCATTTTTTAAGAGACCTGCTGTATCCTTAAGGTGAGTAGGTCTCGGAGTTCGGATCCCCAAGCTTATTTCTCTCTCTCTCTCTTCTCATTATTTGTTGTGGCCACTAAAGTCTATAATTGTTATTGATGTGACATCGTGCTGCTGGTGTTCCCTAAAGTATATAGTATGGTTGGTTGGCTGAGGTTGGTCATTGGTTGTAGGTCTGAGGTGGGGGTGTTGCTGAGTGGGATAGGCTCTATTCGCCTATTTTTAAGGTTTGGCAACACCTACCCCCTTTCCTGGCTATGGCTCATATTTTCCCGCAATGTTGCATGCAATTTTGCATGTAATGTTCCAACGTTACATGCAATTGCATTGTATTCTCCTTCGATGCACCCATACTACTGCGTCTGCATTAAATTCAAGTATAATTTACGTTAATATTTACGGTTAAAGTCATTAAGTAATAAAAAAAAAAATGATACTTATGGTAATTTAAATCGAGATATACTTAGAACTTCGGGATATTTTTAATCACTTATGAACTGCTGATGGAATATTTTAATGAGGGTTTTACTAAGAACTTTAAGACTATTTATCCATTAAAATTTAATCAGTTTAGAAGGGACATTAATTCACTCGCATGAATAAATGGACATGGTCGACAGAATTATATACTAGACTGGCGATTCACAGGACAGCATATAAGAACGAAATGAGTGAGTGAAGTTAAACTCGGTATATAAGCGTATATTTATAAACTATATATAAATTATATATATATAGTATGCTACTTATACAAGTAATTGGGGAAAGTATTTGTAATGGATATAATTTCGAAGCACAAACAAGGAATTTAATCCTGCTGCAGCCAAATTGCACGGACATGATGGGATTTATATCATGGATGGATGGATGGATGTAAGATGATTACAATTAATATCATTAATTTCATAAAAAGAGGAAATGGTGAAAATAGGAATACAGTAATTCTGATGAAATCTAAAGCAATCACAGAGTTTGATTACTCTTGGTTGTACTTCGACTGAAGATGAGAATAAAGGACATTCGCTCTTGCATCGAACTTATCATGGAACAAACATGGAAATGGTCCAAACTCGGGAATGGTAAATACCACGGTTGGTATATATATATAATATATATGTGGGTGTGTGTGTGTGTGTGTGTGTGTTAACCCTCCGTCTATGGCCTTGGGTGGTTCGAGGTTGACGGGGTTTCTGGTTTGGCAGCAACGGATTTCTCACTCTCGGGTAGCTGGTACCGTGTAGGGAATCGCAGTAGTTTCTTTTATACTGCACTCCGATTTCTTCTTGTAGTGGATCGAAGGATTCTGGGGAAGCTCACTAAATGAGCTGACGGTTCCCCGAGTCTTCTTGTAGCGTATCATGAAATTATTTATTCTACTGTATTTTAAAACTAAGTTCTCTGGAGGAAGCAGGGCTCAAAGGAGAAGACAAAGATATTCTCTTACTGTAGTTTACTGCTTCTAAAATGTTACCGATAATGCTTCAGCTTCTGGGTCAGATCAGAATAATCAGAATGACTAATTTGAAAGATTACACGAGTTTGTATACAAAAAATATGGTGACATCATTATTATTTAATGTTGATCCGTTTTGTTTTTTATTCTCAATAGGCTGAATTTTTGTTCAAAATATTTGAAGATAAAGGTAAATTTTTTGGCTGTAACAGCATATAGACAGATAAGCAAGATATTTGAAGATGAAGTCATATTTTTCCTTTAAACAGCATATTGACGGATCTGATGTTATCATGATTTGCCGAGTTAACTAAAAATGAAAACTAAAATATGTATTTTATTTTGAATTAAAATTAAACATGCATATGAGCTAAAATTAAATGCTAAAAATTTAAAATTAAGTGTTAAGCAAGACATGACTTCATCTTCTACAACTAAGAGAGAATGTATATAAAAAAATTTATATTCCAGAATTTAACACGATTACATGATTAAGCTTAATCTAAAAAAATGATGAGGGAATTTAAAAAAAGAAATAATTCATCAATTATTTAGCAAAAATAAAATAGGAAGAAAATCAAATTTTTTCCCAAACTCATGTTTTATATATAGTTAGAGTGTCACGCGAGTTTGGATTTTATATGCAAAAATGAATGTAAGAATTATTCATTTTGACATATATATATTATATATATATATATATATATATATATATATATGGCGTCCCAAAAAAATGTATACACACTTTAACAGCTGATAGCTCAATTGATGTTTCGTTCTTTCCAAGTTAAACCCATTAGAATTAATAATGGCAGTCAGACTAAGCTTTGAACAAAGGAAATTCATTCTAAAATGCTACTGGAAGTGTGAAAACGCAGTTGAAGTGCAAAGACAGTTTAGGAGGGAGTTTCAAACAGATCCACCAACGCGACTTACCATCACTCGAATTAGAGATAAGTTTGAAGCCGATGGAACTGTTCAGAATGTCCACAAGAAGCGTTCCGGAAGACCACGGACATCGACAAGCCCCACAAAGCAAGAAAGAGTACTGGAAACGTATCACCAAAGTCCAAGAAAATCTGTGCGGCAAGCGAGTCGTGAGGTAGGAATTTCAGAATCGTCTGTCCAACGCATTTTGAAGCGCTGTCAATGGAAAAGTTACATTCCAAGATTAGTCCATGCTATTAATGAAGATGATCCGGACCGAAGAGTGGAGTATTGCGAGTGGTACTTGGCACGATGTGGATGTGGATTGGACGAAGGGGTTTCGTAGAATACCCTCCGCGTTCACCAGACCTCACACCACTAGACTTTTTTTTATGGGGATACTTAAAAGACAAAGTCTACGCTATAAAACCTGCAACAGTCGCTGAATTGAGAGCAGCCATTGAACGAGAATGAACACAAATACCAAACGAAATGTTTCGTGATGTTTGCGATTCCATTGCTTCGCGTTATCAGCAGTGCCTGGACCAGAACGGACGTCAGTTTGAAAACAGGCGTTGACAAAACAATTAAATAATGTCTGTAGATTCTATTACATTTTGAAAATGAAATGTATTTTAATAAACACTGCCTTTATAAGTATTTAAAGTGTGTATACATTTTTTTGGGACGCCCTGTATATATATATATATGAAAATTATTTCACGAAAGTAACACGTGAAAAATATTTATGATGAATAAAACCACGAAGGAAAGGAAACACAGAATGGTGCTCAAGCGCTTTCGTCTAATGACATCCTCAGGAACACTGAAGTACATAAAGAGTTACAGTCTATATATAGGTTACAGAAAAAAAAATATAAAAAAAAAAATATATATATATATATATATATATACAATAAACGGAGAAACAAAATTAAAGGATTGTGGGAGGGGCACACAAATTTATAAGGAAAAACTATCGATTTTTAGCACAAGATTAAATGAATTGTTTCCAATCAATGTTATAGATAAAAAAAAAAAAATGCACAAATTTATACTGGAAATCTGCCCGGGTTTTAGCACTCCGCCCTTTTTGTATATAAAAATTGAAAAATAAAAGTTATTAGGGTGGCATACAAGTTTACCAAAGATTTAGCGTTCTACCCTTCTTATCTAAATCTGTTCTGAAGGAATTCAAAACAACAGGATCGAGTTGAAAAAGACCTTTGCTTATGTTGAAGTTATTTGTAAGTTGGATAATGGCAGACTCAAGAATATTTCTATTAACGATGTTGCTAGAGTGAAATAAAACTGAAGCATTATTCCAATCAATACAGTGGGATAACTCTGACAAATGGACAAAAAGGGCACTGGACAACTGTCCTGTTTTAACGGAATATTGATGCTGTTTTATACGTGTGTGCAAATCCTTTCCCGTCTGACCTATGTAAAAGGAATCACATTGTTTACAACCAATTTTATAGATAATGCCTGAATTATTGGTAGGGCTATTTTTTACTATGATATTTTCACAATATTGTTATATGAAAATACTATATTAATATCCAAAAGTTTAAGTACATTAGCAATGCCTAAAAAGCCCGGGAAAAATGGAAGTACTAAAATATTTTTTGACAAAGTACGAGTGTTATTATTGACACGATAGAAAGTTCGTTTTGCCTTGTTGAGACAAGATTCCATAAACGCAGATGGATAACACAGATCACTTCCAATACCGTTGATTTTTTCTAATTCGGCATCGATGTATTCCAGACTGGCGATCCTAAGGGCGCGGAGAAACATTGAGGAGCAAGTTCTTCCCAAATCCCTGCTTCCGATTCGCCTCAGACAAATTGACTCCCATCCATTCAACAACTTCAGCAGATTAATTTTAAAGAAACATATTGAAGTCACCAGACAAAATAAGTGGTCCGCCTTCAAAAATTTAAACATCGCCAAACATAATTTTGTAACCGTTATTCCCCAACCGTGGATCCAACCTTTGTTTGATGAAATTTACAACGAGTTGCGTCGGAGAACTTCTTCACTTCGTAACATTTTGGATCGAAAAATTAAAAGTCTCATTCGAAATAGTCAGTGGAGTAAAAAAAGCAAGCTCAAAGTGTGTTTTGAACCTTTCTTCGAAAAACATTAGTGACGATGCAAAAAGTGCCCTTGGATATGGTATGTCCTTTTTTATTGTTAAAAAACCTTCGGCTTTACAAATTTGTTACAGTCTCGCTTGTTTTGAAAAACAGTGTAATCTCCCTCAGTATTTGTTTAACATAGTTAAAGGCCTTGTTTATAGTGCGGCGAATAGTAATTACGAAGATAACTTTCCTAAACGTTTTCGCAATAGCCTCTCACAATTAAAAAAAAGATGGGGAGCTCCATATTACTAAAGCAGACAAGGCTAAACACCATAGTTATTATGGACAAAGTGGACTACATCAGAAAGATGAACGAGCTTCTCCAGGACCCCGCCACATACAGCAAACTTAGGAAGAACCCGCAGGATGACGTCATCAAATCATTTAATAGTGGCTTGAAACGCATTCTCAAAGATCATAAGGACTTAATTCCGCTTTTCATGTCCACTTCACCTTCTCTGCCCTACCTTTACGGTCTTATTAAAACCCACAAACCTGGCAACCCTATGCGCCCTATTATTAGCTCGGTGGGCTCTATTACTTATAAACTCTCCAAATGGCTTGTCAAAGTCTTGTCCCCCATTCTCGGAACTATCTCTGATTCACATGTAAAAAATTCCATGGATCTTACTGAAAAATTGAATAATGCACGTACTGAAACTAACGATAGATTGATCAGTTTTGACGTTTGTTCATTGTTTACAAAAGTGCCGATTGACGATATGCTTGACTTTCTCCCCCAAGAATTACATAAGTATGAGCTGCCACTACCTTCACACATTGTTTTGGAACTTATTAAGCTTTGCATCAAAGACTGTAAATTCACTTTCAATAACGAGTATTATCAACAAGTTTTTGGGACGGCCATGGGCAACCCCTTGTCGCCCCTCCTCTCCAATATTTATATGGGGGGGTTGGCATCCCTTGGTTGCGGTACGTCGACGATATTTTGTGTATCTGGCCCATGAATCGTGACCTGGAAAACTTCCTCCTTCAGTTAAATGATCAAGTCCCCTCCATTAAGTTTACTTTAGAAGTGGAACAAGACAATTCAATCCCATTTTTGGATGAGCGTGTACATAGGGAAAGCCCAGGTTTTAAGTTTAGTATCTATCGGAAAACAACAAACAATTTGTCCTACGTACACTTTTACTCGGGACATGACACCCCCACTAAGAAGGCCATTTTTTCTTCAATGTTTCTCCGCGCCCTAAGGATCGCCAGTCCGGAATACATCGATGCCGAATTAGAAAAAATCAACGGTATTGGAAGTGATCTGTGTTATCCATCTGCGTTTATGGAATCTTGTCTCAACAAGGCAAAACGAACTTTCTATCGTGTCAATAATAACACTCGTACTTTGTCAAAAAATATTTTAGTACTTCCATTTTTCCCGGGCTTTTTAGGCATTGCTAATGTACTTAAACGTTTGGATATTAATATAGTATTTTCATATAACAATATTGTGAAAAATATCATAGTAAAAAATAGCCCTACCAATAATTCAGGCATTATCTAAAAATTGGTTGTAAACAATGTGATTCCTTTTACATAGGTCAGACGGGAAAGGTTTGCACACATGTATAAAACAGCATCAATATTCCGTTAGAACAGGACAGTTGTCCAGTACCCTTTTTGTCCATTTGTCAGAGTTATCCCACTGTATTGATTGAAATAATGCTTCAGTTTTATTTCACTCTAGCAACATTGTTAATAGAAATATTCTTGAGTCTGCCATTATCCAACTTACAAATAACTTCAACATAAGCAAAGTCTTTTTCAACTCGATCCTGTTGTTTTGAATTCCTTCAGAACAGATTTAGATAAGAAGGTAGAACGCTAAATCTTTGGTAAACTTGTATGCCACCCTAATAACTTTTATTTTTCAATTTTTATATACAAAAAGGGCAGAGTGCTAAAACCCGGGCAGATTTCCAGTATAAATTTGTATATATATTTTTTTTTATCTATAACATTGATTGGAAACAATTCATTTAATCTTGTGCTAAAAATCGATAGTTTTTCCTTATAAATTTGTGTGCCCCTCCCACAATCCTTTAATTTTGTTTCTCCGTTTATTGTATATATATATATTTTTTTTCTGTAACCTATATATAGGCTGTAACTCTTTATGTACTTCAGTGTTCCTGAGGATGTCATTAGACGAATGCGCTTGAGCACCATTCTGTGTTTCCTTTCCTTCGTGGTTTTATTCATCATATATATATATATATATATATATATATATATATATGGGAATGAACTCAGAATGGTCCCCTGAGTTTTTTATGATACACACAGACAGTGCATGGAACAAGGAACTCTTCTGGGATAATTAAATCCACTATAGTCCGAATAAGTAATGGTAAATGACAAATACCATAGCTTTTCTTTTTCATGATGCTAGCCCGACGTGGGCAACTGGTCACTCGCAAAGAGGTCCCATAAATATAGCTTCCCTCACCAGCTATCTGTAAAGCAGACAGGATCCAGCTTTGGGACATGGATCTATGGTTTAAAGCAGCCTAGCCCTGCTACATTTAGAACCTCAATATAAGCAAAAGACTCGCTGCCTTCACGTAAGATTGAATACATCAAAGAAAAAGGGGTAACTATTATATTTTTAGCCAAAAACCAAAACTTAAACCTCAACTGGCAGAATTGAGCGTCCACTTTTCAAGGCACATAACATGTCCGTTTCAAGATGGGAATGAACTCAGAATGGTCCCGTGAGTTTTTTTATGATACACACAGACAGTGCATGGAACAAGGAACTCTTCTGGGATAATTAAATCTGTCTGTGTGTATCATAAAAAACTCAGGGAACCATTCTGAGTTCATTCCCATCTTGAAACGGACATGTTATGTGCCTTGAAAAGTGGACGCTCAATTCTGCCAGTTGAGGTTTAAGTTTTGGTTTTTGGCTAAAAATATAATAGTTACCCCTTTTTGTTTGATGTATTCAATCTGACGTGAAGGCAGCGAGTCTTTTGCTCATACTGAGGTTCTAAATGTAGCAGGGCTAGGCTGATTTAAACCCTAGATCCATGTCCCAAAGCTGGATCTTGTCTGCTTTGCAGATAGCTGGTGAGGGAAGCTATATTTATGGGACCTCTTTGCGAGTGACCCGTTGCCCACGTCGGGCTAGCATCATGAAAAAGAAAAACTATGGTATTTGTCATTTACCATTACTTATTCGGACTATAGTGGATTTAATTATCCCAGAAGAGTTCCTTGTTCTATGCACTGTCTGTGTGTATCATAATATTATATATATATATATATAGGTGCTGGTTAAGTGTGCGGTCTACCTAGCTTTTAGTTAGCTGTATAAGGCTAACTAATGAAACTATCACGACTTAACCTAACCAATCGTTAGGTCAACTGTATGCCCTTGACGATTGGTTAGGTTAAGTCGTGATAGTTTCATTAGTTAGCATTATAAGGCTAACTAAAAGCTAGGTAGACTGCACACTTAACCAGCACCTATATATATATATATATATATATATATACACACTATATATTTCTTAAATATATATATATATATTGCTGAACGGTTTTCTAGATTGAAATCTAAGTTTAACAAGGAATAGCAAGACAAGTACTTGAACGAACATTTTATTCTTAACAAAGCTTTTAGGTCACAACTTCTTCAGTGCTAGAACCAGGAAAAGTACAACAGTTACAAAATAAATAATGAAAACTGTAATTGAGAGGCTGCAAGTTAAAATATTGAATATTGGACCATTAATGTGGTCCAATAAACCCACATTTAATGTGGGTTTAATTTCAAAAATACAAATAGATTCTAAAAGGAGTAAATCTAATTCATCACGCCTTGCAATAACGGAAAAATTATTAGTTTTTACAGGATGTTCAAATTCATAAGAATGATTTTTAATGCTAGAGAACGAAGGGCGAGTATGTCTATTGCCAGAACGAATACTTACTTACAGTTGAAGCTGACGTATAGTTGCTCCAACATAGGACGAAGTGCGTCCGTCATGTGTATATTTATACACAAAGGCAGACCAAAGTTTGCCTGCGATTTTATCCTTTATTTTAAAAAACGAGCTCAATCTCCGATCTAAAGTAAATATACATCGAACAGTAACTTGAGATAGAGCCTATTTGTTAGTAATTTTATTCTTAATGATAAAACTATTAGGACCCTAGTATGACAATTTAAAATAAGTTATTTTATTAACAACTCCGCTACCATCCACTTCCAGCCTGTTAACATGTTTTGAAGACATGAACCAGGATTTGAACCTGTTAATAGCATATTCAATGAGCTTTGTACCAAAACCATTTCCAACTAAAAAGCAGCTCAAAGTTAGGACAAATCTCATAAATTTTGTGTAATACAGTTGAAATTAATTTTTTTTTTTTATTTCAACGGGGTAAATGACTCAAATCTAAGACCCAAGCCTGTAAATGTGGGTTTACGATATATCGAATTAGGGAAACCACCAGCATCATGGCTATCCAAAAAATCCAAAAATGAAAGGGAATTAGAAGTCAAATCTCGGAAGTAAATCTAATATTAGAATGTTTATTATTTAGATATTCCTGAAATAATTCAATGTGATTGCGTCACTTAAATGAGAGAAATGTATTGTCCGAATGATTTTAAGCCCCTCTATCGTCGCTCTGTGGACGACACATGACATACATACCTAGAGATTAAGTCACAGTTGGAAGAAAGATTTCACAACTTTTCACAAAACACCACTCCGCCTATACACCCATCCAGGGTACGGTTAACTCGCAGCATCATTCATCATTGCCAAATACATAGAGGGGCAACGTACTATATATATATATATATGCGCCTCGGTATTGTAGCGGTTAGCGTCGCTGACCACGAATCCACTGGCCCGGGGATCGAGACCCGGTGACGGCAGGCGGCATGCAGCAAAACCCAGCTGTTCATCCTTCCGCACAAAGAAATTGGTTGGTAGATAAATGAGTAACCTGGGTAGCCTAGTGGTTAAGATGCTGTGCTGCTGGTGGGGCGTAGTTCTGACTCCAAGTTAAACTGTAGGTCTAAGGTGGAGTGAAAAGCTTGACCTTCGTCGGAATGAACAATTCGGGCGGAAGCAAACCAAAGGTTACCAAAGTATATATATATATATATACACAGTAAATAAAAAAAAAAGGTTTTTGGCTTCCTGTTCTTTGAATATATATTTTGCAAAAGGGAATCCATTTGCATAGACAATAAAATAAATACAGTTTCAATAAATTATTTTTATATGTTGTTAAAACAAAAAAATGTTCTGTTTGCATAGTTTTCAATAAATAAAATAGCTTTTCTTTTAGTTAAACTTAGACCAAGAGGCTATATTATTGGCTTAACTATTTTTACCGTGCTTTATACAGTATTTCAAATACAAAATAAAGAGAAGTATATGACCAATAAAATAAGTCATAAAAACAAAGAAAAATATCAAATATACGTGTAAAAATTCTGAAAGATTTTATTTTAATTAGTGTTAAGCCTAGGTCATACAGCAGGGGTCACCAATTAATTTTCTCCGTGATTCCGTTACCCGCTTTTTTTTGCGGAATGTTTTTATATTGTGGCCGATATTATTTTATCGAAATCAGATTAAAAATGGATTAAAAAAGTTTGATTTTGATTGTTTTAAAATGTCAAAGCGTGACCATATTTTAAAGTAAATCCTATAATCCTATATGCTTTTATTCCTGGCTGTCCGAATGTAGACTGTAGTCCTCCTATTGATGACCACCCTGCCCTTGATTCTAGAGAATATCTAATACTTTCAACTTTATTTACATTTTTAATAGGAGTAATCAATGACAGGAAAGTATGTGATCTTCAAAATTCGAACCGTGCCATGCTAAACTGTATTAAAATACATACGCAATTAATATGTTATAAACTAAAATGATAAATTACTCTTAATCAGCATCAACTATAATTAATAGGACCCAAGAATATGGCCAAAGTAGGTTTTCTTCATTATTTGATCCATTTGAGGTTGGTATTTTACATAACATTTAATGAAATCACATTTTTTTTTAAATATAATTTTACAGATATTGTTAATATATTTTAAAAATTAATCATAATAAAATATTCTAAAGTTTAACATAATAGTTAATATGATCCTAAGCTACACAGCAACAGAAGAGTTGTGCATTGTTTCATCACTTAGTTTTTTATTTTAAATAAAGTTACTTCAGAAAAATGGATTGTGAGGGGTCGGTTGCATCACAATATACTGTATATAACCTTGGTTAACCTTGGTTAACCTTGGTTTTGCTTCCGCCCGAATTCTTCATTCTGATGAAGGTCAAGCTTGTTGCTCCACCTTGGACCTACAGCTTAACGTGGAATCCGAACCACGACCCATCACGGGTGGTCAGAAATTACAAATAGTTGCCCGAATTCGCTCTCACACCCTCTCGATCAGCAGCCCAGCCTCTTAACCACGAGGCCACCCAGGATACCCATTTATCTACCAACCTATTTTTTCTGGAAGGATGAACAGCTGGGTAAGTTGCGTGCCGACTGCTTTCGTTGAGAATCGAACCCGTGGCAGGTGAATTTGTAGTCAGCAATGCTAACCACTACACCACCCAGGCGCATATATATATATAATATATATAATATATATATATATATATATATATATTATATATTATATATATATATATATATATATATATATATATATATATATAATATATATATATAATATAATATATATATATATGAGCAGATTTGCAAGTTTAATTTTGTTATAAACTTCTGTAGTGTTATACAGTATATATCATAAACCTTTTTATCAAGTAATTTCATTATTCACAAATAAGGTTTCCACTCTATAAAAACTCTTTCATATGAAGCGCTGTTTGCGAGAATAATCTCCTCTCCCCAAGGAATAAATTACATAATGTACTACACTGCTTATGCAAAGAAAGGTATAACACACATTGCATAATAATATAAAGTTAATAGCCAAAACTAATTACTTAAGGTATTAAAACTCGCTCTTTTACTACCTCTTTTGAAGCCAAAGTTTATGAAATTAAACTGAAGAAAGGAAAGGAAGAAAAATATCTACGGAAAATGCAAATGAAGGAATTCATGCAGGAATCAGTAATAGAGAAAGGCGAACAACTATTCAATGAGATGTTAAATTCCTAACAAATTGTATAAATAAGATTAAATTCAAATGATTAGTTAATAATAGAGTAATTTCAAGTCATGACTGTCTGCACACCAATAATAAAATCATACATACTGTAATCACTCCATTGGTAGAATGATTAAAAGAAAATGTAATGTGTGTGTGTGTGTGTGTCTCTCTCTCTCTCTCTCTCTCTCTCTCTCTCTCTCTCTCTCTCTACATATATATATATATATATATATAAAATTTGAACTACATAGGTATATGTCGCGCAGACGTTTCCCGTGTGTAGGTTTAATGAACACCTTGGAACTTTGGAGCGGTTGGTCCCAAAGGATGGTTGAGCTTGAACCGAAGTTGTCCCAGTCTTCGGAAACTAGTTAAATAACAAAACAAATTGACAAAGTTAAATAAAATAAAAGGGATTTGAATGAAAGTGCGAAATCTTAATGGTGAGTCTTGTTTTAGTTGGTTATTTAATGAGAAATTATAAAGATAATCTTAACAATCATAGTAGTGACGTAGGAATACAATTCAAATTATGGCGTAGACGTTAAGTCGAGTTCGATGAATACAGTAATTGAAAATTTATAATTAAGCGGGAGAGGTAAAATGCAGTAATTATAACAGCTCGCTCCTAACGCGGGAGGAAAAGGATGAGAAACACCTCCTTGGCGAATATTGGTACGTGCATGAATGAAATTTAATTCTTTGAATGAAGACATTGAGAGCTACAGTTGGGGAAATGAAAATTCGGGGGGAGTTTTCTCCCAAGATAAAGAATTCTGCGAGTTTCGAACAATCTTAAAATTAAATAAATTGTCAATTTTACAGTTTTTAATAATATAATATAGCGTCATATATTATATATGATATACGGTGTATATATATCATATATGATATACTGTATATATATCATATATGATATATATATATCATATATGTATCATATATGATTTTTGTTGTTTTCTTTGATTAATGTTATTTACAGTGAAATTATTATAAGTTATATATTTGAGTACAAAAATCGTTAATACAATTTTGATACAATATTTATCAGTATTTATAGAATTTAAAAAGTTTACAGTATAATAATTGGTATAGGGCGTTACCAAATTGCAAATTAAGTTAAGTATAATGATAGAAGCTGAATGAATTTAAATGAACAGTTCTGTAACATTAACAAGAATAATTATTAATTCACAATTAATAATCAGTAATTACATTGAATGAGGGTCATTGACATTATAACAGTCTGACGACAATAGTACGATAAAGGATGAGTATAAACAACTATGACAAATTTCAGTAAAGTTATAATACAATTATAAGGGAGCAAGTGTAGTTTACGTCCCCCTGACGCAAAAGGGGACACAAACTAGACTAGGTCAAAGTTGGGAACGTAAACTACACTAGCATTTTTAGGAGACATTTTTTAAATGAATCCATCAAATTAAATGTTAAAACTAACGAAAATGTTATGACTTAACCTAACCAATCGTCAATTTATATATATATATATATATGAATAGAAACGACATAAGTATTAAGGAACGTTTCTGCACACGAGGAGGAGAGATAACGAAATAATGAAAAATGAGGCGAACCGCCTGGGAATCGAACCCAGGGCCTTCCAATTGCCGGTCGGACGCTCTACCATTATGCTACGGACCTCACTCAATCACAAATCGAAATTCTCCCAAATAGGGCAGAAACCAATGCCCTCAGAGAGCACCCTCGCAAATCGTGAATATGCGCAAATAACTGCAATGACCGCGCAGTATAAATGAATAGAAACGACATAAGTATTAAGGAACGTTTCTGCACACGAGGAGGAGAGATAACGAAATAATGAAAAATGAGGCGAACCGCCTGGGAATCGAACCCAGGGCCTTCCAATTGCCGGTCGGACGCTCTACCATTATGCTACGGACCTCACTCAATCACAAATCGAAATTCTCCCAAATAGGGCAGAAACCAATGCCCTCAGAGAGCACCCTCGCAAATCGTGAATATGCGCAAATAACTGCAATGACCGCGCAGTATATAAATGAATAGAAACGACATAAGTATTAAGGAACGTTTCTGCACACGAGGAGGAGAGATAAATGTCGTTTCTATTCATTTATATACTGCGCGGTCATTGCAGTTATTTGCGCATATTCACGATTTGCGAGGGTGCTCTCTGAGGGCATTGGTTTCTGCCCTATTTGGGAGAATTTCGATTTGTGATTGAGTGAGGTCCGTAGCATAATGGTAGAGCGTCCGACCGGCAATTGGAAGGCCCTGGGTTCGATTCCCAGGCGGTTCGCCTCATTTTTCATTATTTCGTTATCTCTCCTCCTCGTGTGCAGAAACGTTCCTTAATACTTATGTCGTTTCTATTCATTTATATACTGCGCGGTCATTGCAGTTATTTGCGCATATTCACGATTTGCGAGGGTGCTCTCTGAGGGCATTGGTTTCTGCCCTATTTGGGAGAATTTCGATTTGTGATTGAGTGAGGTCCGTAGCATAATGGTAGAGCGTCCGACCGGCAATTGGAAGGCCCTGGGTTCGATTCCCAGGCGGTTCGCCTCATTTTTCATTATTTCGTTATCTCTCCTCCTCGTGTGCAGAAACGTTCCTTAATACTTATGTCGTTTCTATTCATTTATATACTGCGCGGTCATTGCAGTTATTTGCGCATATTCACGATTTGCGAGGGTGCTCTCTGAGGCATTGGTTTCTGCCCTATTTGGGAGAATTTCGATTTGTGATTGAGTGAGGTCCGTAGCATAATGGTAGAGCGTCCGACCGGCAATTGGAAGGCCCTGGGTTCGATTCCCAGGCGGTTCGCCTCATTTTTCATTATTTCGTTATCTCTCCTCCTCGTGTGCAGAAACGTTCCTTAATACTTATGTCGTTTCTATTCATTTATATACTGCGCGGTCATTGCAGTTATTTGCATATATATATATATATATATAAATTGACGATTGGTTAGGTTAAGTCGTAATATTTTCAGCAGTTTTAACATTTTATTTGATTAGGTATACGCGGACAAAGTTGGGGAACACAAACTACACTAGGATAATGTAGGGAACGTAAACTACACTAGGATAATGTAGGGGAACGTAAACTACACTTGCTCCATTATAAGTTATAATAATGGAAGGATTTGGAAGTGGAAGGAGGCGCGATATCGTAGAAACAAATGGTTGAAAAGCGGAATTTGAATGACTGAGTTTACATCTATTACATCGCTGACAAGACATATCTTTGCCAAATAGTATTTGATTATAATTTTATGGAAGATGAAACTAAACCTTTAAGAATATACTAATGTACGTAATGACGATGTACGGCCTGTAAATAAACACAAATAGACAAATACCAATAGATATAGATAGATAAATGAATGAATAGATAAAATAATTTGAATACGTTTAAATACTAAACAAGAAATAGGTATTACAATTCAGTTAAAAAGTATTTAACACTTAATGCGCAAGCTTAATTCATGAAATATATGAATTTATGTTAATCTACGTTAATTTACGTTAACAACTACGGTTTCATCCAATAAATGATAATTTCAAACAATTATCGAAGTTTTGATGGTGGATTTTATCAAAGAATGAATGAGTAGAAATGAATTCATGGGAAATTATAAAAGATAAATACTTACACGAACCAAGTCATAAAAACGGAAACGTTTGAGTGAATTCATTACTAAGTAATTGAGTACATAAAGGAGATTATACTAAAAATGATTAATATATAACCCATATACGTGTATAGGGGGAAAATGGTTAATATATAGCCCATATACATGTATAAGGGTAGTATTTATAAAGGGAAATGAAATGTATGAAGTACAAGCAAGTGATTCAATTATGCTACACTCGCCTTTAGAATTGTGATACATTCAATTATAAGAAAATTTACAATTTTTAATGTTGGAAGGTAAAATATTATAACAAATGTTCGAATACGTTACGGAAATTAAACTTGATTGTACTTTGAATGAATAGTGGAAGGGTCGAAATTTGCTTTTCTGAGAAGATCGTGAACTTACGATTAGCAAACATGGAAATAATATGAAATTTAGAATAATCAAAATGTAAGTAATTTCTATCTTTCCGATATATATACACGGTGAACCAAAAGTAGGTGGACAGTAGGTTGAATACGGTTTATAAATGAGTAAAAGACATCTCGAATTCCAAAGGGAATATTTACGTTTAAACTGAATAGTGAAATCATTCGTTATGATAATAAAAGAAGGGAACTTTTATATATATACAAGCGAATTTTTAAACAATTTTTACATCATACATACTATATACAGGGTGTCCCGTAAGTCTGGACCCATAGGGAAAAATAATAAAATTACAAAATAGTCCAAAAATTTATTTATAATATATTTTTTTATTATTTTTATTATATTTTTTATATTTTTTTATTATGATCTTACTCCGCTGGAGTTAAATTTGTGGGGCCACTTGAAGCCAAAGTGTACGAGGTCAAACTTCAGAACATTTTCCACCTTAAAGCACGCATTGTGGAGGCGTGTCAAGAAATTTCTGCGACTGTGATTCAGAAAGTGCTGTCGCAGTGGAGATTGCGTCTTCAACTATGTGTGCGACACAACGGCGGACACTTTGAACAGATTATGTAATAAATTTTTGGACTATTTTGTAATTTTATTATTTTTCCCTATGGGTCCAGACTTACGGGACACCCTGTATATTTTATTTTACAAATATATAAAGACTCGAGTATTTTAAAATCATTATTTTGTACTATATCAACAGTCAATAAGCTTTTTGAAAGTTAGAAAAGCGGAGGCAATGGTTGTTGTTTAGCGCATGAACTCTGATACCTAAAGTACGATAACTCTCATCTAAATGCTCATGCGTACAGTTTTTGAATTGGCGGTCAGAACAGCTAACATATTCTGCATTGCATTCAGGACATATATGGGAATAAACGGAGCATGAGCACAGGTCACGAATTAAGGTTTATTTTATTTAAAAAATAATCCAATTGATCGTCATTCACAAAAAAATTTTTTTTTTAATTATTTAAGGATAAAGACTACGCAGTAAGATCTTTAACTCTTTTTTTATCTATTTTGTTTAAAGTGTCATCGAGGAAGGGTATTCTTAAATGTTTAACATCTTTCAGAACAGTTTCTAAGCTAAATTTAGGTGCATAAATATTATTAAGGAAATCTCTAATACGAGACTGTACTAAACCTTTAGGATACGGGTTATTACAAAAATAATTTAGGAAGAACTCAAATTCAAGATCTAAAGGCTTAAATATTGAAAAGATTCTATGTGCTCTATTCGAGAGAACTTTAGTACTATTCATTTTAAATAATTTTGGAGCAAAACTGAAGAAATTAAAACCAAAACCAGTGTAGGTATAAAAGAAGTTTAAAAAAATATTGGATCTTGTTATCAGTGTATACTACTTTACATTGGTATTTATTATTATTATTTTATAATTATTATTAATATTATTATTATTATGTCAGAAATTGAGTACCATGGATTGGGAATACGAAGAGAGTAAATGTATCGTAAATGTATATGATTATTACCACGAAACATATAAATGTAAACTATAAAATAAAAATTAGGAATACAAAAGTCATGTACAACATATCAAATCTAAAATATCAAGATATCTATTCATATTATTTAAACTAAAGAAGGCTCTTCCCCAAAACTCACTCCTTACTCTGTGTTATTCCTTCATCCATCCACGTTTATTATATTGCATTTCAACATAAGATAGCTCAAATAAATATATAAAACATCCTTTGGAAGTCATCCATAAAAATGTCTGCGAGCTCTCTCGAATAATGACAACAGAGAAAGTCACATATTCCCAATGTTTAAAGAGCTAAATATTTAAAAATAAATTACTTATACAAATTCACTGTTGCTGTCAATAGGTTCAAAGTTATCAATAAAAATGAATGGGTGATGCATGTCGAACAATCACCTCCGTCAAATACGAGTATCATCATTATAACACCAGACTGCCCAGGGATTTTATACGCAAACCAAACTATACAATGGAAACTGCAGGAAATGCACCTCTTTCAAAGGAGCAGATGTATGGAATGCAATTCCCATAAATATCAGACGGGCTTCATCACTAAATGTATTTCGCAAATCACTAAAGAAGTACTTCATTAGTCTTACTGATATACTCGATAATATGATAATAAAAACCCACTCTAATAGACAGAGTTTATTTCCACAACAGTTTCGATGCCCACTGGCATCCTCTTCGGGTGGATACAGAAAAACGAATGAACCAAAACAAGAGGGAAAACAGTCCAGGGACCATTAAGAAATTCGCACCTAGGTTAGATCCCGTTCACCCTTCACCGGAAGGGCATTTTTTTTTTCATCAAAGGGACTCGCTTATAAGTATGATACATTCCCACAAATTTACAATTATCTCCTTGTTCTATACATACAGATTCTATTATTTTATATATATATTTTTTTACATAATTATTATATTTATTATTACATTCCTTACATTTAATATTGCATTATTATTTATTACAGAAATTACAAATTTATTGTTACATTGATTATTACATAGTTGTTTATTATACAGAAATTATAAACCTAAAAACGAATGAAAAAGGCGAGAAGGAAACAATCCAGAGACCATTAAGAAATTCGTACCTAGGTTGGAGTCCGTTCCCCCGACACCAGAAGGGCATTTTATTAAAGGGTCCCGCTTATAAGTACATTCGCACAAATTAAAACTATCTTCTTGTTCTATACATACAGATTCTATTATTTTGACATAATTATTATTATTGCATTTACGTTTTTTAACATTTATTATTATTACCTTTACACTTATTATTACATTTATTTTTTATTACCTTTATTATTACATTTATTGCATTTACATTTATTTTACATTTATTTCAAATACTCGTCCACCGTAAAAAGTAAATTGGTTAGGAATAACATTGCAAAACAGGAACAAGCCTGTGTCTATTAAAGAACACAAATATGCCTTCAGAAGTTGTAATATTAATAATGCAATTTTTTATCACGCCAGCCAAAATGATCATGCTATAGATTGGGAATCAAGTAAGTTACTTTATAAATGCAATAATTATGTCAAACGAAAAATAATAGAATCTGTATGGATAGAACAAGTGGATAATTTTAACTTGTGCGAAGGTACTTATAAGTTGGACCCTTTAATGAGATTCTTGGTCAAACAATCCCTTACGGTGTCGGGTGAATGGGTTCTAACCTAAGTGTGAATTTCTTAAAGGTCTCTGGATTGTTTCCTTATTCGCTTTTGGTTCATTCGTTTTTTCGGTAAAATGTAAATGTAATAATGGAAGTAATAAATGCGGAAATAAATGTAAATGCAATAAATGTAATAATAAAGGTAATAAAATAAATGTAATAATAAGTGTAAAGGTAATAATAATAAATGTTAAAAACGTAAATGCAATAATAAATGCAGTAATTATGTCAAAATAATAGAATCTGTATGTATAGAACAAGAAGATAGTTTTAATTTGTGCGAATGTACTTATAAGCGGGACCCTTTAATAAAATGCCCTTCTGGTGTCGGGGGAACGGGCTCTAACCTAGGCGCGAATTTCTTAATGGTCTCTGGATTGTTTCCTTCTCGCCTTTTTCATTCGTTTTTTCGGTTTATAATTTCTGTATAATAAACAACAATGTAATAATCAATGTAATAAATTTATAATTTCTGTAATAAATAATAATGCAATATTAAATGTAATAAATGTAATAATTATGTAAAAAATAGTAAGATAAAATAATAGAATCTGTATGTATAGAACAAGGAGATAGTTTTAAATTTGTGCGAATGTACTTATAAGCGGGTTCCTTTAATAAAAAAAAAAAATGCCCTTCCGGTGTCGGGTGAACGGGATCTAACCTAGGTGCGAATTTCTTAATGGTCCCTGGACTGTTTTCCCTTTTGTTTTTGGTTCATTCGTTTTTCTGTATCCACCCGAAGAGGATGCCAGTGGGCATCGAAACTGTTGTGGAAATAAACTCTGTCTATTAGAGTGGGTTTTTATTATCATATTTTGACCTTCACGTAGAAAAGTGAAGTTTTTTGCATTTAATACTCGTATAAGTTCACTACTGCCATTATTATTACCATTGTAATTAAGTTCCCATTTTATAATTAACATCTAAAATATGCTTATTTCATTAAGCACTTTTAATTTCATAATTTATCCCATTTTTTTATAATTTTCATTAAACATCATTTATTTTCTACTAAATATACAATAAATCACTTAATTTAAAATTATGTAAAATTTTGTAAATTTTTATCTTGTGCTTATTATTATTATTATTATTATTATTATTTAATTATTATTACTATTACTTGCCACTTCCACTTCTCTTATATAATAAATAAACTAAATCCCTGTAATTTTATTTTAAAAGCATCCATGATTCCAACGGCATATTCAGATTAGATTACTATGAATATATTAATACCATATCAAATATCTAAATTGTACAGAAAAATATCGAAAAATATTGTAAAACTCTGTCACTTGTACTCTTTCCTGAATAAAGATTTTTGTATTTTTGTATTTTTTTGTGTTGTGCACATAGCGACTGTATATTTTAGGTTTAAATTCTTTGCTACATTCTCTTAGCCATTTTTTCTCATGATAGCTTAGAGTGAGTTAGACAGCTCAGATAGCTCATGTGCTATCATGAGGAAAATAGTTAAGAGACTGTCCCATATAATTTAATATTTTAAGAATATTACGACCTTTTATGTCATAGGATTATTAATATTAGTTTGTTGGTGACTAATTATTCTGGGATACATATATACACTTTTTTTAGGCACTCGATAACAACGAGAGGACGAAACGATGTCATGAGTTCGAGTCCGGGTCTGTACGAGTCCCATAGCTGGGGGTTGATCCATTACTCCAATACAAGTGAGGACTCCATCTTAGGTTGTACCGTCCTAACAAAAGAGATCTTCAAAGAGACCAGAGAGAAAGTTTATCATTCAGGTGAGCATTTAAGAGTAGAGTACACACACACACACACACACACACACACACACACACACACACACACACACACTAAACTACTGTTACTTAACCTTTGTTACACACCGTTTTTAATATGCGATAATTTTCAATTAAAAAGGTCTGAAACTACGGCAACTCTGCTAAATGTCGGTAAATGCACGTTTGTGTCGCGATAAGCTAAGTGTGTATTCCAATGCTTGTTTTGGAGACGTAATGTAGTCAAGAACGCGCACACCGTCATTTGTGTCATGTATGCACGTCTGTATGTACCATTATCAGTTTTCTCTACAAGAGAGGATACGTCATGAGAGCAAGAGAAAAAGTAATTCCTTTGATCTTTGCTTGCGTACGACTTGCTCTGTCGTGATGCCGATGCACTTTCGCTCTCAGAAAGAAACATCGCTCCGAAATGAAAAATTCAATGTTCACAGTTGAAAGAACTGTCCACTTTTGTGAGATTCTGAGAGGAAAGCAATATTTAAGCCTAATTGTGATTTCCTCACACTAACAGCAAAATTACATATGAGAAAAATAACAACTTTGCACTAATTCTCGATAGATTAGGGTTTTATAAGTAATACCAATAAACAGAGAATTTAAAGAGGTTAAAAATTTATTTTAACCTAGCGCCCTGGTCTTTTCCGAGACTGAATAAAATCGTCTGGCGTTAGCCAGAACAAAATTAGTGAAGTCGCACTGGGCGCTAGAGAGTTAATACACCAGTTCTGCAGTAAATAATACGGTTGAAACATAATACGTCATGTACATTTCATTTCTCTATAATGGCATGTACGCAATTATTAACAGTAATATGCATAACATATTAATGAAATAAACATTTTCTTAAATCTCTGTCATACACACACACACACACACACACACACACATACATATATATATAATATATATATATATATATATATATATATATATATATATATATATATATATATATATATAATACGTCCATTAGCCTATTAAAATATTTAATTTATTAAATAAATCTATAGCATTTGAAATACTTCTGACCCGCTTTATTCTTCTGTTGTACTGTAGATTTGCCAGTTATAACCACAACGACGACCACCACCACCACCACAACCACGACGACCACCACCACGACAACTACTCATCTGCCAGATGAAGAGGCTATGATGAGATCTCCAAATATGGCGAATTCAGCTACTTCATTAATAAGTAAAGAAACTTTTATAAATCTTACGTGTTATATCGCTTGTCTATAACTAAGCCATAGCACAGATATGATTTATAACTTTTTAGATACATAGATAACTTTATAGAGATTGATCTCATACATAGAGAATTTTTGGTTAACGTATCTGAATGTCAAGCAGTTCACTGTTTTTGAAACTTTCTAAACTCTCATATTTTTATGAAATTTTAATGAGTTTATTGAGTTTATAATGAATTTTATAGTAGATGCAGTAGAATGTATATGATCGTATATAATCGTGTATATAATCGTGTATATAATCGTACCAGAGAGTAAATGCAGAATGAAAAAATTGAATACGATGTTTAGTTGATATTGTTAGCACCAAAGTCCCTGACCAGCCATGCGTGGCTGGCTACAAGGGCAGGAGGATATCGGAAAGTAATTCTCTCCTTCACCAAATCCCGCAAATGAGGTGGGATGCTGTAGAGGGGACCGCAGGTCGATCCTGAACCGTCGTTCAAACCCTCATAAAGTAACCTAACGTAGCACATCAAATAGTATAAAATATACCCAACTCACCGAAATTTCACGAGTGTCCGAACAACAGACGGACCGCAACCTTATTCTCTTGTTCATTGGTGTGAAGAAAAACAATGGCAAATATCCATGATGAACTGTTAAACATTTAACGAAAATAACATTGACATATTATTATATATTCGTGAAATATCGCATTTCACACTGAAATATTAATTTTTATGCTCAAGTTAAATGTCTGGAATTGCCATGCAATATTTGGTAAATATCTAATTTCGAAAGAAATTTACAATTCCCAATATTTCCCGATTATTTTTTATTAGTCTTTCGGGGATTCCTTTATATTTCTGCAACAGATCCTGATTAATGGAGGTCCAAAATAATATGACAAAATATACAATATTTGCTCTTCTTTCCGTTCAGTCATCCATGTGGACGATACCATGTGGATACCTCCAGAGACGGAAGTTTGAATCCCACCCAAGTAAAACCGAAAGTTTATAGTAGATTTTAATATTGTGTTGAGTCGTAATTTTAAAACCTATAAAACATCATAAGTATTCTACCATGGAGGACCTAGACGCATTTTATTTCCCCAGAACCCAAGTCCAAACTGAAAAACACTTGACTGCGGTTAACATACATTAGCAAGCTCAGACATGTTTGCATACGGGTTATATATTTATCAAGAATATTTGCAGTAAAATCGCGATAATTCGATGTTCGTTAACTCGTCGGCGCGTTAGCTCGTCTTCCCTAATTAGTAGGTAAGTATATGCAAACTAGCTGATCGGTGCAGTAACCCGTGGCCAAAAGGACGGATTTTGAAAATGCGCACCGATGTGCCGTAAGCCGTTGGCATGCTTATAACCCTCAAGCATATTTACGAGTGCTCTTACCATGGAGAATTGCAGAAAAAGGTGTCACATTTCTTCACGTCTCAACCTTCCAAAACCCTTCAGTCGCCTTCTGTCGTAAGGCACCAAGATGGAAGGCCACCGCCGCATTATGGCGATTCTACTATAATTGGTTTGGTATTTCAAATGTTTCCCGAATATTTCATTATTTTAATCGAGAAAGGAAAGCAATAAATTCACGAATATAAATTCGGTTTTTATTCGTGAAATGTTTGAAAGTGTGATGATGGAACAAAGACTCAGATGACTTCTACGAATTATAAAAGCAAAATAGTTTATTATGGCAATGATAAACTAAGCTATGAGCATCATCACGCAAGAATATGGTAAATTGTTGTGTCTATCGTCTCTTCGATATAAAACAACAGTAGTGAAATGGCTTTTAATACCCAAAAGAAAGCCAGGGAAATATAAATTTATTTCTATTATATATATATATATAAAATGTTATTGTATTAATACATATAAATATTAAGTATAGAGGACACCCAACACTCCTCACCATGCCGCCGCCGCCGCCGTGTATTGAGCCTTAATCCGCCCAACTCGCCTGCGTCTTAAACCACCTACAACGCACAACTGCACATCCTACTCTGGCTATCTGCTTTTATTATAAGTTATTTCTATATAAAAAGAATAAGAGAGAAAATAGATAGAAAAAGAGACAATATAGTTTATAAACAAAACCATTATTTTTTGAGCAAAATAAAACAGAAAAAATACAAAATACTTTAAAAAAATATATATATATTTTCGAAAAACTTGCACTGTAATATAAAATAAATGTCATTATTTATGAAAAACTTAGAGTTTAAAATAAAGCTATTTATTTTACAAAGTAGAAACATTAGGAAAATAAACTTCATAGTATATAGGTAGTATATTATTTTCCAAAAATTAGAGTTTAAAATAAACTATATATTATTTACAAAATAAAAAAGCTAAAAAGAAATTAGAAACAACCATCCTCACCCTTAATTACATCCTAAAAGAAAGACTGACAAGGCCGAATTAAGCAACCAAGGGGCTCCACGTTAACCATAATTCTGTGGCTCCTAATTATTAAAAAATATTGAATTGAATTTGTCGTTTGAATACTAATTTAAAAGCATGCCTTTTTAAACCCACCTACGATGCCTTTAAGTATAAAAGCAAAAATTTTCAATAGAACTGTGTACAGTATATAAAAAAAATAAATGACAAGAAACAGATATAAAAACCTATCATTGCTAATAAATATGTACAACAAAAAAATCGCATGTTCAATATTGGCACAATTTTTATATTTTGTGAAGCAAAAACAGGAAGAGGAACAATCAAAAATTATAATTTTTGTTTATGGGATTTTTCTGAAGCAAATTTGTCAATGAAGCTATCCAACTGGAGTGACTTTGTGGTCTCATGCTCAAGTGACAGAGAAGCAAGTGCATTCAGTCGATCTTGGCTCATAGTTGATTGTAGCCGATTTTTGATGAAGGCAAGCTTTAGAAAAGAATGTTCGCCTTTGCAAATTGCCACAGACAAAGAAAGAAAAATTCGGAGAACAGTTGTAGCATTTGGAAAGGTGGATTTCACTCTTTCGCGTGATTTGATGTACTGCAACATCTTGTGCGTTGTGATGTCAATGTCGATATGAGTAAAAATTTGCAGAAATTTGTCCACACATTCAAGTTCAGATCATATGGATATTTCTTGATAAGTTTGTAAACTTCATTCTTCAGTTTATCAGTGTCATTTGTGGCCAACGATGACAGAAAAGTGAAGTCCTTTGAAATCTGGTGATATGCAGTCTAGCGTTGATGCAGAAATGTGAGTACCTGGTCAAAGATCACAAGGAAAGTTTGAATTCTGAATTTTTCAGAAGGGTTTAGATCTACCTCCTCGGAAGTCATGTCATCAGCATGTCGTCTGCGTCGTCTTTTCCTGCTTTGGTTCTCCAAATATATCTCATATACTCGTACATCAGCCATGAGAAATTTTGCCTCAGATTCAATTTCATCAACGTTGTCTCTCATTTGGTTGATGAAATTCTTCAACGAAGAAAACAATACAACTACATTTTGAACGTCTATACTTGTGCTTTGAAGTTGTATGTTGCTTTGCTGAAATATTTGCAAAATTTCTTCCCACATAATGCACATGATTGCAGTTTCCAGATGACATAGTCTGTTTGCAAGACTGCCAGCTGTGTCTGATCGCGCCCTTTTCATCCTCACCTTTTGACATGTTAATGAGCATGTCGTAATACTGCTCATAGTTCAAACGCAACGTTCTCACTGAATGTCAGAATGCGGCCATTTTCATTTTCTGTGAAGCAGGTAGCCAGAGAATTTCATCGCGTTGTTGAGCCAATTGCAAATGCGTTATCTCCTGCAGCTTGCCAAGAAATGGCCTCTAGACAGCAACCAACACTTGCGACACCAAGTTCAATGAATGAGCTGCGCAGAGCATATAGTGGCATATTGATCTCTAATATGCAAACCTGTAAACCCGCATATCTTCCGGACATATTTGTCGGCATTGTCGTAACTCTGGCTTCTATAATCATCGATGCTGAGATTGAATTCGGCTAAAATGTCCAGTGCATATTTTGCTTAAGAATGGACAGAAACTTCGGAAATCGCTCTACAGGTTCCTACGGGAAGAAATTGAAAATGTTTTCCAATCCCTACAGGATAGAATCGAACGGAGCATTGCCCAAGATGGAAGATATGTTGAAGCGTAAAGCGCGGTTGTGAACTACGAAAAAACTTTGTCATAAATTTTCATGATATGTGCTATTTTGTTCTATTTTGAATAATTAAAAAGTTATTTATTTTTATTAACAACTCTCCCAGACTTTATAACAACCCTGTATATATAAGGAACAGCAATACAATTGCAGAAACCAACATTTTCACTATTTATTTAAACTACTAAGCGTTTCAGAAGTTCAACCTCCATCTTCAGTACCTACAAGACATTGTAAGGATATTTAAATGATTAAAACTAAATATATAAAATTACAAAAATTATTCAATATAGATATACTAAAATACATTACACAAATAATCCTGTTCGTCCTAGTCTTTACATGTATGTTTAATTTAATTTACTATGTTTAATTTGACAAATTGTAATTTGTCAAAATTTTTGGTTTCATTGCTGGCTCCTTTCACCTTTAATGAATTTACTATTAAGAACTCTTGAATTTATTAATCAGAACAGGGAAATTCCTCATGTGCAGCAATATTATATGTGTAGCTTCGATATAACGTCTTTCTTTACAAATATTCCTTTGAAAGAAACTATAGATTTTTGTATTGAAAAATTATTTCCAGAGAGTAATCAGTTGTGCAATGGCTTTAACATAAAGCAACGTAGACATGTTAAATTTAGCTACCAATGATAAATTTTTCTTATTTAATAGCGAATTGTCTCTTCAATATGAGGGTTTGGGCATGGGTTCAGTTCTTTCACCAGCAGCGGTTAACTTGTTTGTGTTATTGTGGAAAGATATGACTTGAAGAATGTCCTTGTGAATTCAAACCTCTTTACTGTAGAAGATATGTGGACGACTCATTTTTGTTGTTTAGTGATGAGCGTAGTGCTAATATGTTTTTTGCTATTTAACTATTGAAATACTAGCCTTAATACTACTCTTAAAATCTAAAGTTAAACTAAAAACATGGAGAACGCTTTTCGAAGGGAGACGCCCTTCTTCCGTCAGGCTCGCAGAAAGACTAAAAGTGAGAGAGGATAGCAAAACTGCGACGTTTATGCGTTGAGGAACATCTGGCAGATTCAAAGTAGTTGAAGATACTTTTAAACGTATGATCATTTAAAAGAAATTCTTCGTAACATTATCAATATTAAACAATCCTTTGTACATATTAAATTAAGGTGTATTTTTGATAAGAAAAGATTCTATTAATTTCTTGTGTTTTTCATGTTCAATTTTATAATTTAAAGATCTATTCGAGGCAATATTTTGTTCGTTATTAGGGATGAAGCATTGTCTCCCACCCTAAGACTATTTATGTTGAAACCTTCTTCTTTCGTAACCGTTGGCTTCACCAATATACACCTTGCTACAGTCGGCGCAGAGAATTTTCTAAATGCCAATATTGTTATTTTGAATGTTGCAAAGAGTATCACGCAACAAGTTTCGTGTAGTGGACGGAGTTTTAGAAATTATTTTTATATTTTGTGGCAAACTTCCATGCGGTGTGCGAAATACAAAAGGTACAACAATTAAATTTTCTGTGGTAAAATTTTAATTTTGGATTTTAAAATTTAGTTTTATCTTTTTATTATATACTGTATATATATATATATATATATATATATATATATATATATATATATATATATATATATATTTTTTTTTTTATTTTTTTTTTATTTTTTTTTTTTAATGGTTTCTCTTTCGCGGTTCACAGAAGCACACCTAAGTTTTCCGCTGTAATCTCCCGCTTGTTTCTAATAGCCTCAGACGACACCCGCTCTTTCGAATCTTGCTCCGTGAATCTTCGGAGGCTATAACGTGGAAAATTACGTCATCCTGGCGCTGCAATACCAATGTTACGTCCCACTTTTTGCCCTGTAAAATTTTTAGAATTAGGGCTTCTCAAAGTTTACCTATGCTCTAATTCTAATTTTCCTAATAGCGTGTGCAGAAATTTGGGTGACAAAGCCCAACCTGAGACTGCATTTAAACAATGTCAGAATCCAGACTCTCTCTCTCTCTCTCTCTCTCTCTCTCTCTCACTCTCTCTCCTAGTGTATCAAAAGGTCTTTGAGGCTTTCTCTTGTCCATGTAGCTCTCTCACTCTCTCTCTCTTTCTGTGCCAACTGAGGGCACCTTTGCCCATCAGTAGCTTGCGTTTCGCTCAAGAGCCTCCATTAAATAAGCAGTACGCCCTCCCTATGGGTCACTGACTATTGATTTAACAGCTTACGTGTTGTGCGAGAGCCTCTATTAAATAAGCAATGCGCCCTCCCTATGGGTCACTAACCATTGATTTAACAGCTTACGCGTCGTGCGAAGGCTTCTATTATATAAGCAATGCGCCGTCCCTATGGTTCACTGACCAGTAATTTAGCCAAAATCAGAAATAAAACGTGATATAATTATAATCAGGCATATATAAATATATATATATATATATATATATATATATATATATATATATTGAGTTGATTGAAGGGTTTGTTCTTGGGGAAGCGTAATTTAGTGAGGAACGAGAGGATGAAGAGACGGTACACTGCGAAGTTTTATTGGCAGACGTTTCAAAAAAATTATTTTCCATCATTAGTGCTAAAAAGTAAAAAAAATATGGACAGATGTAATGTATGAAAACTAATTAAATATAATGAACAAAGATATATAAAAATATGCTAAGCTAATAATAATAATACATTATTATAATATATGACGATTAATTGTAGAATAATGAAACAAAGGATGTATAAAAGGTATATAAAGGATAAGGTGGCAATTAAAATATACAAGTGGTTAAAAGAGAGTTAACAAGTATAAGGTAACAGTGAATGTACGAGTTGGCTTGCCAGGTTCTACAGAAGTGTGTGATCACGAATTGCAGAGAATTGATAATTGGATGAATGTTGAGTGGTGGAGATACTCATTTCGGAATTTGTTCAGGAATTAAGATGAATGTTTGCAAGTTCCCAGTGATGAGGCAGTAGAATTTATCTGGCTATGCCTAGGACCTAGGTTGAAGGCAGAACTATAGTCGCTGAGGGTTGGTTTTGTAATAAGAATATGTAGGGATTCAAGGATGCGGAGGTCGGTTGGTTGGTGGGCGGAATCAATAATTGGTATTTTTTTACAAGAGTACATTACAGGCTTTTGAGGAATTTTACCTTTGCAACAAATAGTTTAGACAATTATAAGACATTTTTCTTCTATAATATTTCTCTCGCAAATTACGTATAAGCGAGATATTACGTGTTTACTTTGTTTGAGCCACCTATTGGTGCAATCGTGTGGTTCAAATTTTGAATTCAGTCAGTCTCGCCCAAGCTTTAGTGTCGCTCGCCAGGAAACTTGATCGTCATGGCTGAAAGGTGTGGCGGTTGTAGTGAAGACTATTGGTCGATTATTGCTAAATTTCATAAGAATAATCCTGCAACTTTCTCCTTCTTGCGTTCACACGGTGTATTGCCTAGTAGTGTTCAGTGTCCGAACTGTGAATTGCCGTGTTTCTATCGTGAAGACAAACATCACTGGTTTTGTGACTAGGTTATGTTATGTTATGTTATGTTATGTTATATATTAAAACTATGTTTTTCCGGTTGTTTGATTGTTTTTGATGTTGTTTGAACGAAATTATCCTTCGTTTTTATCGCAAATCACTACCTTCTGAGGTTATAGTGTTGGGGGGGGGGGGGGGAGTATCTCAGAAACTAGTGATTTCCGAAAGAAACGAAGGTTATATTCATTCAAACCGCGTCAATAACCATCAGAAAAACATAGTTTTGATTTACAAAGCCTGTAATGTACACTTGTAAAAATTTACCCAATAATTTTGAAACTGGGGAGCAGGGGGTGGTTGTGGAGATGGCAGTGATCCTTTATAGCTGATTTAGATGGTTTATTTAAAGGTTGCAAAGTTCTGGCACCAATACCGCGATGCTCGTCCACTCTTGTTTGGTATTGGCGAAAGGTACTGCTAATATAATTTGCTTTGCAGTGAATACAGTTGAAAAATAGACAGTGGATGAGACAAGAGGTTGAGGGTTATTTTCTTTATAATTGAAATATGATTTAATGCTATTGTTAGTTATGAATGCACAATGTGTATATATATATATATATATATATATATATATATATATATATATATATATATATTATGTGTATATATATATTATATATATATGTGTGTATATTATATATATATATATATATATTTGGATCAGTGATCAGTCTTTCCTTGTGAACAGACGTGTTTTTATCGAGTGTCAAGTGTTACCAAGTGAATAAGTGGTTTTTCGTTCAAGTGTCTTACAAAAAAAACCAGTGTTTGGTGCATTCTTAACTAAATTACTTCATGTTACTAACCATTCATTAACGAATATATTTCATTTATTGAATTTATTCATTACTATATTACTTAACTAAACCAAGGCTATTGCCTTGTTTGTTCCCGAATCTATTACTACACGAGGTTTCATAAGGTTGAAATTCCCTTGGTTTGCCTTTGTTGTTTTTTAAATCTATCAGAAACGTAGTTTCTTAAGGTTCATTTTTCCTTCACACACTACCTGACCTCCAAAAGGGTCACCGACCGTGGGAAAAAAGGGATTAAGTCTGTAAACAGCGAGCAGATAAGTTTCATTTAATACTTTTCCTTTAACATTTCTTTCGTCGGTAGCTTAATTATATATTCATTTAGCATAAAATTGTGTTACAAGAACCTGTTTCTGCGTTTCAAGAACAATTTTGCGGGTTTTCGCAGGTGACGGCACAATAAGCACGCGGTAGACCTACGTTGTAATTTATTAATTTCCAAACGCTCGTTTTGTGTTTTTTAACTAATTAAAAGCATGGCACCCCCCGTCAAGTACTTGCAGTCGCTGTGAAGGGAAATTTGCCGCTTACGCGTTTACAATGGCTAATAATAATGAACAGTTAGTTTGCAGGTGGTGCTCAAACTTAGAAGTGCTGAGGAACGAGTTAGAACGTGAGAAGGAGGCCAGGGTGAAACTTGAAGAACGTGTGATGCTCTTGACGGCAAAATTAGAATCCCTTGAGACTCCAGTTACGACCTCCCTGCCTCAGTTTCTACTAAAATATAAATAGTATTAATAGCCCGCTCTCTTCCCCTAGTTCCCAACCCTTCGTTCGAGTGCGTAATGGAACCCCATTGAGAAAACCTAAGATGTCTACCAGTAATAACAAAAATAAGTTTTCTGTTTTAGGTTTCGAAGATGCTGATGAACCGGAAATACGACTCGTTGGCGATTCCATTGTTCGAGGGCAGCTCGAGGAATTCTGTGGGAGAAACCCTCGTCGTAGGCGCCGTTACTGCTACCCTGTGCAAGGGTGGAGGATATAACTAATAGTGTTGACCAATTTACAGACGATACCTCCGAGGACACAACGTATGTTATTCATGTCGGTACTAATAACGTTTTAAATTTAGATCGGAAGAACTGCTGGCTAGGTACAGGGACTTAATAGAGCGATTAAAGAAAAGACTATAAGATTGTTTTAACAGGTATACTTCCTCGAATTATCCATCGTAACGATTTCTACAGCAAGGCGACCTATATTAACAATAACCTAAAGTCTCTTGCCAACAGGAAGGAGTGCATTATGCGAATTTTTGGAACAGTTTCTGCGGCAGGACGGACTTGTTCTCGGAGATGGACTTCATCTTAATGACGTAGGAGCTGCGCGTTTAGGAAGACTATTTCATAATACTGTCTCTTCTTTTCAGGCTGCCGTAACTCGAACGGTCCCAGCGTAAATTCCATAAATTTCCACTGCGCTCGCGAAGTTGTCGCAATTACAAACAATTTGAAGGTTCTATCCTTAAATGCTCGTAACCTACGAAATAAAATAAACGAATTTTTTTCTTTAATTCTTGTAAAGACTATGATAAATTGCGATAAATGAATCGTGGCTTAGCACTGAAACTCGTGACTTTGTAGGGGAGTATCAAATTAAAGGTTATAGACTTTTTGTTAAAAAGAATAGGTAGGCGAGGAGGCGGTGTTATGTTGTATATCAAAGATAATATAGCGAACGTTATAGAAGTAAAGCACACAATTCCAGACCGATAGATTCGACTATAGCAGAACTTAAATTGAACGATTTCAAACTTGTTGTTGCGGTTATATATAGGCCCCCTAATCAAACAGCTGATACGGACGAAGCGTTATATCGTGAACTAAAGCGAATAATCGGTAGTGAGCAGGCTTTAGTTATGGGTGACTTTAATTGCGCTAACGTAATTACGATACAATGCAGGAGACGAGGAAGGTAATCGTTTAGTTAATTTTCTCGAGGATAGCTTTCTTATTCAAAAGGTTGGGGAACCTACGAGGTTGGACAGTATTTTAGATTTAGTAATAACTACGGATGATAGGCTAATTACTGATCTTCAAATAATAGAACCGTTGGGCAATAGCGATCACAATATGGTAGAGTTTGTCCTCTCAAGTAAGTCACTCGAAACCAGCTAACTCGACGAAAATTCCTACTTCCAGCACGCAGACTTTAGTAATTTCGAAATAAATTGTCACACGTCAATTGGAAAAACGTGATGGGGAACTCCAACGCAAAACTAATGTGGGAATCGTTCGAAACAGTATTTAGGACTATAAATGAGGAATGTGTACCGTACAAAATTAAGCGTGCGAAAGTAAACAACAAGCCCTTGTAGTTTACTTCTAGAGTAGGAGACATTATAAAGAGTAGAGATAGGGCTTATAGGCTACATAAGTGCGATAAAGACAATTTGTGGTTACGAAACAACTACATATCTCTAAGGCGTGAAGCGAAAAGTGTAATAAAAAAGTCAAAGCGCGAATTTGAAATCTCGATACCTGGTGACGGTAAAGAAAACCCCAAGCGATTCTTTCAATACGTCAATAATAGAAATCCAGTAAAAAGCGTCTTGGGGCCTTTGAAAAATCTAAACGGAGATCTAGTTTCTGAAAACAAGGAAATGGCTACCTTGCTAAATGAATTTTTTACGTCAGTTTCTACTATAGAAGATGTAACGAATATCCCTACGTCATAGACATAATACCTTTGATAATGGTAATATTTTGGATAATATTGTCGTTAGTGAAGGGGAGGTAATGCGCTATATTGATAAAATGAAAACGCGTAAATCACCGGGCCGGATTCCATATATCCCATACAACTAAAAGAATTAAAAGATAGCATTGTTGTGCCGCTAACAAAGATTTTTAATGCGTCTATTTCTGAGGGGTGCGTACCAGATAATTTCAAGTTAGCAAACGTAACCTATCTTTAAGAAAGGCGATAAAGGAGCGGCGGGAAATTATAGGCCAATCAGTTTAACGTCTGTTGTAGGTAAGCTATGGAATCAATAATTAGGGACCGTATAGTCGAACACTTAGAATTCCATAAGCTAGTTAGAAATACGCAGCACGGATTTAGGCGAAACAAATCTTGCTTAAGTAATCTTTTAGAATTTTTCCAAAGCGTGGTTGACGTTTACGATAGACATCGGGCGGTTGATGTAGTGTATTTAGATTTTCAAAAAGCGTTTGACACCGTGCCGCACAAAAGACTCATTGAAAAAACTAAGGCTCATGGAATCAGGGGTGTAGTAATAAATTGGCTAGAAGAGTGGTTGCGAGGCAGGAAACAGAGGGTGGTCGTTGAAAGAGTTCAAAGACGAGCAACTAAGATGATTCCGTCTCTTAGGTCAAAGTCGTACGAGGATAGGCTTAAAGAGTTAAAATTGACTACACTCGAGACTAGGAGGTTAAGGGTGATCTAATCCAGGTTTCAAAATTATGAATGGGTTTGATAACGTAGATAGAGATAGCTTTTTCGAAATATCTCAATATAATAGGACTAGAAATAACGGGTGTAAGTTGACAAGTAGAAGGTTCGAGACAGCAGTTGCGAAAAACTTTTTTACGCATAGAATAGTAAATAGCTGGAATAGTTTGCCGGTAGAAGTTTAGTAGCACGTCTATAAACATGTTTAAGAATCGATTGGACGCGCATGTTGATAGAAAGGGTATAGTTTAAGGTAGTAAAATTAAGGCTTTGTGGGGATAGATCCCACAGCTCAACACAAGTGTTGTGGGATATAGGGAGGCAGCGTCTTGGGTTAGGGATACTCTCTGTCCTTACACACCCCATTTAAAGAGATTCCTCTGCCGAGCGGTGCCCCCCATAGTACTGTGAGGTATTGAAAAACTCATGATCTTCACTTGCCCCACAAACACCTTTAAATGGGAGACCCATAATGGTGCACACACTTTCTACATTACTGTACAGTCTTTACAGCCACACCTACACTTTTCCTCGTATGTGTATAACAATACACGATTACGAACACAGTTAGGTAGACCAGCCATGAGTGGATCCTAGGGTCTTTGTTGGTCTGAAACATTATAACATTATAACATTATAATGTAGCGAGTGGCGTTCCTCAGGGTTCTGTATTGGGCCCCTTGCTTTTTCTTATATATATTAACGATTTAGATGTCGGCCTAGTCAGTACAGTTTCAAAGTTTGCGGATGACACGAAGCTGGGTGGTAGGGCGATTAATGACGAAGATAGAGGTAAAATCCAGGAAGATCTGAATAAAATCGTTGATTGGTCAGTCACATGGCAAATGAGATTTAACGTTGATAAGTGCAAAATTTTGCATATAGGTTCGCGTAACGGTAATTTTGCGTATAGTTTGTCAGGGAAAGATTTAACAAGCGTAGAGCGGGAAAAAGATTTAGGAGTTATAGTCACTAGTGATTTAAAAGTAGCGAAACAAAGTACAGCAGCGGTCAATAAGTCGAACAAAGTGTTAGGTTTTATAGCTCGAAATTTTGAGTACAAATCGTGCGATATTATAGTTCCACTTTATAAATCATTAGTTAGACCCCATTTGGAGTACGCGGTCCAATTTTGGAATCCGCATATGCGCAAAGATATAGACAAAATCGAAAGAGTTCAAAGACGAGCAACTAAGATGATTCCGTCGCTTAGGTCAAAGTCGTACGAGGATAGGCTTAAGGAGTTAAAATTGACAACACTCGAGACTAGGAGGTTAAGGGGTGATCTAATCCAGGTTTTCAAAATTATGAATGGGTTCGATAACGTAGATAGAGATAGCTTTTTCGAAATATCTCAATGTAATAGGACTAGAAATAACTGATGTAAGTTGACAAGTAGAAGGTTCGAGACAGCAGTTGCGAAAAACTTTTTTACGCATAGAATAGTAAATAGCTGGAATAGTTTGCCGGTACAAGTCATTAGTAGCACGTCTATAAACATGTTTAAAAATCGATTACACGCATATTTTGATAGAAAGGGTATAGTTTAAGGTAGTAAAATTAAGGCTTTCTGGGGTAGATCCCACAGCTCAACACAAGTGTTGTGGGATATAGGGAGGCAGCGTCTTGGGTTAGGGGATACTCCCTGTCCTTACACACCCCATTTAAAGAGATTCCTCTGCCGAGCGGTGCTCCGCATAGTACTGTGAGGTATTGAAAAACTCATGATCTTCACTTGCCCCACAAACACCTTTAAATGGGAGACCCAAAATGGGTGCACACACATTTCTACATTACTGTACAGTCTTTACAGCCACACCTACACTTTTTCTCGTAAGTGTATATATTGTAATGTATGTGATTGTAAATTTTGACTTGGTCCGCAATCGATATGGACCGTGACTTGATGGATACCGTAATGAAATTGACTGGATTCTTTGGATCTGATATATTTGCATGTCCGTTATAAATAGATATAGAGTGTAACATATTTGTGGATAGTATTCTATT
>JAJOZX010000599.1:1050000-1060000 GCA_023014485.1 Bathynomus jamesi
ATATTTCTATAAATGGTCAAATTTTTTGGATTGGTTTAAAAATGCTTGAACAGCATTGCTTTGGGTGAAGGAAACCAAAATGTGGTCTGCGCCAAAAAACTGAATCTATGGAATAGCATTACATACCATATTGTTGTACGGTGAATAAAACATTTTTCGAATCAAACCTTTAATCTATTAAAAACCCAATAATAATCCATTAATCATAATAACAAAAAAAATTCCTACATACCAGTGCCCTCTACATGCCCTCCATTCCTTTCCATGCAAAGATTAGCTTTGGTTCTCATTGCTTGCACTACTTTTTTGATTAATTGTTGATTGGCTTTCAACAAGTTGACTTCAAATGTGATTCGTTCCCGTAGCTGATTCAAATCTGCAGGAGGCGTTGAGTAAACTTTACTCTTAAGGTGTCCCCACAGGAAGAAATCACAGGGCGTCAAGTCTGGAGATCTAGGAGGCCACTCAATAGCATGATGAAGCGCAATAATACGTCTGTTGAATACTTCTACTAGTCTATCTCTCACAGCAATTAGCCTATGCGCTGGAGCTCCATCTTGAATCCACCAAACTCGATTGAATCTGTTACGATAATTATCGCGAATTTCTGGAAGTATTTGTTCATTAATCATAGTAAGGTAGAGGGCACCGGTTATATTATTATCATAAAATAAAGGGCCAATTAGAGTGCCATTTCCACACATTCCGATCCATAGAGACACCTTCTCCTTGCATATGGTGCGGTCAAAGTTAAACTCTGGAGGATTGTGCAGTGGAGCATATTGCCGGACATTATGATTATTGACTCTTCCATCCATGAAAAATGCTGCCTCGTCACCGATCACTTTGTTGTCCAAAAAACGATCTGGTTTATGGAGGAGCCATTGTACGAATCTTCTTCGGCGGGAAAAGTCAGTCTCCAAGAGCTGATGGCGAATATGCATTTTGTATGGATGCCATTTAAGATCAAGGTGCACAATACGATTGAATGATGATTTTGTTAGTTGCATCCCATTCTTCCTAGCTGATACATGTGGGTTTTCTAGAAGCAGTTCGCGAACATTTTTAATATTTTCTTCTGTTCTTACTGTTTTGTGACGTCCTGAACGACCTTTGTTTAAACTTGTCCCTTCTCTCTTGTACTTTTGAATATTTTTCCAAATGGTGGATTTGGTAGGAGAAGGTCTATCAGGGAAACGTTCCTGAAATGCATCCTGTACTTGTTGAAAGCTACCACTCTTCATCCAACTTGTGACAATAAATATTCGTTGTTCTTTTGATAACTGCATGTTGAAGGGTACGATTGCTGCAGAAAAGTCAAGTTTACCGTTCAACCAGCTCGATTGACTAATCAGAAAGAAGCAAGCGCTCAACTGTTTCTTCAAATGCAAACAATGATAGCCTAGGCTATGCTGGGACCGTAAGGCCGAAAATGACGGACTTTCTTCACGCGAAAAAATAATACCGTAGGGCCTATTAGCCTAGCTATTTTCTGTCATTCCATAGATTCAGTTTTTTGGCGCAGACCCCATTTTGGTTTCCTTCACTCAAAGCAATGCTGTTCAAGCATTTTTTAAACCAATCCAATAAAAATTTGACCATTTATAGAAATATGTTTGGCGAGTAAAATCTCATTTACAAAGCAGAAAAAGATCGAATACTTATTTAGTTATAGTCATTTAAAGTTCGGTTTCCTTTTTGTGGGACACCCGATATAATATATATATATATATATATATATATAGATATATATATATATATATATTATATATATATATTATATATTATATATTATATATATATACATATATATATAAAATGTTATAATGTAATGTTATAATGTTTCAGACCAACAAAGACCCTAGGATTCACTCATGGCTGGTCTACCTAACTGTGTTCGTAATCGTGTATTGTGTATGTCCTCCGTGGTGGCAGAGGGGACCTACAATTTTACGTGGGTTCCGAACCACAAGAACATAAGAAATTTATGTAAAAACTGCAGGTAATTTGGCAACGACCAATTTTTACGAAACTAAATAATTATCAATTTAAAACTAATTAATTATCGATTTAAAACTAAAGATAGAATAAATGCAAAAAACTTCACTTTTACGTGAAGGTCAAAATATGAGAATAAAAACCCACTCTAATAGACAGAGTTTATTTCCACGACAGTTTCGACGCCCACTGGCATCCTCCTCGGGTGGATACAGAACCACAAATGAAACAAAACAAGAGGGAAAAAACAGTTCAGGGATCGACCGTTAAGAAATTCGCACCTAGGTTGGATTCCATTCTCTCGAGACAGGAGGGGCATTTTCATTAAGTACATTCGCACAAATTTTAAAACTATCTTCCTGTTCTAAACATACAGATTCTATTATTTTTACATAATTATTACATTTATAATTAAATTTATTACATTTAATATTGCATAATTATTAATTACAGAAATTATAAAATAACCAATGTAATAATAAATTTATAATTTCTGTAATTAATAATTATGCAATATTAAATGTAATAAATTTAATTATAAATGTAATAATTATGTAAAAAAATAGAATCTGTATGTTTAGAACAGGAAGATAGTTTTAAAATTTGTGCGAATGTACTTAATGAAAATGCCCCTCCTGTCTCGAGAGAATGGAATCCAACCTAGGTGCGAATTTCTTAACGGTCGATCCCTGAACTGTTTTTTCCCTCTTGTTTTGTTTCATTTGTGGTTCTGTATCCACCCGAGGAGGATGCCAGTGGGCGTCGAAACTGTCGTGGAAATAAACTCTGTCTATTAGAGTGGGTTTTTATTCTCATATAAAGATAGAATCTCTGGATCCAGAGGATCAAGTCATAATAGACTACTATCCACAAATGTTACACTCTATATCTATTTATAACGGACATGCAAATATATCAGATCCAAAGAATCCAGTCAATTTCATTACGGTATCCATCAAGTCACGGTCCATATCGATTGCGGACCAAGTCAAAATTTACAACCATATACATTACAATATATACACTTACGAGGAAAAGTGTAGGTGTGGCTGTAAAGACTGTACAGTAATGTAGAAATGTGTGTGTGCACCCATTATGGGTCTCCCATTTAAAGGTGTTTGTGGGGCAAGTGAAGATCATGAGTTTTTCAATACCTCACAGTACTATGGGGGGCACCGCTTGGCAGAGGAATCTCTTTAAATGGGGTGTGTAAGGACAGAGAGTATCCCCTAACCCAAGACGCTGCCTCCCTATATCCCACAACACTTGTGTTGAGCTGTGGGATCTATCCCCACAAAGTCTTAATTTTACTACCTTAAACTATACCCTTTCTATCAACATGCGCGTCTAATCGATTTTTAAACATGTTTATAGACGTGCTACTAATTACTTCTACCGGCAAACTATTCCAGCTATTTACTATTCTATGCGTAAAAAAGTTTTTGGCAACTGCTGTCTCGAACCTTCTACTTGTCAACTTACACCCGTTATTTCTAGTCCTATTATATTGAGATATTTCGAAAAAACTATCTCTATCTACGTTATCGAACCCATTCATAATTTTGAAAACCTGGATTAGATCACCCCTTAACCTCCTAGTCTCGAGAGTAGTCAATTTTAACTCCTTAAGCCTATCCTCGTACGACTTTGACCTAAGAGACGGAATCATCTTAGTTGCTCGTCTTTGAACTCTTTCGATTTTGTCTATATCTTTGCGCATATGCGGATTCCAAAATTGGGTCTAACTAATGATTTATAAAGAGGAACTATAATATCGCGCGATTTGTACTCAAAATTTCGAGCGATAAACCCTAACACTTTGTTCGCCTTATTGACCGCTGCTGTACTTTGTTTCGCTACTTTTAAATCACCAGTGACTATAACTCCTAAATCTTTTTCCTGCTCTACGCTTGTTAAATCTTTCCCTGATATACTATACGCAAAATTACCGTTACGCGAACCTATATGCAAAATTTTGCACTTATCAACGTTAAATCTCATTTGCCATGTGACTGACCAATCAACGATTTTATTCAGATCTTCCTGAATTTTACCTCTATCTTCGTCATTAATCGCCCTACCACCCAGCTTCGTGTCATCCGCAAACTTTGAAACTGTACTGACTAGGCCGACATCTAAATCGTTAATATATATAAGAAAAAGCAAGGGGCCCAATACAGAACCCTGAGGAACGCCACTCGCTACATTAGCCCAACACGACTCCGCTCCATCAACGAGCACCCTCTGTTTCCTGCCTCGCAACCACTCTTCTAGCCAATTTATTACTACACCCCTGATTCCATGAGCCTTAGTTTTTTCAATGAGTCTTTTGTGCGGCACTGTGTCAAACGCTTTTTGAAAATCTAAATACACTACATCAACCGCCCGATGTCTATCGTAAACGTCAACCACGCTTTGGAAAAATTCTAAAAGATTACTTAAGCAAGATTTGTTTCGCCTAAAACCGTGTTGCGTATTTCTAACCAGATTATGCACTTCTAAGTGTTCGACTATACGATCCCTAATTATTGATTCCAGTAGCTTACCTACAACAGACGTTAAACTGATTGGCCTATAATTTCCCGCCGCACCTTTATCGCCTTTCTTAAAGATAGGTGTTACGTTTGCTAACTTGAAATTATCTGGTACGCACCCCTCAGAAATAGACGCATTAAAAATCTTTGTTAGCAGCACAACAATGCTATCTTTTAATTCTTTTAGTTGTATGGGATATATGGAATCCGGACCCGGTGATTTACGCGTTTTCATTTTATCAATATAGCGCATTACCCCCCCTTCACTAACGACAATATTATCCAAAATATTACCATTATCAAAAGGTATTATGTCTATGACCGTAGGGATATTCGTTACATCTTCTAGAGTAAAAACTGACGTAAAAAATTCGTTTAGCAAGGTAGCCATTTCCTTGTTTTCAGAAACTAGATCTCCGTTTACATTTTTCAATGGACCCAAGACACTTTTTACTGGATTTCTATTATTGACGTATTGAAAGAATCGCTTGGGGTTTTCTTTACCGTCACGAGCTATGGAGATTTCAAATTCGCGCTTGGACGTTTTTATTGCACTTTTCGCTTCACGCCTCATAGATATGTAGTTGTTTCGTAACAACAAATTGTCTTTATCGCACTTATGTTACCTATAAGCCCTATCTCTACTCTTTATAATGTCTCCTACTCTAGAAGTAAACCACAAGGGCTTGTTGTTTACTTCCGCACGCTTAATTTTGTACGGTACACATTCCTCATTTATAGTCCTAAACACTGTTTCGAACGATTCCCACATTAGTTTTGCGTTGGAGTTCCCCATCACGTTCTCCCAATTGACTTGTGACAATTTATCTCGAAATTTACAAAAGTCTGCGTGCTGGAAGTTAGGAATTTTAGTCGAGTTAGTTGGTTTCGAGTGACTTACTGAGAGGACAAACTCTACCATATTGTGATCGCTATTGCTTAACGGTTCTATTACTTGAAGATCAATAATTAGCCTATCATCCGTAGTTATTACTAAATCTAAAATACTGTCCAACCTCGTAGGTTCCCCAACCTTTTGACTAAGGTTACGGCAGCCTGAAAAGAAGAGACAGTATTATGAAATAGTCTTCCTAAACGCGCAGCTCCTACGTCATTAAGATGAAGTCCATCTTCGAGGAACAAGTCCCTCCTGCCCAGTGGCGAATCTACTATGAAACTAATGAAGCTTAAGCTTCAGGGCCCCTAATCCAGGAGGGGCCCTGAAGCAACTTTTTTTTTAATGAGTGAATTTTTCAACAAAATCGATGGAGTTTTTTTAAGTGTTTGTTATTAAAATAAGGCTATTTTAGTGATAGAATCATAAGCCAATGGGTTGAAGTACTTATTATTGACCTTAGAAAATGCTCTAATACCCATTTCATATGGCCTCAAAATGCCCCTGTAATTGGTGAAATTTCAAAATTTTCTCGGGGGCCCCCATAACAGTTCAAGCTTCAGGGTCCCAAAAATGTAGGTCCGCCAATGCTCTTGCCGTAGAAACTGTTCCAAAAATTCGCATAATGCACTCCTTCCTGTTGGCAAAGAGACTTTAGGTTATTGTTAATATAGGTCGCCTTGCTGTAGAAATCGTTACGTTGGATAATTCGAGGAAGTATACCTGTTAAGACAATCTTATTAGTTTTCTCCTTTAGTCGCTCTATTAAGTCCCTGTACCTAGCCAGCAGTTCTTCCGATCTAAAATTTAAAACGTTATTAGTACCGACATGAATAACATACTTTGTGTCCTCGGCGGTACCGTCTGTAAAATGGTCAACACTATTAGTTATATCCTCCACCCTTGCACCAGGGTAGCAGTAACGGCGCCTACGACGAGGGTTTCTCCCAGAATTCCTCGAGCTGCCCTCGAACAATGGAATCGCCAACGAGTCGTATTTCCGGTTCATCAGCATCTTCGAAACCTAAAACAGAAAACTTATTGCTTGTTATTACTGGTAGACAAGTCTTTGCTTTTCGCAATGGGGCTCCATTTCGCACTCGAACGAAGGGTTGGGAACTAGGGGAAGAGAAAGGACTATTAATACTATTTATATTATTAGTAGAAACTGAGGCAGGAGGGGTCGTAATTGGAGTCCCAAGGGAATCGAATTTTGCCATCAGAAGCATCACGCTTTCTTGAAGCCTCACCCTGGCCTCCCTCTCACGGTCTAATTCGTTCTTCAGGACTTCCATGCTTGAGCACCACCTGCAAACTAACTGTTCATTATTATTAGCCATTGTAAACGCGTAAGCGGCAAATTTCCCTTCACAGCGACTGCAAGTACTTGACGGGGGTGCCATGCTTTTAATTAGTTAAAAAACAAAAAAACACAAAACGAGCGTTTGGAAATTAATAAATTACAACGTAGGTCTACCGCGTGCTTATTGTGCCGTCACCTGCGAAAACCCGCAAATTGTTCTTGAAACGCAGAAACAGGTTCTTGTAACACAATTTTATGCTAAATGAATATATAATTAAGCTACCGACGAAAGAAATGTTAAAGGAAAAGTATTAAATGAAACTTATCTTGTCGCAGTTTACAGACTTAATCCCTTTTTTCCCACGGTCGGTGACCCTTTTGGAGGTCAGGTAGTGTGTGAAGGAAAAATGAACCTTAAGAAACTACGTTTCTGATAGATTTGAAAAACAACAAAGGCAAACCAAGGGAATTTCAACCTTATGAAACCTCGTGTAGTAATAGATTCGGGAACAAACAAGGCAATAGCCTTGGTTTAGTTAAGTAATATAGTAATGAATAAATTCAATAAATGAAATATATTCGTTAATGAATGATTAGTAACACGAAGTAATTTAGTTAAGAATGCACCAAACACTTCTTTTTTTTAAAGACACTTGAACGAAAAACACTTATTCACTTGGTAACACTTGACACTCGATAAAACGTCTGTTATAATGTTACAGACCAACAAAGACCGTAGGATCCACTCATGGTTGGTCTACCTAACTGTGTTCGTAATTCTGTATGTCCTCCGTGGTGGCGGAAAGGACCTACAATTTTACGTGGGTTCCGAACCACAAGAACATAAGAAATTTATGCAAAAACTGCCTGTACATTGGCAACGACCAATTTTTGCATAACTAATTAATTATCAATTTAAAACTAATTAATTATCGATTTAAAACTAATTAATTATCGATCTTAAACTAAACATAGAATCTCTGGATCCAGAAGATCAAGTCATAATAGACTACTATCCACAAATATGTTACACTCTATATCTATTTATAACCAACATGCAAATATATCAGATCCAAAGAATCCAGTCAATTTCATTACGGTATCCATCAATACTAGTACCTTGCCAACGAAAAATAAGTCACGGTCCATATCGATTGCGGACCAAGTCAAAATTTACATATACATTACAATATATATACTTAGGAGGAAAAGTGTAGGTGTGGCTGTAAAGACTGTACAGTAATGTAGAATGTGTGTGCACCCATTTTGGGTCTCCCATTTCAAGGTGTTTGTGGGGCAAGTGAAGATCATGAGTTTTTCAATACCTCACAGTACTTTGGGGGGCACCGCTCGGCAGAGGAATCTCTTTAAATGGGGTGTGTAAGGACAGAGAGTATCCTCTAACCCAAGATGCTGCCTCCCTATATCCCACAACACTTGAGTTGAGCTGTGGGATCGATCACCACAAAGCCTTACTTTTACTACCTTAAACTATACCCAATCTATCAACATATTTGTCTAATCGATTTTTAAACATGTTTATAGAAGTGCTACTAATTACTTCTACCGGCAAACTATTCCAGCTATTTACTATTCTATGCGTAAAAAAGTTTTTCGCAACTGCTGTCTCGAACCTTCTACTTGTCAACTTACACCCTTATTTCTAGTCCTATTATATTGAGATATTTCGAAAAAGCTATCTCTATCTACGTTATCGAACCTATTCATAATTTTGAAAACCTGGATTAGATCACCCCTTAGCCTCCTAGTCTCGAGTGTTATCAATTTTAACTCTTTAAGCTTATCCTCGTACGACTTTGACCTAAGCGACGGAATCATCTTAGTTGCTCGTCTTTGAACTCTTTCGATTTTGTCTATATCTTTGCGCATATACGGATTCCAAAATTGGATCGCGTACTCGAAATGGGGTCTAACTAATGATTTATAAAGAGGAACTATAATATCGCGCGATTTGTACTCAAAATTCCGAACTATAAAACCTAACACTTTGTTCGCCTTATTGACCGCTGCTGTACTTTGTTTCTCTACTTTTAAATCACCAGTGACTATACCTCCTAAATCTTTTTCCTGCTCTACGCTTGTTAAATCTTTCCCTGACATACTATACGCAAAATTACCGTTACGCGAACCTATATGCAAAATTTTGCACTTATCAACGTTAAATCTCATTTGCCATGTGACTGACCAATCAACGATTTTATTCAGATCTTCCTGGATTTTACCTCTATCTTCGTCATTAATCGCCCTACCACCCAGCTTCGTGTTATCCGCAAACTTTGAAACTGTACTGACTAGGCCGACATCTAAATCGTTAATATATATAAGAAAAAGCAAGGGGCCCAATACAGAACCCTGAGGAACGCCACTCGCTACATTAGCCCAACACGACTCCGCTTCATCAACGACCACCCTCTGTTTCCTACCTCGCAACCACTCTTCTAGCCAATTTATTACTACACCCCTGATTCCATGAGCCTTAGTTTTTTCAATGAGTCTTTTGTGCGGCACGGTGTCAAACGCTTTTTGAAAATCTAAATACACTACATCAACCGCCCTATGTCTATCGTAAACGTCAACCACGCTTTTGAAAAATTCTAAAAGATTAGTTAAGCAAGATTTGTATATTATAATATATATAATATATATATATATATATATATATAATATATATATATATATATATATATATATATATATATATATATATATATATATATATGAGAGAGAGAGAAAGTCGAATAGATAAATAGATAACTACTCACTACTCAATCATAAAAATAAGTATAATAGTATCATAAAATCAATTATAGGGTACTTACGCTTCACGGGTAATTTCGAATTTGCCAAAAATTTTATTTATAAACAAATTCCATTCTTCTGTTTTTATTCTGAGCGAAAAAATATTCTAAGAAATGAAAGCTATATATTGTAAATAATCCAATTATTATATAATTAACTTCAATCTCACAACAAAAAAATAAATGATAACGAATCATTGATAAATGCAATTCGGAAATTAAATTTCGAATTAGCAAACGATACATCAACACAACTACCACGTCAAACAAACAAATCGGCACTGCTCTGTCCACAGTGCTTTGGATCCTCTTAAACCCGCGATTCTGACTCGCTCTTCGTACGTCCGCCACCGAGGTTTCAAGCGTTTCGAACAAAATCTGGAACTTAAGTACGCAGTTCCACGGGAAGGCTGAAGCTACTTTCGTGATTCATTCGTTCGGCATTGAAATA
>JAJOZX010000599.1:1065000-1172500 GCA_023014485.1 Bathynomus jamesi
TTTGGTTGTTAAAGCGTATTTTATTTAGATAACAAAGGGGATGGTTATTTGATTTTGAGTTAACAAAAGGATGCCCCCCCTCATCCCCCCTCAATTCGAGCCCTGTGTGTGTATATATTATATATATATATAATATATATATATGAAAATTATTTCACGAAGGTAACACGTGAAAAATATTTATGATGAATAAAACCACGAAGGAAAGGAAACACAAAATGGTGCTCAAGCGCTTTCGTCTAATGACATCCTCAGGAACACTCAGTGTTCCTGAGGATGTCATTAGACGAAAGCGCTTGAGCACCATTTTGTGTTTCCTTTCCTTCGTGGTTTTATTCATCATATATATATATATATATAAATAAGTATTGTAGGCATAGAATTTTATGTGATAAATTTCCTAATAATTTTGGAAAAGTCTACATGCATATGCACATTAAACAAATATATAAAATGCATGAATAATATATACTTAATTAATTATTTCTTCGTGATGAGCATTATATATACATATACATATATAGAAGCGGGGAATATAATATATATATCATATGTGTGTGTATATATATGTATATAAATTCTACGAACCTAAAGTCTTCTTTAAGCCAAATTGGAATCGATGTTCATCCCTTCAATGTACGCAAGACACTGAAAAAGAATGGGCTCTTTGGATGAGTTGCAAGGAAAAAAACCACTGCTCAAGATGCTTCAAATATGTAAACAACCACCGAAATTATGGAATTGACTGCTGGAAGACAGTACTTCGAAGTGATAAGACCAAGAGTGAGCTCTTTGGCCACAATGATCAACGGTATATCTAGAGGGAATCTGGTAAATAAAGCATTTGAAGAAAAAACACCATGCGCACAGTCAAAAATGCTGGTAGCAGTATTATTTTGTGGGGTCGTTTCAGTGCTTCTGGGCTTGGTAAATTGACGGAAATCAAAGGATACATGGATTCCACCAAATATTAAAAAATCGTGGAAGAAATTATCATGCCTTCAGTTCGTCAGCTTTCCATGGGTCGTAATTTTATTCTACAGCAGGATAATAATCTGAAACATATGAGCAAATCAACCAGGGCATGGCTGAAGAAGAAATGGAAGCTTTTGTAGTGGCCAAACCAGCTCCAGAGATGCAGGTGCTCCAGAGATGCAGGTGCCGAATTGAAATTTTGTCTATGATAAAACATTTTATTTGGCAAGTTTTGTTTACTTTTCCTACAAATTATCTTTTAAATATGATAAATAAAAATGTTATATGCCGATGATTATCCGCCATCAGTAGTGTATAGTATTTTTTTAAATTTCAAATAAAATTTGTTAGCACTCCCCACAAAGTGATGGTCGTCTCATATTTGAGGTCGTCTTATATTCGGGAGCCAATATGGTGTGTATATATATATAGTTTTTAAAATTTTATATTTATTCTTATCATCCCCCCATTACCTCTTATCACCATCCTCCTTATCTTCTTTCATCAGAACGTTTCTCCACTCCTCTCCCATTATCTTAACCCTTCAACCTTTTGCCTTATGACCGACCATCCTCCTCAACAAGTCCATTGTTTACGCAGCTGTGATTAAAATTTTGCTTTTAACCTTTTTTCCCCTCTATAACCCTTTCCCCCTCATATTTTCCCCTTTTTTCACCTTTTCTCTTACTCCCCCCTTTCCTCTGTTCCCCTCGTTTCTATGGCAACTGTATACCTAAATGCGCCAATACCACTAATCCTAATAAAATTCAAAATCTAGATAAGTTAGGGTACTTAAAGAAATGAACTACGCTAGAGTCTCTGCTCTTACATATACATTTAATAATAATTAATAAATCGTTACTGTCTGGAGAAGTTTTGTTCGATTGGAAACTTTATTTCACTGGCGTAATATTCTCTTAGGACTGTTGAACTGTTTATTATTTTATGGGGGAGTTGGGGACACAGAAAACAAAATGCCACCACCAACGGGCAAATCGCTTCCCGGAAATTACCGTTCCATTAGGTTGACTTCAGTAGTTGGTAAGCTTATGGAGATCAAAGTAGCTAATCATTTAGGAATCAATAATTTAATTAAAGATTCTCAGCACGGCTTTTGACATAATTGTTTTTGTCTTACTAATCTGCTCGACCTTTTTAATGATATTATAAATTACAGTATATGATGAGAGTAAACCAGTATATGTTATATTTTCGATTTTTAAAAGGCGTTTGATATTTATTGGAGATTATTAGCTGAGCCCATTGGGGATTATTAGCTGAGCCTCAGTGTCACGGAATTGATGGTAATATTCTCAAATGAACTGAAAATTGGCTAAGCGGATGTAAACGAAGAGTGGTCATTAATGGCGAAGTGTGTAACTGGAGAAGTGTAATTAGCGGCGTACCTCAGGGATCACTTCTTGGACCACTTCTGTTTATATTTATGACATCGACATAGGATTTAACGATATAACTTCAAAATCTGCGGATGATATCAGATTAGGGCTAAGAACAAAATCAGTGGCAGAACGTTTGCAGATTCAAGATATTAATAAATTGCTCGAGTGGCCGGAAATTTGGGCAAATGAACTTTAATATAGATACATGTATAACGTTGCACATCGGTGCAAACAATGTAAAAGAAAAGTATTTTATGCGCGACAAGACTAACAGGTAGAGAAAGATTTAGGTATTACTGTTGTCGACACTCTCAAGCCTCTTTAGCAATGTATTGAAGCGGTTAAAAAACCAAATAGTATCTTAGGATTTACTGGTAGATCATTTGAATTTAAGTTCGATAAAACAATGCTAACATTATATAATTCCTTAGTACGCTCCCACCTGGAATACTGCGTTCAGTTCTGGCCCCCATATTTACGACAAAACGTAGACAGGATGAAGACAGTGCAGCGACGGGCTACCAAGATGATTTCTAGACTAGAAACAAATCATACGCGGCCCGTTTAGAAACGTTAAATTTATTCTCAGCTGTAAAAAGGCATATTGGAGATTTAATCCACGTGTTTAAAAGGATTAAAGGTTTTGATAACGTCGATGCCAAAAATATTTCACCTTCAGAAATGCAGATAGAACTCGCGATAATGGTCTAAAATTAGTGGGTAAACATTTTAATTCTAATGAAGCTAAGTATTTCTTTTTTAATCATAGAGTTAATTTGTGGAATGGATTGGCAGCCAACGTAGTTCAAAGTAATTCGGTCGAGTCCTTTGAGAAAAGACTAGATGCTTACTTGCCTTAACTCCCCAGTTAGAGGCATTTGTTAGCGCATAAAAGTATTGTAGAATTTTCACTCGGGTTCTCTCCTCTTTGTTTTAAAATTTTCACTTGTCTTTAAATTTTTTACACCTTCCTTTTTAAACAGACAGCCTCGTTGGGACCAGCCGGTTTGTTGCTGTTTGGTTGTTCTTTATATTTCTTTGTTTTTACGTGTTATTATTATGTATATACAGGCTGTAACAGAATTCGCTCACCATTTGGTTAATTAATATCTCATTTTCAGAGATGGCTGAGAAATTAATGAAAGTACCACAGCTTCAAGTAATTACACTTTATTTATTACCAAAATTATCTCATCATGTTCGTCTTTCGTTAATTTCCCAGCCATATCTTAAAATGAAATATTACTTAAACCTATGATGCGTGAATCCTTATATATATATATATATAATTATATATATATATATGCATGCATGCAGGGGATGATGATGACGATGATGATAATGTTGCAAGTTCGTTTATACACGCCTAACCAACTAGGGTAATCTGCACCAAATTTAGTATACACATTCAGGGAGAAATAGGAAGGTTTCAGTAACACACCCGCCCCTCGCAGTTCCTCACTCCTAGGCTGTTTTCGGGAGGCTTTTGTTGCGCAAAGCATAGTGGTCGTTTAGTATATATATATAATATATATATTATATATATATATATATAGAGAGAGAGAGAGAGAGAGAGAGAGAGAGAGAGAAAGAGAGAGAGAGAGAGAGAGAATGTTCATTGTAGAAAATGGTCATAATGAACGTAATGTAATGTCTTTCCCTTTATTGAAATAAATAAATGTAAATAAATAAATATATAATGTACGAGTATATAATTATAGGGACATTCTATCCAGCGATAATTACAAGCCTATTACCGTTGCCTCCTGCTTCTATGAACCACTTGAGAAACTTTTGGTAAGCCGATCAAATGATTATTTATGGGCATCTATTAATCATTTTGGTTTTAAAAGATCCCATTCAAATGATCTTTGTATTTATGTATTGAAAGAGATTGTATTTAAATACAGTGACGGTAATTCAACTATTTATAATGTCGAGAGTGTTTTGGTTTTTAATGTGGAGTTAGAGAAGGCACCTTGCTCTCTCCTCTACTATTTAGTGTGTATACTGATGGCTTAATTACTTCTCTTAATGAGACTACAATGGTATGTTGTATAATGTATAGATAACGTGAGGATAAATGACTTCGTCTCTGCCGATGATGATATGGTAGAACCATGTAAAATGTTACTAAAATTGTTATGCAGTTTCATCTCCAAAACGCAACTCAAACGGCTGATATTATCTTCAAAATTAAAGGTGAACTAATAAAGCAAGTATAAGAATTGAAATATCGGCGTCAAATTATCACCAGCCCCTTGAGTGACGACTTAGCCATAAAAGATCATTATCAAAGGTTTTGTATGAAAGCAAACATGATTGTAAAGAACTTCAGATTCTGTACAAGTGAAGCTCATGCATTCGTTTTCGTACATTCTGCACTAATATCTTTGGGCAGCAAATGTGGGGTAATTGCAAAAAAGGTTCTGGCACAACCATAAATTTGCTTTATACCAGATCTTTTACCCTGCTGCATAAGTTACCTCCAAGATGCTCAGTTTCACAAATGTTCGGTAACCAAATCTCTCGAGCCTTTCGGAGGTAACAAGACGTACCCAATACAGTCTATTGCAGAAAATTAGAAACTCGGACAACTCAATTTCCAAGCAATTCGTCAATCCGACTTTATATCTTCTTCACTATGGACTTCTTGATACGAAACTGCTTTTCTATAGCTCCACTTATTATCGAGACTCGTATGCTCATAACTTTTATTTTTTCTTTACTCCTATTTTTTTTAAAGTTTTTATTATTACTTTAACTATTAATTATTTTATTACTTGTATTTTTATATTAAATCATATTTTTTTGTTTTTTATTATTACTACTGTAGCTGTATTATGGAAGTTATTTTATTTTCTAATTTTTAATTTTTTTATTTTTCACGTTTTCAAATAATAATTAAATCAAATACAGTTAGCTCTTGTGGTTGCCGTAGCAACCATGACGTAGTAGAGTCGTGGAGAAATGAAAAGGAGGCATGGAATGTAGTAACCATAGCCATGGGATAGAGTGATAAGGGGGGAAGGATGGAGTGCGGTGTTGCGTATCTTCTTTCTTTGCAGCACCGCAATATTGCGAACGGGGCACTTCGGAGATAAGCTGCAATTGCGAGCAACATTTTCATTCTCTTTGCTCTTCAATGTAATACCAAAAGTAAATATGAAAGCCAAATAAAAGTATTTTTAACCTAGAATAATGGGAAATTCGGAATGGTATGGATAATTTGAAATTCATGTTGTTCCAGTCCATATTACTCAAGCCCCTTTAATTAATTAATTAAACTGATTAATTAAAATTACAAAATTTAGTAATTTCTGAAATTTTTCATTTGAGTATTGTCGCAATGAAAGCAATTAAGAAATAAAGCAGAAAGCAAAACAGTGTTGAAAACTCATCATTAAATTCATAGTAGCAGATTTGTGTGATTGTGTGACTGTCTGACTGTGGAACTTCATATTTTGCGTGTTGCTGAACGGCAGTTAATAACATCATTTGATACTGAAATATAATAATAATAATAATAATACAAATTTTCCTCCAACAGGTAATAAGAATCGAAACATCTATCACCTAACCAATATATTCAGGTAAGCGGACTCATTCTTTTCTTTCTCCCCAATCCCCGCAAATTTATTATTTTAAACCTTTGTATAAATAAAAAACAGAAAGCATTAAAGGTTACAGTTCAACAGTAAACGACTAGTAAACGGACCTTACGGTTCAGTTTAAATAAATGATGTACGAGGGTTCGCTAACACCCAATTCGTAGGGGAGCGAATTTGTTCTGTCAATACTTTACCCACATTGCGCTGAATCAATAAAGAGCAGCGAGACAGATGAACAGTAAGTAAAAATCCACATATCGAAGATAGTCGCGTTTCGGATTCAAATGGCGTGTTACAGTTGGAAAATAAGTTTCTTTTATTCGTCCAAACTTGGTGTCAGTTTTTTTTATCGCGTGCACTACTAAACATAAAAGTTTTAACAATAAATTTCAGTTTATAAATGTATTGTATACATACCTCACTTATAAAGAACTATATATATATATATATATATACACCTGTGACCTTACTAACAATAATGTAATTTCGTAAGTCCATGAATAAACGCGCAACGATATAAAATTATTTCTGCTTTAAACACATATAATTCTTATAATTCTGTATTGTTACCTTATTGATTGAAAAACTACCATTCTTCCCTGTATATCGAAGAACTTATTCCTTAAAAACATAAATAAAATCCAACTGAAATTAGGAAGAATGCGCATTGGCAAATCTAAAAACACTTTAGGATGCTGCAAATAAATTACATGTGGTAATTACTTACACACACACACACACACACACACACACAAAATATATATATATATATATACATATACAGTCTGAATTTCTTTGTTGGAATTCCGTCTCCAAATGTCACTCTTAAACATGAGCAAATTATTGTTCCAAAATGAAATATTTGAGTTGTTGCACGCAAACATTATTTTCAAGCATTTCCAACACATTTCAGAGCGTCGGATTTCGTTCGTGCTGTGAAAGGTTATGAATGGCTTTGTCTTAATCTTCGTGGCTCTGAATTGAACGTTCTTGATTTACACAATTTATATTTATTTAACGATTAAAACAAACGACTTTGATTTTAACTTAATCGCAGCTGAAAGAAGTGATTTGTTTATTAATTATTAGAACTTATTTGTGCTTCCTTCAATGATGTGACGTACTTGTTTTATATATATATATATATATATATATATAATTATAATATATATATATATATATATATATATATAATGCAAACCCACGTAGAAAAAAATTATTCCAAGGCCCTTCATGTATTCAGCAATACACATCGTCAGACGAGGTGTATTGCTGAATACACGAAAGGCCTTGGAATAATTTTTCCTTTTTTTTTCTTTTTCCTTGTGGGTTTGCATCATTCATTCAGTTCACGTGTTTAAACGATATATATATATATAATATATATATATATATATATATATATATATATATATATATATATGGGAATGAACTCAGAATGGTTCCCTGAATTTTTGATACACACAGACCGTGCATGGAACAAGGAACTCTTCTGGGGATAATTAAATCCACTATACTGTAGTCCGAATAAGTAATGGTAAATGACAAATACCATAGTTTTTCTTTTTCATGATGCAAGCCCAACGTGGGCTTGCATATATATATAGATCGATAGATAGATAGATAGATATAGAACATCATTCATGAACACGCACGATTTTTCATAAAAAAACCGCCCCAACCAGGGTTCTAATATAAATAGATGATAGGTTGTGTTAATTTTCAATTCTTCGTGTTGTAGTGGCTGGCGCCTTCACATTTTATTCAAGAGGTGGTAGTTTCGATCCCTGGGTCGAGGCAATTTTTTTTCATATATATATATATACAGGGTGGGCGGAAAGTAGCTCCCTATTTTGGATTGGTAAAAAAATACGTATATTATCCATTTATTTCAGAAGAAATAATATGAAAAGGTAGGCATACATGGTAGGTTTTCTCTAAAATTCAATGTGGGCTCCAACTCTTTCCACCAGCTTCTGGAGCCGCCCAGGAATGGCGTCCACTGACTTTAGCAGGAACTCCGGCGGGATGGAGGACATGACTTCCCGAATTCGGTCCTCCAGTTCTTCCAATGTCCTCGGTTTGGTGCGGTAGACTTCTTCCTTTACCCACCCCCAAAGAAAGAAGTCGCACGGTTACCGCTGAAAAACGGCAGAATCGGTTCAGTGTAACGGTGTGGTGTGGTATGACCTCAGATAAGGTTGTGGGCCCGTTCCTTCTGCGCAACACCATGAATGCTGAGCGGTACCTTGCTATGTTGCGAAACGAGGTCTGGCCGGTTGTCAGCACATGGGAGAACATCGACGATCTGATATTTATGCAAGATGGCGCCCCTCCGCACTTCGCTCTTGTTGTCGTGAGTGGCTGGATGCCCACTTCCCTGGGCGTTGGATGGGTCTGCGTGGTCCACATCAATGGCCAGCCAGGAGCCCGACTTGACACCGTGCGACTTCTTTCTTTGGGGGTGGGTAAAGGAAGAAGTCTACCGCACCAAACCGAGGACATTGGAAGAACTGGAGGACCGATTTCGGGAAGTCATGTCCTCCATCCCGCTGGAGTTCCTGCTAAAGTCAGTGGACGCCATTCCTGGGCGGCTCTAGAAGCTGGTGGAAAGAGTTGGAGCCCACATTGAATTTTAGAAAAACCTACCATGTATGCCTACCTTTTCATTTTATTTCTTCTGAAATAAATGGATAATATACGTATTTTTAACCAATCCAAAATAGGGAGCTACTTTCCGCCCACCCTGTATATATATATATATATATATATATATTCTGGCGGTCAACATTATTGGAATAGCACAATTCGTGAAGTTGTTAAATGTTAGAAAGCATAAGGAGTGAACATCGATGGTTTGGACTTTAGAGCAAGGGTCGAGAACCTACAGCACTAAAGACCACCTTGTGGCCCTTAAATTATAAATATATATATATATATGTAGTACTTGACTAATAATAACGTTTTAAAGTATGAATGAAACCCATATGAATAATACAATACAGTATCTTTGCTTCAGATATTATTGCTAACATAATATCACCATAATTATTACTATGATTTTACTTCTTTACCATCATTAATACACGACAGACAAATTCCTCATATTAATTTAATTATGTATTTATCGTTAGCTCATATAAGCGTGATTATTGCTTTGTAATTATAAAACAACAAAAACAGTGTATTTACACCTGCTGCCATTTATTCCTGATAATGTTTTTCATGTGACCTAATGTGGCTCTCAGACTTGTAAACGGTCCTCGACACCTGGTTCAGAGAATTGAAAATATCATAAAACGATGATTCTTTATTTCAAATTCTTTTCATCAAAATATCTCCTCGGTTTTGCCCTAATGGTTGCACATACTTAGATATCCTTCACAGAGTTTTGATAGAGTATTGATGCATATCTAATTTGTCCCACTCACTTTGTAGTATTGTAGTATTCTTTTATTGGAAACACTACTAGTTTTCACTCTCCTATCTAGTTCAGTTTCAAAACCTGCTGTTTCTCCTTCTGTTGCTGAATTCGACTCCCTCATGGTATAGCACGATGTTGAAGAATAGATCTGTATTTTTCTTTCACCAGTAGTTCTTCGATTTTCATAAGATCTTCTGTTTTCTTGACAGCAAAATAACTCCAGACTTTCACATTACCACCCCTATGTTTCACAATAAGTGAAAGGCAATTTCTAACCATTTCTCTCCCCTAACATAAAGTCTACATTTTGTTCCGAAAGTTCGAATAGGAATTTGTCTGTCAAAATACCATATTTCACTCTTCTACCTTTCCAATTCTTTGTTTTCGTGCAAATTCTAGTCGTTTTGTTTATTTCTTCGTCTTAGCTGAGGTTTCCGGGCTGCAACTCTCCCCTCAGGCAATCTTATCCTAGGCGACTTTTCGGTTTCCTTTGAGATGTTAGTTTTTGCTCTTGAATTGCAGTCAGCTGCAATTTCTGTACGTGTATGAAAGCGATTACCCTTCGACATCTTTCGTTTCCTACCTCTTCCACCTTCATTCATGGTACTGCCCGTTTTCTTGAAATCTGATGATGGTCATTTCCACTGCATTGTGTGAGACATTTTTTTTTGTGATATTTCGCGGACCGAGTGTCCTTCGTTTTGAAAGGTAATGATAGCCACACATTTATCATGTCTTATTTCTCTCTTTGAAGCACAGAGAACCAAGACTTTGTTGAATCCATTATTTTCAAATGAATTTATGTTGAAGGCAAATTTTACTTGAATCAAAAAATTTTCTTTATGTTCAAAGTGCGAAAAATTTAGACTGAACAAAATTTCAATCTTGAAAAATTTTGACAATAAATTAATTTCTTGAACACTGTAATGAAGAAATAGTATTTGTTATATTTTTCTCAACGTAAATTATTTATTGTGATTGAACAAAAAAGTGTGTATGTGGTTGGTTGATGTGTTTTACGTCATTCGTCCAACTGAGAGCACTGAGACGTGTGGTGTGTGTGTGTGTGTGTGAAATAATAACTCTTACTCCTAAAGCAACTGTGGTTGAAAGAAGTTTAACTGAACAAGCAGCCAACAACACCATGAGACGTGAGTCCAGTTTCCTCGTTAAAACTAAGAATAAATGAATGACCCCATATATATCGGGTCTGCAAAAAAATAGGGAGACCTCGAACTTGGCTGTAAAATCCAAAGTTATGGTCAGATTTCAATATTTTTTGCGCACCCCACAACTAAGTAAATTTCCTATACGGTGAGCGGATTTCAAAGAAAACTAATAAAAATTACAGATTTATTGAACATTTCTTTATGCCACTAGAAATTCTCCATTTACACTACTACTGCATTGTCGGGTCGGCAAAAAAAGGGAGACCTTTTAAATCCTTCATATCTCGGCAAATACGGTACATAGAACCATGAAATTTTAGTATGTTAGTACTCGGTAATTTTATGGTTTGTATGTCATCTTTTAGCATCTCCTGTTTTATCGATTTTCAGAAGCTTGTCCAAACCTCCTGCAGTTGGTTTACGTTAATTAAAATCGCTTTAATTATCGCAAGATTTTTCTGGAATATTCGCCATAAATCCAATTTCTCAGCTAAAATGCTAAAAGATGGCATAAACCATAAAATTACCTAGTACTAACATACTAAAATTTCATGGTTCTATGTACCGTATTTGCCGAGATATGAAGGATTTAAAAGGTCTCCCTTTTTTTTTGGCCGACCCGATAATGCAGTAATAGTGTAAATGGAGAATTTCCAGTAGCATAAAGAAATGTTCAATAAATCCATAATTTTCATTAGTTTTCTTTGAAATCCGCTCACCGTATAGGAAATTTACTTAGTTGTGGGGTGTGAAAAAAATATTGAAATCTGACCATAACTTTAGATTTTACAGCCAAAGTTCGAGGTCTCCCTTTTTTTTTGCCCACCCTATATATATATATATATTATATTTTAATTAGTTTCATTTGAATTTAAGTTCATATGAATATTGGTGAAATTAAAAATACAGTATTAGCAAACAGCCTCAGGATTTATTTTATACTAGTAACTTAAAATATTTTTGTGAGCTGCGCCCCTCTTTGTTCTACAGGGTGTTCGAAAAGTCCCGTCACCCCCTACAAAATGTACATATTGTAATACCAATTTTATTTTTGTGTGATTAATTGTATTTATATGTGGTAGGTGTAATTTAAGAAACAAGTTACTAGCAACAATTACTTTAATTACAGTAAATACAGTTACTAATCAAGAATGTGTGTGCTTCATATCGTTTCTGCATCTGTATCGCTTAATTCATTAACAAATGACGGGCGGTATGGTTTCATGCCGAGATCTTTTGTCATGTGATCTCTCATTGTGGACATGGGGACTGCAAGTTCTTGTGATCGTTTCCGAAGTGATTTTTTTCGGTGAACGAGCCACCGATGCAATCACACCTTCACATTGTTCTGCTCGCGTTGTTGGTCTTCCCGACCATGGTCTGTCCTTGATGGAGCCAGTTTCAAACAGCTTTTTCTCTCAGCGTAATACCGTCTTGTTTGTTGGTGCAACCTTATTGAATCTTGTGTTGAAATCATTCTGGGTATAATGCATCGTTTTGCCAGTATGTGAACTTTCATGAACCCATGTGCTCATCGCTATCCTTTCCTCCAGAGTGTAAGTGGACTGGTCTGCCATTGTTCACACAACTCTTATACCTGGAAAAGAAAAAAATGTCAATGAATCGCATATAAATTCAATTAATCACACAAAAATGAAATTGATACTGCAGTATGTACATTTTGTAGGGGTGTGACGGAACCTTTCGAACACCCTGTACTATAGACACAACGTACATGGTATTTTTTCTTTTTCAATCTATTAAATAAACTGTAACTTTCGACACATTGAACTCATGCTGGAATTCCAATCATTCATGATCCACCTGAATCACAGTAGGTGATTCAAAGCCATTGTTTTGTAGGAACAAATGAACGCGGAAGGAAGCATGCAGTTCGAGAGTTCAGAAGAGCAGTGTCCGTTATAATAGCGATAGTAAACAGAGAATGAGGCAACATAGCTGCGGAGAGAGAGGGATTGAAGATAGTCAGTAAGACGTGAGGAATTGAGTAGACGAAAAAAGCCTTTGATTCCACTCTGTCAAGTAAAGATGTGTGGGTTGAGACACCTGGCACATGAGAAACGTACTCTATACAAGGGCGGTGGAGACCCAGGTACAGAGACAGCAACTGAGTAGGGATGAAGAAACTGCAGAGTTGGCACAGCACACCTAACCTCTTAGAAGCTGTTTTTGAAAGAAAGTACAAGTAATTTTTCAATGAGAGTTCACCACAAAAGGAAGCGCCAAGAATGTTAAAAGAAGAGTAAAGATTGAGTTGTGTATTGCTGAAGATAAGGGGATAGTTGTTTGGAAGATTGTGACGAGTGGACAGATGAAAGAACTGAATTTTTGATGAATTGAAAGCCACGAGGTTTTCTCTGCCCCAATCAGAGATAGTAGAGTGATCAGAGGGCAGGTGTGCCATAGCTGACAAAGTATGGAAGCATAGAATGACTGTTGTGATGGGCGCTTTGTGAAGCGGGTGGAGAAGTGAAAAGTGGAATCATTGGCATAGGAGTGGACAGGACAGGAAGTGCAACTTAAAAATTCATTAATAAATAAAAGGAAGAAAGTGGATGACAGGACAGAACCCTGAGGAACACCACTATTAATACTTTAGGAGACCAGTGGTCATTTACAACCACAGCTATAGATCGACCAGAAAGGAAATCCAAAATGAAGGCAGAGATATTAAAGATAGAAATCGAAAGAGGACAGTTTGGATTTGTTTCACCGCAAATTCTCTATCGCAATAGCAAAGGTTTTAACGAAATTCTGAAAGGACGGTAATCAAGACTCAAAGAAATAAGCAAGAAGATCGCCTCTTGTAATCTACAACACAAAGAGTTTTCTTGGCTTTTAACCTTGTTTCAGATAAGGCGGTCTTTACTTCCTGTAAAATATAAACTACTTACAACAAATTGTAATTATATTTCAGTAAATGTATATTATTAGGGTAAATCAGGACACACTTCTTATTAAATCAAAATTATAATTACTTAACATGTAATTGTGGCAATTGTAACATGTAATTGTAACATGTAACAATAACATGTAATTGAAAGGACATTTACATGAGGATCAATGAGGTCACAAAACAGTGAAAAAAAAATTCCCTGTAATAATTAAAGAATGACTATATTTTGAAATCCAGAAACCATAAAAAATGTATTTTTTTTTAATTAACAACGCCCCTAATCTTAATAACGAAGGCTTGAAAATTTCATTTTTCCAAAGCTTCAAGATTAATTAAGTGCTTTTTAGATTAGTTCTTTATTTTATATGGTTATTTTTATGAATAAAAATGCTTTCGGAAGGGAATAGTTGTTTTGCTTTTATTTGGCTATTTTGTTTGTTAATAACTTGAACGCAATAGTACACTTATGCACAGTTACGCAAATGTCTGATAACAAAAAACAAACGAGTACATTAACATGCCGAAACCAACGAATATAGATTTTATCCGGAACCCATATCACAGACTGTAACCTAATTTTATAGGTCGCGCTACTCTGAACGCTCCTTTTAATTCATTTGAAAATAGGAGAATTCCAAAGACAGTTTTATTTTTATTTTATTTTAAGCCGGCATTTGGGCAGTGACACAGCTGCTTTTATCTAGTGTGAAGTATTTCACTCTTAATAATGTCTGCAGTGTTGCTATGGAAACGTTGAGAATTTAAAATATAAAATTGAAATTTCTAGAAATTACACAGGACATTAATTTATATATTATCAAGGACAGAAATTTGGTTTTCATACCTACAACATTTTATCTACAGTGACATTTAGTCCCACAATTTCTTTTAAACTTATGGGTACTTTCCTGTTATCCCGGACCCCAACAATTGGTTAGGTTTAGTCGTGATAATTTGTTAAAACTAACGAAAATATTACAACTTAACCTAACCAATCATCAATATATATAATTAGGTTCTACATAATTTAGGACTGTCACATTATTAGTTAGAATTTAGGACCATAAAAGCGAGGATATACTGGGGTCCGGGATAACAGGAAAGTACCAATTTATGTTATGAAGCCTTTGTACTGTAGTTTGGAAAAATACTTAAAATCTACCGTCTTTAGGTAGGAATATGGCGCAGCATATGAAACACCTCTTATAAGTCAAAATTATAAACGTTCTTTTGAGAGAATAATTTGAAATGTAAATCTATGTTGGTTCGGTTGGTTGCGGGTTCGACTACCGCCGTCGTGGTTCGAGTGGAGCCGACCACTTATTTTCTGAATACTCGGGTTCATGTGACTTTCGGAGTTCACACTTACCCCCTTCTGGGTGAGGAAATAGAGGTTCCGGGTGTGATCTTTATTAAGTCCAAAATACTTGAAAATCTAATTGAAAGTTACATTGAATGAGATGTCAAATGACGCATAAAATGAAGACTGAACAGATACTGTTTTAAGAATATATATATATATATATATATATATATATATATATATATTATATATATATATATTATATATATATATTAAGTAACAATTTGAGTATCAGTTTATAAAACTAATCTATTTTTTTCTCTTTTCGACAGGGATTACAGTCAGTACTTAAACATCTGGAGAAGACTACTGTCATTAGCCACATTCCTATGTCGGTTTCATTAGGATTTCATTTCGACTGCATAATAATTATAAAACTTCTAACACTGTGATACTTATTCCACTATATAAAGGAGCTTAAAGGAATGCTATCAGTACAGAACATCTAAACTATATAAATGCATCGTGATGCAACACACACGTATATCTAGACATATCTATAATCAGTAAACTCTTTAAAAGAAACTCTTAATGAAATTTTAAGTTTGGACTTACGTAGCCACAACTTTAAACAAATAAGTGTAAACCAACTTAACTAAATCGGCAGACACTAAATAAGTGAAACGCTAAAATATGTGTTAAAAAAATATATATATTGAAAAAGAACGCAATAACGGCAGATATTAAGCAGAAAAGCAGAACTGAGATTGCGGTTGCGGCAATGTTGAAAGGATGCTGGTTTCAACACTGACTGCAAAGGAATGACCGTGGGGCGAACCCTCGCGACCGCTGTTTGCAGCTTCATCGAAATGAATTTTCTGAAGGTATAAATATTCATAAATTAAATAAATAATAGGAAAATAAGTTTTGCTAAAATTAACTCAACAAATAATTCTGAGAACAGAAAGGAATATAAAATACAACTATAAAATCTATAGTTAAAGAAGTGATTAATTTCTTTTGATGTGTATTATAGTATCTGCAGAATATATTTAATAAAACTAAGACCATCGACTCTCTCCATCATTTCATAAGATGTACATAAATACGCGCAGGAATAGCACTATTTTTGGCTCCCATAAATAGAACCCTTCAATAACATCCTTTTGTGACCTTTTGTTTTCCAATAAAATTTATTCATCAGTTATGTTTAATCGAAAACATCGCCATTCTTTATCTTTCTGTCGGTTTGTCGCTCCCTCATGTTACATATATATAATATATATATATATATACAATAACAGACAAAAAAAAAGAATACTGTCTCAAATGTGCTCATGACTTTGACAATATCTTTAAGTTATACGCCTTTATAAGGAATATCGAGTATCTGTGACGTCATTATGATAAAAAGTATGTGTGCCAGGTTTGAAAAAAAATTTAAATATATCAGAAGCCTTATTAAATAGTGAAAAGTTAATGCATAATGACATACTAAAATATTAGAATGTCTTGTTAGGTGTTACAAAAACAGAATAAATTCCTTATGTTCATTGAGTACTGTCAGTATATTAAACTTTTGTCAGACTTTTTAATTCTGCGTCTTAGTATTTAGTTGGTCCACCCTTACCTCTGATTACGGCCTCCAATCGACGTGGCATCGAGTCGACAAGTCTCTTGTATTTTTCTGTAGTTATCGATTGCCAGGTTGTCGTTAATCACTTCTTCAGTTCACTAAGTGTTCCCGGTTTACACTTTTGGACCTTCTGTTTAGTAATATTCCAAAGATTTTCTATCGGATTAAGATCGAGAGAATTAGCTGGCCATAGTTGTACTTCAATTTCATAAGCATCAAACCACGCAGATGTTGCACGAGCCGCATGAGCTGGAGCCAGGTCATGTTGAAAAATAAGTGGTTCGTCTCCATACCAGTGGTGGCTGGTGGTCAAGGAGAGTAAGGAGGCCAAAAATTGTCTATAATATATGCTATATAAATAGAATAGATTACAAAGTGTTAGATACCCTACTTTTTGCATGTCACGATCGTATAGAAATAATACTCTCAATAAAATCCTCTTTCATAGTTTTTAGTGATAAAAACAGAGGAGGCCCGGCCTTTCATGCCTCCTCTGAAAAGCCGCCACTGCTCCATTCAGTTGTTCTGCAGTCTCCAGCATGAAGTATTCTAAGATTTCTTGACAAACGTGACTATTGACAATTCTATTTAAAATGCAAGTGACCCGACACCATTTGCATTCATGCAACCCACACTAACACACACGCCGCTTTATGAAATGGGATTTCGGTCACGAAAAACGAAAATTAAGCCGATGTTAAATGCAAAGCAAAAAAGAAGACGACTATCCTGGTGCAAAGAAAGAGTTGCGTGGACTTCAAACGACTAGCAAAAAGTGCTTTTTTCGGACGAATCAAAATTTTGTCATTTGGTGACGGGTCCGCGTATTTAGCGAAAAAAGTCTGAAATGTATCATGAAAGTTGTCTGAAGCTATCGGTTAAATTTACAGCGAGTGTTAATGTGGGGTTGCATGGCCAGCTAATTTTCCCGATCTTAATCCAACAGAAACTCTGGAATATTGTAAACAGAAGGTCCAAAAGCGTAAACCAGGGACAATTAGTGAACTGAAGAGGTGTATGATGACAACCTGGTAATCGATAAGTACAGAAGAATGCAAGAGATTTGTCGACTCGATGCCACGTCAATTGGAGGCCGTGATCAGGACTAAGGATGGACCAACTAAATACTAAGACGCAGAGTTAAATCTTTGATAAAGGTATAATATATTGATATTACTCAACAAACATAATGAATTTATTCTATTTTTTGTAATCCCTGACAAAATATTCTAATATTTTGTTATGTCGCTATGCATAACTTTTCATAATTAAAAAGGTTTTTGCTATAACGTTTTTGCAAAACTGGCACACAGAGGTGCCTTTTATCATCATGACGTCACAAATACTCGATATTTCTCATAAAGGTGTATAACTTAAAGGTATTATGGTCATGAGCGCATTTGAGACAATATTCTATTCTTTTGGTCCGGAGTTATATATATATATATATATATATATATATATATATATATATAGAGAGAGAGAGAGATAGATAGATAGATAGAATTAAGACCACGACGTACGAGTATATAACAGCATTTAGTTCTTTCGGTGGATCACATCACCTTCATCGGACTACTAAAATACTTATAGATAAAAAGAAAGAGAAACTCAGTGAAAGCAAAAACAAAATTCTAAGACATTACGGTTTGCTCTTCTTGGCTTGTTTTCTTCCTGTTTTTATTCGTATGTTTAAGTGTTTTTAAGTGTAGTTTGGTGCTGAATGTTTAATCCACCGAAAGTAGTAACTATTTATATTTACTTTAAGATTTGGTGGGCAGCGCTACCACTACACTACGATGGGACCCGTCGTAGTGTTGAGGTAGCACAATTTTGGTGTTATTCTATATACAGTATATATATATATATATATATATATATATGTATATATATATGTGTGTGTGTGTGTGTGTGTGTGTGTGTGTGTGTGTGTGTAAACCGCTTAGTCCTAAATTGTATATCAGAATAAATCGAAATTCAGCATAATTTATACTAAAATTAATCATTTTATGTACAGTATTTTTTTACTACATTTTGTGACTAAATTTTTTCCATTATGGATTAGTTCCTACAGAGATGCTCCTCCAGAGGATTCACCAACTTTTTTATGCTTCAAACAGAACCATAATGTTTAAACATCAGTCATGTCACCGAGTATTCATATTTTACATTATATACGTGATTATGAGTGTACATTATAAAAAATCTATTTTTCCAAGGATGTGGGGTGAGAAGATAGAAAACGACTCGGATCCGAGACTATTTTTACCGTTTATGGACAGGAAGAAGGAAGGATGTGTCCCTATAATAATAATAATAATAATAATAATAATAATAATAATAAAATATAAAAAGTCAAGTTCCTTTTCATATAATCGAAAAAGGAAACAAAGAAAGAATGAAATCCTTTTTCCAAAGGATTTAAACCCTTTGAAAAGACTTTGCTTCCTCCGTCAAAGGTTATTGAAGGAAATTCGTCACAGTGTGATGAACGTCACTCATACCTTCAGTGTAAAGTGAAAATCCTCAATTACGCTGTTGGCAGGCGCAGTCTTTACCGTCACACTTTATGCATGATTCTTTCTCTTTAATTTGGTGTGAGTTATATATACACTCAATCCGCGAGTGTCGCGACCATACTCATGACTCAACCCGCGATACTGCGAACCCGTGATACTCAAACATATGTATGTAACTTAAGGGAAAAAATGGGGATACGCCAGCCGTGAACAAATAATTCATACTTTTGTTTCTAAATTCACTTTTTAACCCTAAATAAGTACACAAGTATAATCTAAAACTGATACAAACATTATAAATCTTGATCCTCAGGATGACTTTGCCCTTGGGAGGAGCAGGCGGCGGTAGTGGTAGTAGCAGATAATAAAAGCTCACACATTCGAACCAGTAGGCGCGAGAAAATGGTTCATCTGGGAAGCATCAGCCATCAACAATTAAGACACTACTTTATATATCTGTTAAATAATATGACGTTTTCTTAGAAAAATTCCATATTTGTTTATTTTTTTCCTTATGTTTTCCGTTTCCGGAGAAAATAGGGGAAATCTATTTGGATCTACTACGCGATACTCAGGGATTTTTTAAATTTTTTCTCGATACCAGTGGGTTTTAGCCATAATTACAATGTCAGCGATACTCGGAATCGTGATACTCAAATCCGCGATACTACCAAAATTAAGCATATACTCGTGTATATATAACATGAAGCTTATTTGATTGAGCCAAAAACTTTTCATCTAAGAATAATGAGAATGTGGAAAGGGGTGTGAGCGTTTAGTAAAGGTTTATTCCTGAATATAAATATTATTTTTATCATGGACGATCACTGATGATTGAAAAAATCATCCAATTTTATTGGGTGGCTACTCTTAAGGCATGGGAACGGATACCATAGTGGAGGATGGGAGGGGAGAGGGAAATAGGAGTTGGGAGAGGAGTAAGTATCAGAAAGGGTGGCACTGGCACTAGGTATGAGACTGGTATTGATGGAAGGGGTGAACGTTGCACTACCACTGAAGGGAGGGGAATAAGTGGGTGAAGGGTGGCCCTCAAAATAAGAGTTTTAATCCCTTTAACCTACCAAGGGTCCCATTAGTGTTTAATGTATTTTTAATCCTTAAAAGAATGATAGGGAAATATAAAAATATTCTGACGTTAAAAATTATTTAAAGCTTCTATCTACAGTATATATATAAATTATTAAGTAATATATACAATATAAAGTATAAAAGCCAGCCAACACTTCTCAACATCAAACCTCACAAAATCTGCAGCCCACAACTCCCGAAAACCCGATAAAAGCTCTCGATTTTGCTGATGTTTTAAGATAATTGTGTGTGTGTGTGTGTGTGTGTGTGTGTGTGTGCACGCTCAAAACTGTTCTACCCTACCTATAATATACTGTATATATGAATGATCGCGCGTCTTAAGATACCTAAGCGCCCACCACAGGCGAAAACGTGTTTTTGATGGATATCACTCTTTTCACCTTTCCTCTATCGCGTGGTTTGGGTTATAATGACCTTACGACACTAGAAGTATGGTTGAAAACCTTATGAAGCGAACTACTTTTTTCACCTCTGTCGCCAGCCAAACGTTCACCCAAAGTTCGGCATAATAAGAAAATAACAAAATTAAAAAATATATATATATAAAATATAAAATATGAAAATCTACTCCAAAAACTCATCAACATCTTCATTAGCATACTTAGAACTCTAATTTAGCCAAAAATGAACGTTCTAGCTCAATTAATAACAGAGATACTATTGCGAGAATATTGCTGAACTTTGGCGGCGATTTCTGGCGAATTTTAATTTTGGCGCTTAGGTACCGTAAGACGCGGGATCCCTCATATATATATATATATTCATTCACATAGCACTGCACACTTGGAAATACATTCAACTCCGTTCAATATATATATAAAACTGTACAGTGTACACTCATTCACCTAGTATTGCCCCGACTTTAGATCAATAAACACAGGAAAGCGCACGTTCAAACCTTTTCTTTACATACCACAAACGCGTGGAAAAATACGCGCCGTAAAATAAATACATAAATAAATATATTAAAATAAATAAAAACAAAAAATTATAATTAAAACCAGTAATATTTAAAACAAAATATTTCAAAAATAATAAAACACGTGAGAACAAGCGAACGCTGGCCCAAATCTCCCCCGTCTGTTTATAAACATAGCGCAATTTTTGTTATTCCCCACTTTATATTTGCTTCATTTCAAATATCACACGTCTTCATAGGTTCGAAATTATTGAATGATTTTAACCATTGATCTTCAGAAATGTTTCTAGCTTATCTGCGTTTAAAAAAAACAAATTGAAATCAATTTTAATAATGAGTACTATAATCCAATGGAGCAAAATAATGAGGACTTTTTAAAATCAATTGTACAGCATATAGGTTATGGCATTGGCATGCAACCATTTTTCCAGACCAGAAACTGGCACAAGCGCTTCAGTCAATTAATACAATCCACTGATCTACCATCTGTATTGTTATTACCAGCATCTTCAGGGTTAGTACCCAAAATTTCTTGATGGTCCGTTGTACCCATGCAGCGAAAGATGTTTGATGCACCGAGTTTCTGCTATAATAGCTAATATCTGGAGAATATATACAGATATATATATAATTTCCAAACGTAGATCGTCAGGAAGTTTGGATTTCTTTAAATTCTAAAGACAAAAATTTTTACCTTTTTCTTTCTCTTTTCAACTAAAGACTTGCCCATTTCCCTTGGTCTATCAGATCCATTTTGCTGCTCTAGCTTGAAGTACCATTATAAACTGAAATACTTATTATATTTCTTGTACATCTTCCAATGATACATAAACATTTGTTTAACATGTTGGTTTTCTACTTTGTTTGGATCTTCTCACTGTGACAACTTAGTAGAAAAGAAAATATGGTTAAGGAAAATAGGTTTTCTAACACAATCTTCAGAACCTTCTGAATTAAAATAACTAATATGCTATTTACAATATTTAAGAAAATACTTAGGGGCCTACAATATTTAATTAGTTTTCATCTCTACGAGGTTAATTCTTGGCTGATTTGTTAAATAAACTGTAACTACCACTTACATAACTTTATTACATTCCTACTCATTTAAAGAGGGACAGTTAGTTGTGAATACATTAGAAAATACAGGGTATCCCAGAAGTCTTGGAGGGGTTTTATTTGGCTATAACTTTTTTCTTTTTTGATTAATTTATTTTTTTTATTTTTCAATTAAAGTACCCTTGCTGCGATTAATGAAAATGGAATCCTGGACAGTGCAACAAAGAGTGGCTATTGTGGAACTTTATTTGACAAACAACTCTTCATCGTTGCCGCTCAAAGAGCTTTTCGATTAAAATTCAACATATGTTCTGCTCCTTCTGATCGAGCTATTCGACGGTACTCGCTAAATTTCGTATGGAAAAGGGTCAGGGAGACGAAACCACGGACTGGGTGTCCTCGGACAAGCCGAAGTCCAACTCGGGTTGAGATGGTTCGTAAAAGCGTTGAGGAAAATCCACATCAGTCCGACGACGCAGCCAGGAATTAAACATTTCAAGAAGTTCCTTACATCGAATTTAAGAGAGAATATCAATCTTTACCCGTACAAATTCAAAGTGCTCAAGAAATTAAACCACATGATCATCAGAATCGGATAAACGTACGCTAATGCTATTTTAGATTTACGCAATGAAATGAAGATTTTCACCAGATATTAAATTTGTAATTAAAATCACAATAAATATATTTTCAAGTGTTATAAACCTTTTTTATTTGATCCCCAAACAAAAATGTTATAGCCAAATAAAACCCCTCCAAGACTTCTGGGACACCTTTACTTTTGCTGTTTTGGCGTGTATGAGTTGTTTGGTTAAATGCTTGCATTTCACAGAATGGTAAGCTGTATTTTTTAATCTCTCTGCATTTAATTTGCCTAATCTATTAGTGTTCAGGTTCAGGTCATAGTTTGAAGCTTTCTCTCTCGATTAAAATTTAAGCTAACAATTTACAGACTCCATACCAAAACTGCACTCAAACCAACTAATGAGTACCACTGCTCTAACTCCTGTAGCAGACCTTAAAAGTTGAAAACCTTTATCACCACAAATTTAAATCACTTTCATAAAGTACAACTCTCTTTACTATTTTAAATGCAACGCAACTTCACATTTAATGCTGGAAACATATACAGCAGAGTTGTTTTCAAATATGGAACAAATACTCTGATTTTATCTGTTTATCGGTTGCTTCCTTGTCCTTCGATTTTCTAACAAATTGATTTATCATGAGAAAGGAGCACCCACGTTAAAGTTATCTCGAATGCCACCCCTCATCCCCGTCTCCCCAATAATGTAAGAAGTTTACAGCATTCCCATAGGGCATAGGTCGATTACATGAGCAGGTAAAACGTGGCCCCATTATTCCCCATAAATGGTTAGAGAATTTGTTGATCTGTCAATATTCAAACAAAAAGATTTTAAAGTTTTATCATATCAACTGCCAGGGACCGAACCAGGTCTTTTTTTCTCTCTTTTTTTTTTTTACAAGGTTTGGCATAAAATGAGGGAGCCATATTGGTACAGTTAAATCTATAAAACCTCAATAAAATGTAACATTGTTTTCGATTATCGTTTCCGAAAATCATACGCTGTACGCGTTTTTTTCTTCTAAGAGTTGAGTGGATCATTCATGGTTTAGCGCAGGGATTCCCAAAGTGGTCTGTACAGACCCCCAGGGATCTGTAGGAAGCTTCCAGGGGGTCTCTAAGCTTTTGGAAAAATAGTAACATTAACTATATGAACTATATTAACTATATTAACTATATTAACTATAACTATATTAACTATATTAATATTTAGGGGTCCTTGGTGGTAAAAGTTTGGGAACCCCTGGTTTAGCTTTAGCGGGTGATTTCATAACGGTTAACCTTTCATAACAAATACCTTTCACGTTTGAACATTACCTATACTGCCGCTAAATTAGTATAGTGACTAACTTCATTAATATTGTTTTCAGATTTCTTAATAATTTATCGTGTTTATATATATATATATATATATATATATATATATATTATATATATATATATATATATATATAATATATTAATTTATTACGGCGAAATATATAAATGCTACTAACAGTCATTAAAATCAGGTTTCTGACGAAAAACAACGTGGCCCAGCATTGTTTTGCAGTATCTTTCATGTCTGTAAAATGAATATAAGCCCCTTCTCCATCCATGTACCAGCCATTCCCAGCACTTAAATTTATCAGTCGACCACAAACACGTCTCCAGTGAGTGCGTCTTTAACTGCTGAATTAGCGAGACCTGTAACAAAGACCTTTTTATTTCTACTAAAGCTGCGTGTGTGTTTATACAGTTGTCGTGGATTTAACTTCCTACAAACGATGGAGGCGTTTAATATTGCATGGAAAACCCTGACAAAGTGATGTTCTGTAAATTCTGAGTATGTTATAGATACGCAGATACCATCCTTTCAAGCGTCTACTCAGTTGTTTAAAGCGGCCTTAAATCGTATAATGTTGCCAGAACAAGAAGTGCAAGTGTTTTATGGCTATTCTGACACGAGTTTCATGGGGTTTCTTAACGCCAGCGATGTGACGAATATGTGGTGAGTTTAAGGTGTATCAAAGAATACAACTATAGTAAAGTGACGTCTCAAATACTCTGTGATGACAAACAGAAACTCTGGATAATGAGGTATGCCGTTGAGTTGAACCACAAAAGTTATTACATTATGGTAAATGTTACCGGTTACGATGCCACAATTGCCACATCCAAACCCACAAACCTAGTGACCATAGATAAATTTAAGTATTTTTATTACTACGCTAAAATTAATCACAATGAGGTTACCAGTGAGGGCATAGCTTCAGGTCTGTGCACCTTTTTAACAGAACTTAACGACGAGTACTTTATGTCTTCTATTGTACGAATAAAGCACCTCATGTTAACTAATTTACGAACAAATCGCCTCGTGTTAACTAATTTTGTGTCCATATTTTTTCCTTGAACGCCTATTTTTACCTTCGAATATATCTCTACACGTTCCAGTCAACGCTGACAGGTCGGTCAGTCATCAACAGGTGTGCGCCTCACGCCCTCCGACGCGAACAAAGAAAAAATGGACCATTCGTTGAAAAATCTTCTTACTGCTGACTAGTGACCACGCCTTGACATTTTTGAATCTATGAGGATGTTTAGACGTAGCAAGGGTGTGATTAGTTACGAACTAGAGACAAATTATAAATGCATAGAGTAGGACAAATTAGTGTAACTTATTTTAGTGTTGATGAGATGTCGAAAATTTTTACAGTAGTTGAGAAATGGGTATCTGAAAACTACATATAAAGTGAGTGATTCAAAAGAAACGATCAGTGACAATCTCTCAAGCTGTATTATTGTTCGTTGACTGTGAGCCCTGAAACGATGCTGCCTGTGTTGATATACGCTAGTGGTGGAAAACTAATCCGAACAGTAACAGTAAAAACATCAGTAAGAGCGAACTTGTGCCTACGCGTTCGTTACCGGTTCACCTCGATAGGCTGTTTGAAACAGCCACTTTTCTCAACTTGAGACCCGTAATAAATACACAAATTGACGATATGAAATACTTTCATACCGTCCTAGAACATACCTATACGTTTAATTGACGATTTTGTGAAGTGTACAGAACAACAGGGTGACAACGGCCTAGAGCTTAAATACCATTTAAAAGATACATCCGCGGAGAAGTAACCTCGAGCGCTACAAGCCCTGCCTCGCATTCACCGTACAACCTCAAGAGCTTTACTTGTACACCAGAGGTAGCGCTGTAACGACTTAAAAAAAATTCATCGCTCATCTTTATGAAGCCTGAATGATTTTCAGTTGAAAAGACTGTTGTAAAGAAGATAAATACCCATTTAAAGCTTGTTGAGTATTTCGTAATAATACTGTAATAACCGAAAGTGTACTTGAACAGGGTTTGAAGCTATACAGGTATTAAAAAATTATAGCGCATAAAAATGTTTACCCCGAATGCAAAATAGGCGCAAAAATAACCCTAAATGAATTAAAAGCGTTATATATTGAATACAGAAAACCCCGCACGTTAAACGGGGCTTTACTGATTAAAAGAATTGCCTGTATTATGAAAAACAAGCATTAAATGTGAGTCTGCCTTGATATTAAAGTAGTAATAATCATGCCTTAGTGTTTTTAATAAATATTGTATGTATCTTTATGTTTATTTATTTACATTTTAAACTTATTAATTTGTTTTTGTTTAAATGCAAAACAATTTTACGATTTTAATTTTTGCATTTCTAGTGTAATGTAAGGTTTTTAAGAAAAATATTTTTAAAATTTTAATTTTTTTTTTTTTTTTAATGTTGACGCTTTTAACATTTTGACAAATTTTCAAATTTAATTTATGCAAAAAATATTTTAATGGAAAGTTTTTATAATTATAAAGTTAATACAATTTTAATTTACGTTTTTAATTTGAGCGTTTAATAATTTAAAGTGAACTTACAATATACTCCTCTCTGAGGATGAGGAGTATATTGTAACCTACAATAATAATGATGATAATAATAATAATAATATTCCCCACTGAACGAATGTGTGACACGGTTCAAACACCTATATTATTATTAGTTGGCCTGAGCACAGTCAAATAAGCTAAAATCAAATGCGTGTATCTAGCTTAAGATTTTATAAAAGAAAAATCTTGCTCACCTGAGCAGCGTAAAAAGAACAACCTAAATTTAAATTAGTGTGTCTCAAATTAAAACTGATAAAAAAAAGTTCTAGACACAAAACCCAAATAGCGTTCAGTAAAACTGTTTTCAACCAAAACAGAAAAACCGAGAGCTACTATGGACCTTTTCCAGTTTGTGTATGGTTTTTCATATAATTTATTTTTGAGAATATTTTTGTTAAAACTAACGAAAATATCACGACTTAACCTAACCAATTATCAAGAGCGTACAGTTGATCTATTAGTAAATAGTAAATACTATTCCAGAAACAAACAATGTTATAATTAATAATAGATCAACTGTACGCCCTTGATAATTGGTTAGGTTAAGTCGTGATATTTTCGTTAGTTTTAACAAAAATATTCTCAAAAATAAATTATATGAAAAACGGTACACAAACTGGAAAAGGTCCGCTACTATTCAGACTCGAGCAACACCACACGTCTATGGACAGTAAAAAGGGTCCAAAAAGGTAAATAGACGGTATACATACTTAATAAAATAATTTATATTTTAAGAATGAAGTGGGGTGATAACCTGTAAAACATTATGAGAGAGTTGTTGATGTATTCCATCTACAATGGAACTGTTCATGGGTGGGGTCAATTCGGGACCAATATTTGTAATGAACCAAATTGTGAAATAGTCTTGAATCCAGAGTGTTGGAAAAAGAGGTTTTATGTATGAGGAGAAAGTGTTGCTGTGCTCCAGGCTCAAACCCCTACTCAGAGTAATCTACGTGTCCGAGGTATATACTGTAGACACTAAGGTTGATGCAAAGTGTGAAAATTTGTTAAGACTGAGATGTATTTAAAATTGAATGTCTGCGCGTAAAAAGTGGAGCTCAAACTTGAAGTTTACTCAAACGTAATGTTTTTATGTTTTAAGAATGCTCACATATCTCCCCTACAGGCATTTCTCAGATTTTCATTTTCCTAAAACAGAGATGTATTCAAACCTGAATGACTGCATAAAAAGTGGAACTAAAACTTGATATTTGCTCAAACGCGATATTTTGGTGTGATGAGAGCTCTCACGTGTGTATATATATATATGGTTGCGATTCACAATAAACGCGTGAATTTCTTTATCTGAAAAAACCCACAGGAAAAATAAAGCATCCACTCCGAGTACTTTTGAGTATATTTCATCTAAAAATACAAATGGGTCCGCCCAGCTTATATACACAATACAGTATATGTATATATGCCTTACAGAAAAACTCACCAAGGATCTAATGCGTAGGATCAGTGAAGGGTGGTGGGAAACTGTTTTTACACTCATTAAAAATGACCTTGGAAATACAATCAAGTTTATATATACCGGAACTAACATTAAAATTACTGATATGCTTAATACACGCTGCTTCAATTATATTTCAAAGCTGTTATTATTTCTAAACAAGACACCTGAATTATTCCAATCAATTGCATGATTATTGTTACGTACATGAACAAATATGGCACTAGATTAATTACCTGTGCCAATACAAAATTTATACTGTTTGATTCTAGTGGCCAAAGTTTTACCTGTAATATTGTATGCAGTATATTGCTCAAACAGGCAAACCTTTGATAAAGCATGTACTGTACATAAGCTGGGCGGACGCATCTGTATTTTCAGTTTCACTAAAGAGGAGTTCAAATGTACTTGAAACTACATTTTGGATTTATTTATAAACAATCATCCTTCCTCTTACTCTGTCAAACTATTTTCTCCGTTGGGATCGTTCGACCGTAATCCTATATCTGTTTCGTGTCCTATCGCTCCAGTTCGGCCATTAGATCTTTTGGTACTTTGGCGCCGCTGACTGGGAGGCCCCAGGCAGTACTTCCCTGATTTCTCATGGAATGATTACTGCTTCCGGGTGTGCTGAGCTCATTACGGAGGTGATTCTCTCGTGTATGGAGGAGTACATTCCATATTCTATTCCTACTACTAATGCAAAATAAATTGGTTTAACTTTACTTGTTCTAATGCTATCCGCAATAAAGAAGTCTTTCAGGAGGTACCGTCACCATCCAACTTCTGACTCTCACTCAGCTTATATTTCTGCCCGGAATCGTGCAAAATTTGTTCTTCGACTCGCCAAAAATTCTTTTATCACACAAAAATGTGAAAACCCATCCAATTCTAATTCTTCTCGTTCTTTCTGGATCTAACTAAGAACCTCTCCAACAATTTTACTTCCTCTTCTTTTACCTCCTCTTTTCCATTCCTACGGCTCAGTCGGAATGCAAACAACCTTCATTCATGTGTAGAGAAGGTATAGTACATATTTCATGCTTTTATATCAGTTGATAAAAAAATGCAACCTTTTAAAGTGTCACATGTTTAAAAAATCAACCAGTATTTACAATACTGTATACTAACGATGTACAAGTATCACGAATCAGTTTATTATATGTAGGTCCAATATTACACTAAAACGAGTACAGGCCGAACCGGGTACATGTTTTCTAAAAAATTTACGGGCCAGGCCGAACAGGGGGCTTCAAAATAAAAAAGAACATAACTGGTCGAACCAGGCCGGACCCAAAACCCACGGATACGGGCTAGGCGGGGCCTGAAAATATAGGCCTGTGCAAACCTTTAGTCTATTTTCATAATGAAATAAAGAACCCAAATTAAAATCATTAAAATGTACAAAATTAAAATCAATTTGACGATAAAATTTCGAGAGAACCCAACACAATTCTTTTCTTGGATTTTCAGATTGGACACCAAAATATGGCAATGAAAAATATAATTTAAGTTTAAAAACAAAAGGCTTAAGTACAACTGGACAGCATTGTTTAGATAAAAATTTGTTAATTTCTAACTCAACAACCCTCCCCAGGAAGCCATTGTAAGCAAACATTTTTTTTAGGAATTCAAATTCCTGATTTAAAAATTGAAAGAAGAACAAATCCTATATGCTCTTGAAATAAGGGTCTTAATTGCATTAAATTTAAACTTAAAAGGACAATTACTAAAAAAGATAATACCTCATCCTAAAAAAATTAGGTTTTCGGAAAATTGAGGTTGAAAGTTGGCTGGCAGCATGAGATTCATATTGGAATAAAAGAAACGCGTCGTCAACGTACCTTCGATAAAAGATAGGTCGAAATTCAAGGGAGCACTCGTCCAACCACAACCTCTCGTGATGGTCGCAAATGTAGGACCTAGGGGCAATCCCATTCCCAAACCCTCCCGCCATTGACACAACTGAAAACAAAATAAGATTTCATAACAGATAATTCAAGAAGTGTTTTAAAGTTGTTTTTATTAAGTCCTATAACAGTTATGTGGGTTGTACTAAAAGAAACATTCAGTTTCGTGTGGATCAGAATTGCGGCAGGTCGTCTAGAACTGGCCTTCCTTTGAGCAGACCCGATCATTCTAATATTCGTGAAGATGTAAACATATGTGGATCTACCTTATCTATAGATAAATTTAAAGTTTTATCTGTAAGTAACCACTCTGATTTGCGTTTGTCTGAATCCATATATATTAACTATTTAAAACCGAACTTAAATGATTGTACAACTCATATCCACTGAATATTTTATAACTTTTATTCCTAATCATGTTTTCTTTTTTATATTTGTCTTTTTAATTTCATGTATTTTATTTGCAATTTCAGTTTTATTTTTTGTTCACTGATGATGATATTAGTTCTAGAAACGTCTGAAATATATGAACGACGGTTTAGGATCGAACTGCGGTTGACTCCTCCGCAAATATATATACAACTCAGAATGGTCCCCTGAGAAACTTATATGTTAAACACAGACCGTGCATGGAACAAGGAACTCTTCTGGGAAAATTAAATCCACTATAGTCCGAATAAGTAATGGTAAATGACAAATACCATAGTTTTTCTTTTCATGATGCTAGCCCGACGTGGGCAACGGGTCTCTCGCAAAGAGGTCCCATAAATATAGCTTCCCTCACCAGCTATCTGCACTAGGCTTGCTTTAAACCCTAGATCCATGTCCCAAAGCTGGATCCTGTCTGCTTTGCAGATAGCTGGTGAGGGAAGCTATATTTATGGGACCTCTTTGCGAGAGACCCGTTGCCCACGTCGGGCTTGCATCATGAAAAAGAAAAACTATGGTATTTGTCATTTACCATTACTTATTCGGACTATAGTGGATGTAATTTTCCCAGAAGAGTTCCTTGTTCCATGCCCGGTCTGTGTTTAACATATATATATATATATATATAATATATATATTATATATATATAGATATATATATATATATATATATATATATATATATATATATGAAAATTATTTCACGAAAGTAACACGTGAAAAATATTTATGATGCATAAAACCACTCTGTGTTTCCTTTCCTTCGTGGTTTTATTCATATATATATATATATATATATATATATATATATATATATATATATATATATAGGGTGAACCAAATGTAGGTGGACAGTAAATGATAACGTTTATTTTGAGAATACATATTTAATTTTTTTGTATACTATAATACAAAATAAAATTTAAATAAATTTAGTTATAATATTTAATATAATATAACACAAACACCATAGTTATAATGAACACCATAGTTATAATATAATATAACACAAACCGTATTCAACCTACTGTCCACCTACTTTTGGTTCACCGTGTGTATATATATATATATGGTGTAACAGAATTAACGCACCATAGTGTAATTAATATTTCGTTTTCAAATATAGCTGCGAAATTAACGGAAAAACCACAGATACACTTTATTTAATTATGAAAATTATCTTAACACGTTTCTGGTTCGTTAATTTCCCCACCATATACAAGTGTATAATATATATATATATATATACAGGGTGTCCATAAAGTCACGCATCATAGGAAAATACATTTATTTTGCTTATTTATTTATTTTGTTTTATTTATTTGTTCGAAATGATTCCCACCAATCTTAAAACATGTTTGTAACCGAAAAAGCAGGTTTCTTTGAATGTTCCTCAAATATTTAGCCTGATGGAGACAAATAAATAGACATTGCTTATGTTCCTATGATGTGTGATTTTATGAACACCCTGTGTGTATATATATATATATATATATATATATATATATATATATGTGTGTGTGTGTGTGTGTGTGTGTGTATATATAATAAAATTGTAATGCAGAACAACTCGTGTCTTTCTCCACAAAGGATTCACTCGAAGAATTAACTGTGTACGTATGTACGTACAAACTGGTTGCTATGGCAACGGATAAGAAATTATTATTATTATTATTATTATTATTATTATTATTATTGTTTTTTCCCTTCATTTTACTTTCCTTTCTTCGACTTGAAGACGTTTCGTTCATATACTATGAACATCTTCAGAGCTTCTTTGTTAGTAATTCAACCTGGAGTAAGACGACACTTAAATACGCTAAAAACCTTTCATAAGTACCCAATTGCCGTTGGGGAGAGATTGTGGGTACATATAAGACGAGGTCTTCAGCATATATTAAACGTCGTCTTACTCAATGGCAAATTATTAAGAAAGAAAGTCTCAAGAGGTTCATAGTATACGAAAGAAATGTCACGAAGTCAAAGAAAGCAAAGTAGAAGGGGAAAGAAATCACAGTAATTATAACTACAAATTTGGATAGTTCATCTATTTATTATTACTATTATTATTATTATTATTATTATTATTCACAATCATATTTACGATTGTCACACACGAATTATTCAAATTTATCTTGAAATCTTTATAAAAAGTAAGTATTTATTTAATGCAAAAGTGAGGCGATCGATGATCGATCGGAAAATGATCAACGATTTCGTTGGTTTTGTTAATCTCGTTACCATAAAGCTGCTATGTTCATTAATACTAGAGCGAGGGTTGTTCTTGTAAACGTTAACGGAGTATTGATCCTGAATGGCGATGATATTTACAGTATAATGTTTATATTAAGTGTGTTTATAATTTTAATTTCTTAATTCCATATTGTGTACCTATACAAAATTAAGGTTGCACTTATAGAATAATCTATAAGAGAAGGTCACCTCGCCATTTCATTTCTATCTATTGATTTTCAATTACATAAATATATTATTATTATTATTATTATTATTATTATTATTATTATTTGAGTGAATGTGACCACTAAAATCCTTTAACGATTCAAAGAGAGTTAATGTAAATTTTTAAGGATCACTTCCACACAACTCATTAATCTGCATTAAGAAAACTTGTGTTATTATCTGTACCCTCAGCTTATGAATGAATTCTGTATTCCATATTTTCAGCCTCAGAAATATCAAACTGTAATAATAGCTGATTGTACAATAATTTTACGGATACGTTTGTACGGAAATAACTTGAAAGCTCTATAAATACCCTTATTAGAAAATGTTGATATTTTTCTAAATCATCCCTTGCATCATTATAAATAAGTGTACTGGAACCTTTCATGACTTTTTGGAAAAAAAAATGTGTGCAATAAATATTCCTAGAAAGCCGTATCTCTTATTCCTTCATTTAATATCTATTTGGTGATCAAATTGACCTAACCAAGGTCAAATTATGAAAAGTAAACAGGCATGTTCATTTTTTTTTTATCAAAACACATGCACAATGTACATCAAAGACATAGAAATCCCATTCCTTCGCACATCGGCTGCTAACGATAAAAAACATCGCAGTACGCATTGCAGGCGAGTGACTTATGGCAACACTATTGTTCGACATACTGTGTACGATTGTTTTAAGGGTGAAATTCATCGCGCAACGCGTTGCGAAAATTTCTTGCGCACACGGACTAAAAAAAATTAGAGGGAACATTGGTTGCGAAGTTCGTGAGAGCTGTGTAGTTTCTATTTTGGTGTTAGCATTTCAATAAAATCCCTACACAGCATATTAACTACATTTAGAACTAAAAAAAAAGAACATTTCTTTAATCATAATGAACAATGCTACAGGGAGAACCAGGGAAGGTTTTAGCAATACACTCGCCGCCTCTCTCAGTCTTCCCCTAGGTTGTGTCTTAGGAGTGGTGGTTGCTGCGCAAGGCGTAGCGGTCATTTTCCAGTATAATATGATACTGTAATATCTTAAGTGATATTCATGTACAGCAAAGATGATTGAAAGCTGAAAAGGTTGATATTAAAACAAAAAAATATAAAAACTTCTCTTTGGGAACTACAATTTAAAATGGCAACCAGAAGCAGGTGCGCAGCCAGGATCTCGATAATGGGGAGGGACACACGTTGAACCATTGCAACTGTGCAAATTGGGGATTGTGTCATCGAATGAAACTCACTACTATATTTTTATACTTAGATATATTAGGTGCACCTACTATTCTCTTAAATAATGCAGCATTAGACTGTCTAATAAAGAGCAGCAGAGTAAATAATTGGCAATTAGCAGACTAGAAAAAAGAAATATATAAATTAATTGGTAATTAATTGCTGAACTACTGTAGAAAACATGAACATAGAAGCACTTGGGAATGAATTCATAAGAAAACAGAAAACATCTAATAAATTATATAGTATTGGGCTGATTAGCAAGCGATCGTAGATCGTAAGGGCACGTGCCCCCTGTGCCCTCCCCCTTGCTACGCTACTGACCAGACACAACATCTGATTACCATGCTTTGTCCCTTTAACCATTCGCCATATCCTTACAGAATGTTTTAAATTTTATGATACGCGTCATGAGTACTTCCCTATTGATTGATGTGCAAGGTTATTCCTGTCTTGATATACTTGTTGACTCTCCAACATTCCGACTGGAACCTTTGTTGTATTTCTTACTCGATATGGGGCTACTTTCTTACGTATGATTTTCCCGTCTAACGTACGCTGCGATATGACTTATCAGAAATGAAGCGGTGGTAAAATCTCTACTACTACAACAACAACAATGACAATCTGATTGCCAAAATGGCTAAAACAATATTTTGAGAGGCACTGTACAGCACTAAGTTTCATAAATTTTAGTAACTGGCCAAAAAAATAATAGTAAAATTTGGGTGAACGTTACTTTACTGACCCCAGAAACGTTTTCTAGTGAAAATAACCCAAGATCATCGTTTAATTGATATTTCATGCATTACTTCAGTGATATATTCACTGCTGTGGTGTGACTTCACCCGAACTTTCTATCCTGGTCACCAAACACACAAATTTTCACATTGTTAAACGGTACTGATACTAGCGAGATACACTTTCTATATTGGTTGCCAAGCACTCAAGCCCATTAATTTTTGGAATCGTATCAATACTAGCAAAAGTCAACAACAAAATAAGAATTAAAAGAGAAAATTATTGACAGAAAAAAGCCTATCTCAGATAACAAACTTAAGTTTTAATACTACTAATTACTTCAGCATCTGATTTATGATTCACATTTTTATTATTATTCTATAACCAGAATTTTATGTTACTACAGCATTCATTTGTAGAAGGATTACTTTTACACATTTATTTGTCTTGAAAGTTACCTCCTTACCATATATGTATCTCTATTCAGATGAAGGACATATGACAAGTATATTTAGTTTTATTGCAATTATAATAAAGCAAATCCTCACATGATTTTTTATTTTTCATAGGATAGTTGAGACATCGTAATTATATCATCATCATAATTCACCGTATGTCCGTTTGTCTGTCTGTCTGTCTCCTTTTTAAGTCCAAACGGCTGGACCGATTTTCTTGAAACTTGGTGTTAACACCCTTTGGAATCCCTGGAGTGTTTTTACCAACTTTTCTTTTTCAGATCTAGTGTCCCAAAAAAAATGTATCCTAATTTATCCCCCAAAAATTATACGCTAAAACACGAAGCACATAAATTTCAAGATTTTGGCCCATTGGTCTTGAGATGTGAAACTTAAAATTTTGTTCGTTGCTTTCTTTCGTGAATTTGTTGATCTGCTGAATTTTGTGGCTAAAATTTTATAGAAGCGTGGACTGGTGGCCTTTCCTATTGTTAAAGTATACAAGTAAACAAAGTCCCAACACATTTCTATAGAGTTTCATACACTTTTGTGGAATGAAGAAAATCAAGTTGGTCAATAAATTTAGAAAAGAATGGAGCCATCAAAATTTTTAGCTACGCATCGGAAGCCATGATAGGTAAAAAAAAAGTGACAAGTTGTATTTGAAATTTAACTGTTTCGTGAGCTTCAAGTAAAATCTGTGGAGCTGCATTTAAAATTTAAGTGATTCGTGAGCTAATTGTAAATGTTGAACTCTAACTCGCGTAAAAAAATTTAAAAATAATTTTCATTACATTTTAGTGCTTGAATATTGTGTCAAAAAAAATTGGGAATGTTCTGAAACCTTACTCCAGACGAAGAATTTATTATTGGATTCTCTCCAAAACCGGATACATGAAGGAGAAACGAAGAACTTTTACCAACAATGTAGTGTTTCACGAAGTAGTGCCTTGAGTAAAAACAAACAAATTGCTTTGAAATTTTGTCATTTTTAATAATGTTAATCTGCAACAAAATGCATACAAAGTAGGCCATTGGGAATTTTTACATTCACGTCGCATTCTTCTTTGTCAAGAATAAAATATGTTTCCTAAACAACACTCTGGGTTATAATACCAACACATATTAGTATATGATGAAAAGAACCACGAAGGAAAGGAAACACAGAATGGTGCTCAAGCGCTTTCGTCTAATAACATCCTCAGGAACACTGAAGTAAATAAAAAGTTCGAGACTATATATAGGTCACAAAAAATAAGAAATAGAGATGTAAAATTGTGGGAGGAGCATACAAATTTATAAGGAAAAACTACCAATTTTAGGCTCATAGGGAAAAACTACCAATTTTAGCACTTTGCCCTTCTTGTCTAAATCCGTTCTGAACGAATTCAAAACAACAGGATCAAGCGGATTGTATAGATAATGCCTGAATTATATGTAGGTCGCATAAAAACAAAAATAAATATAAATAAACTGAAAAATAAAAATTGTAAGAGAAGCATACAAATTTATAAGGGAAAACTACCAAAGTTTTAGCATTTTGCCCTTCTTTTCTAAATCCGCTCTGAACGAATTCAAAACAACAGGATCAAGCGAAAAAAGACCGTGGCTAATGTTAAAATTATTTGTAAGTTGAATAATAGCAGACTCAAGAATATTTCTATTAACAATGTTGCTAGAGTGAAACAAAATTGAAGCATTATTCCAATCATTACAGTGGGATAACTCTGACAAATGGACGAAAAGGGCACTGGACAACTGTCCCGTTCTAACGGAATATTGATGTTGTTTTACACTCGTGTGCAAATCCTTTCCCGTCTGACCAATGTAAAAGGAATCACATTTTTTACAACCAATTTTATAGATAATGCCTGAATTATTGGTCGGGTTATTTTTTACTATGATATTTTTCACAATATTGTTATATGAAAATGCTATCATACATTAATATTCAAAAGTTTAAGTACATTAGCAATGCCTAAAAAGTCTGTGATAAATGGAAGTACTAAAATATTCTTTGACAAAGTGCGAGGGTTATTATTCAAGCGATAGAAGGTTCGTTTTGCCTTATTAAGACAAGATTCCATAAACGCAGGTGGGTAGCACAGATCACTTCCAATACCATTAATATTTTCTAATTCGACATCGATGTATTCCGGACTGGCGGTCCTAAGAGCGCGGAGAAACATTGAAGAAAATATGGCCTTCTTAATGGGGGTGTCATGTCCAGAGTAAAAGTGTACGTAGGACAAATTGTTTGCTTTTTTCCGATAAATACTAAACTTAAAACTTGGGCTTTCCCTATGTACACGCACATCCAAAAACGGGATTGAGTTGTCTTGTTCCACTTCTAAAGTAAACTTAATGGAGGGGACTTGATCATTTAACTGAAGGAGGAAGTCATCCAGGTCACGATTCATGGGCCAGATACACAAAATATCGTTGACGTACCGCAACCATGGAATGCCAACCCCCAGGATTCTCGGAATGTAAGTAATTTCGAAAAACTCCATATAAATATTGGAGAGGAGGGGCGACAAGGGATAATTACCCATGGCCAACTCAAAAACCTGTTGATAATACTCGCTAATGAAAGTGAATTTACACTCTTTGATGCAAAGTTTAATGAGTTCCAAAACGATGTGTGTAGGTAGTGGCAGGTCATACTTATGTAATTCTCGGGAGAGAAAGTCAAGCATATCGTCAATCGGCACTTTTGTAAACAATGAACAAACGTCAAACCTGATCAATCTATCGTTGGTTTCAGTGTGTACATTATTCAATTTTTCAGTAAGATCCATGGAATTTTTTACATGTGAATCAGAGATAGTTCCGAGAAAGGGGGACAAGACTTTGACAAGCCATTTGGAGAGTTTATAGGTAATAGAACCTACAGAGCTAACGGTCTTATTAAAACTTACAAACATGGCAACCCTATGCGTCCTATTATTAGCTCTGTGGGCTCTATTATTCAACTTACAAATAATTTTAACATTAGCCAGGGTCTTTTTTCCCTTGATCCTGTTGTTTTGAATTCGTTCACAACGGATTTAGAAAAGAAGGGCAAAGTGCTAAAACTTTGGTAGTTTTCTCTTATAAATTTGTATGCTCCTCATACAATTTTTATTTTTCAATTTGTTTATATTTATTTTTATTTTTTTTTATTTTTGTGACCTATATATAATTCAGGCATTATCTATACAATCCGCTTGATCCTTTTGTTTTGAATTCGTTCAGAACGGATTTAGACAGGCAGGGCAAAGTGCTAAAATTGGTAGTTTTTCCTTATGAGCCTAAAATTGGTAGTTTTTCCTTATAAATTTGTATGCTCCTCCCACAATTTTATATTTCTCTTTCTTATTTTTTGTGACCTATATATAGTCTCGAACTTTTTATTTACTTCAGTGTTCCTGAGGATGTCATTAAACGAAAGCGCTTGAGCACTATTCTGTTTCCTTTCCTTCGTGGTTCTTTTCATCATAAATATTTTTCACGTGTTACTTTCGTGAAATAATTTTTATATTAGTAAATATGTATTGCTTGAAAGGTAAAAACAGCCTTCGCAGGAACTAGCAAAACATCACTTCCGTAGGGCGGTGATTTTTTGCTAGTTATTATAAAACAGACGCTCTTAGTCATGGGAAATGAAAATAACAGGCATCATTTTTTTATTTCTTTGTTGAAAAGATGCAAGGAATATATGAGTAGAATGAAAAGTAGGAGAGATGGAGGAAATAAATGGGGAAGAAGGGAATTGAGTGAAATGATTGAGCCAATATTTGATTTTAAGTTAATATAAGATACAAAGTGATCTATACTGCGTAAATTACTCAAAAGGAAAAATTAAAAGGAAATATACATATATCCATACATTGTCTTGAAACCTATTTCACATTCTTCATGGGGTCGGCACGACGCTTGAATTCGAGACCAAAGCCACTCAGATTAATTACACACAAAGAAACAGAGCTCACCTCCAGGAATAAAGTATTACCTCGACCATAGAATCCAGTGTTGTCTTTCATGACAAAGCTGGGTGTATACCTCTAGAGTTTGTTAGGTGAGATCAGTCTCCATTTACACACTTCACAAGCCGCTTCCACTCTTCTGTTTCTTATTAACTCTAGACAGTCTAGGGTTAATTCATTTACAGTACATGCACTCCACGTTTACTCACACATTTACTAATTGTATCCTTCCATCTTTTACGTGGCATCCACACTCTAAAATCTAAATGGTACTAGACGTTTGGTTATATGCTGTATATGTGAAACATCTATTCAACATTTCATTATGAACTTAGCTTTCTGAAATGAATAGTAGCTATTTTGAAATGTTTACTAGATAAATGTTTCAGATATATGAAGGGGTAGAAATTAAATATTTAATTTGTATAAACCAGTAAGTTCGGTTTCTATTCTTTCCACCAGGACGCATGCGCACTATGGTTGAAAATATTTTGAAATTGTGACGCAGTTTATTTAGTGTTCGTACTTACAGTATACGTTATTTCAAAACAATTATTATATTTGTGCATTTATTCATTTATTCCATGTACGCTTAAGCCTTCTAAATGACTTTCCTACATTCATTTATTTGATTTATTTGGTTAGGCCTTGGCAGCAGTGGCGTACTAAGGGGGGTGGGAGGGGGCGGTCCTCCCCGGGTGACAGCCAGGAGGGGGGGTGCCATCGGGAGAGTTGAAATACCAGTACAAGTTTTCAAACCAAATGAAAAATTCGCCAAAGTAAGAAAAAAAATAAAAAATGTTCAAACTATTACAACAGCTTAATGTTAATTTCCACTATACAGGGTGGGCCGTAAGTTTCCATACATAGGAAAAATTAAACGTTTGTTTTTATGTTTCAGATACCCTAAGAATATGCGTTTGACGTAAGATCTTGTTTACTGATGAAGCAAATTTTTACGTCAATGGAGAGGTTAATCGGCAAAACATACGTTATTGGAGTAATGCTAACCCTAACTGGCTGAGTCCGACGAAGATGCAAGGTGCCGGTAAAGTGATGGTGTGGGCCGGGACATGGGGTGACAGAATTATTGGACCAATTTTTGTCAGTGGAAATCTTAATGCCGAAAGGTATCTTAACATGTTGCAAGAAGAGATTTTCCCATCCCTGCTAAACGAGGAAGGTAACTTCCCAGTTTACTTCCAGCAAGATGGAGCTCCACCTCATTATGGTCTTCACGTGCGTCGGTATTTGGATCAGCAGTTTCCGGATGCTTGGATTGGTCGGCGTGGTCCTGTGGAGTGGCCTCCCAGATCCCCAGATCTCACCCCCCTTGATTTCTATCTTTGGGGGCACTTGAAGGCCATGGTGTATCAGGAAAAGATACGAGACATAAATCATCTAAAGGAACGTATCACCAACGCCATTACAAGCATAACGTCAATTGTGCTAATGCGTGTTCATCAACAGTGGGGAACACGTATTGAAATGTGTTTTCAAAACAATGGCAACCATGTAGAGCATATTATATAAATAAAAATGGTTGTCCATAAAAAAATGTTTATTTTTCCTATGTATGGAAACTTACGGCCCACCCTGTAGAATAAATTGTTATTTTTATTGGCAATACAAAATTTACAAACGAAAAATTAAATATTTGATAAAAATTACATCGAAAGGCGAACTTCCAATTTGCTTATGACAGTACTGTACTGTTTGAAAATCTACTTGCAAGCATAATATATTTTTCTGTGTTTAAATTTTTAAATTATTTATGGGGGGTGCCAAAGGAAGGATCCGCCCCTGGTGCAAAATACTTTAGTTACGCCCCTGCTTGGCAGTAAAGTCTTTCAAGATTAAGAACCAGCCTGTGACCCTGAGCCTAGGTCTCTTGATATACAGTAGCCCTACACTAGGTTCAATCTCTAAGTTATGCAGCCTATACTTGAGAAAGAAAGGGTTCTGGCTAGAACAACCAAAATGAATCCAGAACTGGGAAGTAAAATATTTGAGGGAAATTTACCTGAACTAGATATGTACTCGTACAACAGTGTTCACTTGAAAAGCATCGATTAAGAGGAGAATTAATTCGAATATTTAAAACTGATAAATGGCTTTGATAATGTAAATTACAAGAAGTTATTCCATAGGAATAGATTCAATTACAAGAAAAAATGGATATAAATTGAAAGTCAAAAGTTTTTAAGATTAATACTGTGAAGCAATTTTTTTTATATAAACTTAAACTTATACTTAAATTTAAACTCCTTAAACTTTTATGCATTAGACATTTCATTGTTAGACGACTCATTAAACATTTCATTAGACATTTCAGATTAGTCTTTTCAATTGTTTAAAAATTGGGACAATTTAGCCCTTTCAATTGACTTAATGAAACGTCCAACGAACTGTTTAACTGATGTAAAATGTCTGATGCTTTCGACATTTGAAAATTCAGAAAATTGGGACAATGAAACGTCTACTTCTATTGAGAGTGGACAGAAAACTGTGAGTGACTGGCGACGATTTGTTACACTAACTCATTTCAAAATTTACATTCTTTAAATTATTGTGCAGTTTCCTTATTTCCGAGCGTTCAGATCCCAAAGTTCCTCTAAAAATGAATTCTCATCTCTTGCTTCATTTCCAGTGGAACTATTTTCCAGAGGACCAACATCTTCTTCAGAATATTTATATACAACCCGAACCACTTTTTTGATCGAAAAATATTTCGTGATAGAACCAGTCTGTATCCATTTTTGATGTTCATAGTGTTGGGGTTTCGATGTTCGGGCTGCACCATTTCTTGGTTCGTGCCGTTATTGTTGAAAGTTCTGGTTCTTCATAAAGCGTGATCCTTTACTTTGATACTTCTGTCTTGAGCCTTGTTTGTATCCAGATTCCTCACAATTCATACAGTATGAAGCGTTCTTGCAGTACTTCATTAAATGGCCTAACTGGTTTCAGTTGTAGCATCTTCGAGATAAAAGAGTGCTCGTAGAGTTCTTCCATTGTAGTGTTCTAACTTGCGACTGTTTGAGCGGGTTTGAGCGGGTTTATGTTTGTCTAACATTGAGTTCGGAGCTATCAATGCACGACTGCTTTATTTTGTTCAAGGAGATCACTAGAAACACATCAATTAAATTTACTGCTGATCCGTCAGTCGAATCAGTGAAAACAAAAAAAGAAATCACCAGCCAATTTCCTTACAGAGAAATTACCGTTACGATATTTATAAAAATAGCTGACGAGATCTGGCAACCCAGACAAGAATCTATCGTCGAGAGCACGTATACAACTGGAGGCGTTGGCATATCGGTTCAAGGTGAAGCGTTAATGTCCTTTGGCGCAGGTACTCTGTCCTACATCCGGTTTACGATGTGGGGTAAAGATGGTAAAAGAGGCACCTCTCCTTCAAAAAATGTCAACCCAGAAAAGGATAAAGCGTACCGCTGTCAAATATGTCAGTTTTCAAAACGACGACGATGTCACGCACTAAAGATCGGTGAAACAGGATCCTCGGTCAACGAGTCCTGATTTTCGAAGTAACCATGGATTCACTTTTGCCGCATCCGGGCGTCCTCCACTACGTCAGAGTGAAGTTGATGCAATCAATGAGATGAGGAGCCTCCAGTGTGGATCTTGAATCTTTGAATCCTTAAATATCTCGGTCTGGGAAACCTCCAATTATGTTTATCGATCTCGGTGAGATCTTCAGTTATGTTCTCTACATTTTTCAGTGAGCTTTAACTTGTTTTTATTTTCTTTCACTGTGAACTCTGACCCTTTGCTCCAACTCGGGGATTTAACAAGCTTTCTTGGAAGTGAAATGAGGTTTCAGCCTTCGTTGCCGATGCTTCTCATCACTTACTCACCTTGTTCAGAACGTCACAACTTTCAGTAAATTGTTTATAGTGCAGCTTATGAAACACGCAGCTACATATATACATATATATGCGATGACTTTCACAATTAAACACGTGAAATGAATGAATGATGCAAACCCATATTATTTGCATTATTGCATTATTTGCATTATATATATATATATATATATATATATATATAATGTGAGACAAATGAACAATATTTATGAGATAACAATAAGAAAAAAAGTTATATCGTTCAATCTTCACTTAATCAAGCAAAATCAAATAATATTCAATTGAAATGGGTCGTTCACAAATATTAGCAAAAAACGTACAGCGAGGTGTTTACGTGCCACACGGCTCAGACCAACAATCTATCGAAACACCAAAAGGAATATATCTTTTATATTGTCAAAACAAAAGCAAACAAAGAAAATAAAAAGCAAAAATCTTCTATTTTCTTTTTCGTATCTTCAAATGCTGAAAATACATTTTGAGATCAGCAGAAATGAGAATCTTAATTTGATGTTGTTGGACGATGGACTTTTGTATTATATAAAATTAATGCATAATATATACCAAATTTATATAAAATTTAACATAGGATTATATGAAAACATACGACACAAAAGAGCAAGGAAAAATTAGTTCAGAACGTAAACTAAATGTTGATGGCCAACTTCCTTGTTATTTTTTATGTTATCTTTAAATTCATTTTTTATGTTGACGAAATGAATTTATTTCTTTGTTTTAACTTAGGCAGCAGAACATATATATATATATATATATATATATATATATATATATATATATATATATATATATATATACACAGTACTGTGCAAAAGTTAGAGACCACTGTCGATCTGATAACTATTAGATAATCTGTTGTATAAAAATTGGTTTTGATACTAAAATACATATTAACTAGACCCTCTGGTTCATATTAACGTATAACTAAGTTATTACTTAAGTGTATAAAGTTGTATAAGCTGGATGACCCTTTAGTTTTTATAAATTGGACTTGAGGATTGATTCATTATATTACTTATAACGCATGTGTTTAAAGATCTAGCGAACTATTACTGATGGATCTGCAGTAAATGCTCCTAAGCTATTGTTATATCATTATTTACAATTAAAAGTATTGATATATTCACTTAAATTCTGCAAAACAAATTTATCCAAAACGTTTCTCATTATAATCCTAACTCATGCTGTTTTTTTCTTTCACAGGCTTAAGAAATGACAAAAAGTACAATTTCTGATGAGATTAGATATAAAATAATACATTTGCATGGTGAGGGACTGAGTCAAAGAAAAATAAGTGAATCTACAGGGTTTCCAAAACTGGTGTACAAAAAATCTTGGCTCGTCACAGCTTAAATGGAACCCCAGCTGATCGCCTAGATCAGGGAGGCCCTCTAAGCTCTCTCCATCTGATCTACAATATCTAAAGATTACTTCCCTTCGAGACAGACGCAAATCCAGCACTTCACTTGCAGCAGATCTCGAAAAAACAATAGGTGTCTCAGTTGATCCCTTTACTGTATGAAGGAAACTTAACTCAGTAGTATATTATTGTGTACCGCTCGCGCCTTCTTTCAAGAGAGTAGAGTTCCAGGGATTGTAGTCGAAACCAGTAGTCTTCACCTTCCGTTTCCTCTATCTTAGACGTAAAAGTCCTTTGCATAGCTTCAATGCTCGCAATGTCTCTTTTTCTGTGTGGGCTTGTGAGTACTGAGCAATACTCAATTATTGGTAGGACTAGACTCTTCCATAATTTGAGCATGATGTTTGCTTTTCTGCTGCGGAAGCTCCTCCAGATGATTCCCATTATTTTTCTATCCGTTGTGATTTTGATTTTATAGTGCTCCCTGAATTCTGCAATCTGACGACATTATTACTCCAAGATCCCTGACTTGTGGATTTGGTGTTATCTGTTTGGCTTGCGGAGTTTTGTACCCTTTTTTCTGTAGCTCTTTGTTATTATCATATCTTAGAAGTTGAAATTTCTCTTCGTTGAACTTCATATTGTTGTCTTCTGCCCACTGGAATAATGTTTCAATGTCGTTTTGTAGTTTTCTTATGTCACCTTCGTTCAATATTTCCTTACATATCTTTGTATCATCTGCTAATCATGATACAATACTGTCCTTAATATCTGCATCAATATCTGCAATCATTATTATGAACAGCAAGGGAGCTAATACTGTCCCTTGTGGGACAGAGCTCACGACTTCCGAGACTTCCGATTTAACTCCGTTTACCACCACTCTTTGCGTTCTTTGCGTCAAGAAATTAAATATCCACCTTCCTAGCTTTCCAATAATTCCTGTATCCTTAAGTTTGTGTGCTATGATTCCATGGTCACATTTATCGAAGGCTTTAGCAAAGTCAGTATATATCACATCAATGTTTTGTCCTCGACACAATGCTCCTAATATTTTCTCCTGGTGGTCTAGTAGCTGTGACAGGCATGTTCTACCCGCCCTGAAGCCATGTTGATTTGGGGTGTGTATATATATATATATATATATATATATATATATATATATATATATATTTTTTTTTTATAAAGTTCGGGAAGAACCGATTCGCCTCTATTTAAAAGGGCATATCTCGGCCGGAAAAACAAAGAAAAAGTGAGAGGAAAGACAGAGGAAAAAGAAAGGGTAGAGGGGACAGTTGAAGTGGAAAAAGACCAAGGATGACAAGGACTGCAGGGTCGAGCCCCATCATCCTTGGGTGCTAGGGCCGGATATATATATATATATATTGTGTGTGTGTGTGTGTGTGTGTGATCAGTCCAGCTTAATGTGTTTTTGACAAATAGGGTACAGTATCGGACTTTGCTCGAACCCTTCTGCAGCACCCCGCCTCATCTGGTGGATTTGATAGAGGAACGAATTATCTTCTACTCTCATTTAGAATGATACTTTTTTGAGGGAATTTTTGCAAAGATAGTAAGGTCGGGGTTTCGACTCCCACTGCTTTTGTGTCCTACAGCTTTATGCGTAACTTGAATCACCTAAGGGTCGTTACATCATCTAAACATAAAGATATTTGGGAGAAAAAGTTGTATTCTGAATAATGAAAAGTGGTATTGCGTTACGTATGGAAGCCTTGTAAGTTGTCAGTTCGTTGACCCTCTGTTACTGCTTTGCAAAGGAAAAACCGCGTAAGTTACAATTTGGTCAAAATTTTGTTCAGACCATGATGGGGTCAGTAAACCATTTCTACATATCTATGAGAAGGAAGAAGCGCGCAAGTCCAGTTTATATTGGTTAAATCAATGAAAAATGTGAGTCCATTTCCACTAAATCGCATCTCTTTCAATGAAAAGAACGTGTAAGAGCCAAATTTGCTAAATAGAGTATACTGTATATGCGTAATGATAATATGATTTGTGCTCTAAAAATTGCTCTAATTGCTCCAAATATTGCCCCAATGCAATATTATGCATTGGTAAAATTAGTGCAAAAAAAATTAATTGCTGATGTTTTCAACGCTAAACATTGAAAGGCATTTTCTCAAAACTACAGCCAGTGGACTTACGCGTTTCTTCCTTTTTACGGTAGTATAATAAATTTAGGGCGGGTCGTACTCAGGTGACAACATGAATCTGAAGGAAATCCTACCATCAGGGGTGTCTAAATTATGTGTTTTTACATGGGGAATTCAAATATGAGCTTATTTTTTGGATAGGATAACGCTAACCTACATCATTTTGTATTTCTAAATTGCCAATTTTACCCTTTTGAACCCCTTTATAATATATTAAAAGATATAAGGTAAATCATTTATATTGACAAGGCCAAATCAACTTTACATATATTTATTAATAGGTGAACTGCATGTATATCACTGGATATAATTACAAAGATCATTCTCCTGACATCTTGAACTTTGCCAGGTTGCAAATCCTGCTTTGACACAGACTTGGACATCAGCTTCCTGCTGGTCTCCTGAGCCCTGATCCCTCCATCCCTCTTTTCCTGTGAGAAGTACTTAGCAGAAGCCTCAGTCACCATTTTAACAACCCTCTCAATGCTTTGTGTGTGGCAAGGCCAGTTGCGCACCTCCATGGGGGTGTTGATGAAGTTTTTCACCTCTGAGGTGCTTAGAGAGCAGGTGAGAGGTGGCTCTGACACACCTTCTGACCAGCTGATCAAGTCACCGATGCTGGAAGCATCACAATTGATGTCAGGTGTCCTTCTGCTCCTAACAGAGGAGTCCCCCAGCTGAGTGTCCGGGTCCCCCTCTCCCCTGATGGCCAGGATTCTCTCCACCCCTTCAATCCTCTCCTTCTGATCCTCAGAGCAGAGTAGTGTTTGGAGGATGACTTCACTGGGCATACCAAGCAGATCTTCTCACAGTTGGCATCACAATATCCAGCACCTCCTTTCTCTGGGACTTGAGGCAGTCCAGCTGAAAGAGGATGTGCCTAGGCCCTTCGATCCAGGAGTGCTTGACCTTCACGTTGAACCAACATGGGTAATACACTCCAATGATGAATTCCACAATGAATTGCAGAATCTTCAGGTTCTTTCTTTTAAGTCCGTGCTTTGACACCAGAGCCTGAGAAGTCTGTTCGCTGTGGTGAGCCAGCGGCTGTGGTTTACTGGTCCTATCTCTAACAGAGCCAGCCCTGCAGGAAGTACTCCATCCCTGACTGCACAGACAATTTTATAGCCATAGTATTGATCAGTTGAGAGATCTTGAATGACCTTGTCAGGAAGCTTGATCAGTGGAGGGCCAACAGAGATTCGGGTGAAGTTTGAATTGATATCAAAGTCTGTAGCAGAATCAAGGAGCTTTCCTATTGGCCAGGATAATTTTTTGTCTGACAGAGTAGGGCCATCAAGGTCAACAATGAGATGGCGCAGGGGAAGTTCAACAGTGTGCAGGTTGCACACCAACCAGACCCTTTCTCCCCAGGTGCAGCTCCAGCTTCCGCATTACTCCAGCTTTCACACCAGTGTTGACATTTGTTGAGTCTCCTCCAATGGCCAACAAGGTCTTATCATAACCCCTCTCTTTCAGCCAGGCAAACAGGACCTTAGCAATCTTCTCCGCATGTGACTCCTCTTTAGTTGCTTTCTCTGGGGTAAAGTGAACAGATAGTAGCTGCCAGGCTCACTAACAACACTATAGTGTTCTTCCTTGATCTTTGCGGGAAAAGATTGGTCACTGCCCTCAGCTTCCATCATCACATTGGTCAGGTCAATCCGCCCATCAAAGAGGATGCAAGAGATCCCCCCCTCCTCCCTGCACTTCTTCTCGAACTGTTCCCCCAGCTCTCTCATCAACTTCTCCTGTGCTCTCTTGACCTTGCTCTTATCAATCACTTTACTTGTATTGTCTTCTGTGATGATAACAAAAAATTATCAGTAGATAATCACTAAATCTATCCCCTCACTGCAAGCCGAGGTGGTAAAATAGCTTCATAAATCATGAGTCACTTCAAATATTTCACAAAACGTTTTAGAATGTTCTGAAACGTTACATTCTAGCCTCTGAGAAAGGTGGCTCAGAAAATGGCCTTATGCGCGCCAGAAAACCGTCAAAATATTCATATACCAAACTGTATGATAATTACAATTAAGTGGAATGGCACACCTTTTTATTTGAGTATTTAAATATTATTATTATTATATGAATTACATTATATGTGTTTATATGAATTAGTTAGAACAATGCTCTTGAGAGATAACGTGAGCAGCCATGATAGAAAACGTGAGAAGACATATTCTGGGGTAACTACAATAGTAAAATAATCAACAATTTAATAATAATCAACTGCAAAATGATGTAGGTTAGGGTTATCAGAATTAAATATTTTCTTCAGAATTGTGTTCTATACACCAAAATATGTCATTTGAACACCCCTCTCCATTGATTTAAAAAAAATGCATAGTATGACCCGCCCTAGTATAATATACTTGTGACCGATCCTGCCAGATGGTCGTACCCTCAATGGTATTATTCTGGTGACAGAATGATGTTGTACAATGTACTTGTACTGTATTTTGGACAATAATTTATTTATTTATTTATTTATATACTCGGATATAACTCCTGAGTAGAAGGCGAGGGTACATTTATCCTGTCATCTTTTCTCATTCATTTTTCTTTTATTTTAAATATTGTTTTGAGGCACAATAAAGAAAAATCGAATTATGTTAAAAAATCAAACTTAATTTCCTATACATAAATGAGAGAGAGAGAGAGAGAGAGAGACGTCAACATTCCAGTGTCTTAAGTTTATTTTACCCTTAATATAATTATTATGTATAAAAGAAAGAGGAAGAAGTAGCCAAATTACATTCCCGTGAAATTTTCTTACGTGAACTGTCCGTGAAAAAAATAAAATGTACAAAGAATAAACAGAATATCACCAATTTCATAATTTTTATACTTTTTAGAAGTTTATGTTTCTGCGCGAACTTTTTTCCATATAGTGTTATAATGATGACGTTACTGATACGATTTGTTTACTCTTTCATTGTTTGAGGTTTGAAATTAAAATAAATTAATAGATTCAAATAATATTAAGAGCTATTTAAATGGTGTTCTATATTAAATTTATAATTCGGATATAAACTCTGTTTGCTCGTGTTTTTGTGATCTAAAATAGAACGCATTTCTCCAATCGTTAAAATCTTTCTACAGGGAGCGAAAAGCCCTTGTGCACCTGCAAGAAGTGTAGTGAACCCGTACCTGCACTGTGTTGGAACTGAACAGGTACACAGGGACTTTTCGCTCACCCTGTATTTACTTCGTAATACCGTGTCGGTATCACTTAATAATATCATTTAAATAGATTTTTTAACTAGTGCGACACTATTGTGGGTAAAGTTCAGCGCTTCTTCCCTCCTGTATCCTTTGTGGTCCTAAACAATAAACCACGAGTCATTATTTAAGAAAACAAAAAAAAAAATTTTCGATTGAATTATAGCGAATATAATTAAACCTGCAAGAATGCAACTAAAACTCTATAATCTCGTGAAGAGTCTTTCTTCATGGCTGGTTTAATCAGGTTGATGAGTTTTTAGTTGACAGAGTTCACTTACGAAAAATAAGTTGAAAGTGTTGAACAGAGGTATATTGAGTAAATTGACAAGAATTATCATATCTTTTGTTTTCCCTTAAAGATTTTAAAGGAACCCTTATCTTGCTATATGATATACTGTACATACCGGGTGATTACACATGATCTTCCCTATTTTAAACATTTTTTATGAAAAAACTAACAAAGCTACAGCGAAAAGCAAGATATACAAATAAAGAATCTTTCAGGGAAATTTTATATGTAATACTGAACACTCAGAGCAGCCCTGAAGTTAACGTGTTTTGTGCTCTTACTGCTGAGAAAGTGTACGGTTCATTCTTCTTTGCTGAACAAACAATTAACGGTATCATTTACTGCGATATGCTACAGCTGTGGCTGATGCCTCAGCTGCTAGAGGTAAAAGCTGGTGTGTGGTTTCAGCAGGATGGTGCGCCACCCCATTTCCACAATGAGGTTACAACATTGCTGAATGAGCAATTGCCTGATCGTTGGCTCAGGCGTGGGGGTCCCATTCCTTGGCCGGTTCGTTCGCCCCCTTGATTGCTTCCTCCGGGGCTATGTCAAAAATGAAGTTTTTGTTCCACCAATGGCAACAACTTTGGAACATTGAAGAAAAGGATACGTGAGGCTGTTAGAAAAGTTCAGTATGATATACTACAAAATGTACGGAGGGAAACAGAATACCGCTTTGATGTCTAAAGAGCCACAAAAGGAGCTCATATTTAACTTCAATAGCTTGTAAATAAAATTTTTTGAGTTCTTCCTTATTTGTATATTTTGCTTTTCGCTGTAGCTTTGTTAGTTTTTTCATAATAAATGTTTAAAATCGGGAAGATCATTTGTAATCACCCGGTACCTTAAAATATTGAATCGTATGTTAACCTTAATTAAATAAATGAAATGGTTTAACTCTGAAAGCTCTTTCGCGAGTTTCCATTATATTTTGTAAGAAACTGTCTCCTAATTTACACAATATACACACATACCACCTATATGCTTCACGTAACAGACTTGTGTTTATAGCGTTGAAATTATGTTTAATAATAATAATAATAATAATAATAATAATAATAATAATAATCTTTATTCAGAAACAACACATTAGTTTAATTTTGTATTTTTAGTGACAAGTAGTTTAATTAAAGTATTTTTATCTGCATATACCGTTGGGAAGCATGGCAGCTTTTCAGGCAAAAATCTTGGAGATTCATTTCAATTTTTACAAAGGAAAATAAGAAATATAAATAGAATTAGTGGAAAATAAAATAAAGTTGCATTTAGTTAATTCTGTCATTACAAATTAAAATTGAGATAATCTTCGAAATAATAAAAAAAAGAAATGATAAACAATACGGTATAATAATAGAAATAATAATAGAAATACTAATAGAAATAATAGAAAATAAGAAATGATAACCAATACGGTAAACAGAACATGTTGAAATACCAATAATAATTAATTTCTATCATTACGAATGAGCAATGATGATACAATCTTAAAGTTATAAAAATACAGATAAATGGGGCACATTATAACTATGGCGTAATATAATGAAAACTTTCAACATATGATTTATGTAACTTGTGACTGAACGCGATTTAAGATTGTGAATTTTGCATATACTGCATAATAGATGATTTTCTTTGTGTAGTATATTTACAAGTTGCAATATATATACTCGTACACATACATATACATTAAGAGGCGTTACTGAAGTGTTTCTTTAATGATTTGCGAAACGAAATTAATGATGGTACTTCTCTGACATTTATAGGTATAGCGTTCTAGTTATCTGCCCCTTTCTATGAGAGAGCATTTCCTGCAATTTGCAATGAATAATTTGGTTTATGTATGAAATCATTGGGAAGCCTTGTATTATGATTATGGTCGGTCTGATGGAGGTAATCACCCTGTGAATGGGCAAAGTATAGTTTCTATTATTAGTAATTTTGTACGTATTGATACCGACAGTAAGTTTATACAAGTTATTTAGTTTTAGAATATTTAAATTTTTGAACAATGGAAAGGTATGAGAGTGTTTTTATCATTGTTTGAGGGAGTTCGTGAGCACTTTTATGGATTACTTCTGGCAGATATCGTATATAATACTTTGTACTACCCCAATGTGTGATTCCATATTGTAAATGTGGATGAATAAATGAGTAATACAGTGTGAGGAGAGTATTTTGGGGAGTTGTTTTTTTGTTTGAATTTTATGTACAGAAATATACATATTTTCGATTTGATATGTTGTGTTTGGAAATTTAATTTGTCATCTGACTTGATGCCAAGAACTTTAATTTACTTTTGCAAGAAGTGTGTGTGATTACAGGTTTTTTAGTTATAATCATATATGATTTATTTTGTCAAGTTCAGTAAAAGCGTATTTGCACACATCCCTTTATAGACACGATCTAATTGCCTGTTCACTTCATTCATTAGGGAGTTGATATCGTGGTATGTAAGGGTGGGTGTTGTATCGTCTCTGCATACTGAATACAGTTTAATGTTGTTGAGCGATAAAAATCATTTACATGCATTAAGAAAGTAAAGGTCCAAGAATAAATCCTTGTGGAACCCCAATTTCAATACAGCATATTCTGATGAAATGTCATTTACTTTAACATACTGGTGACGATTATAGAGATATGACCTAAACCAATTTAGCATATTTCCCCTTATGTTATATGTGTTTAATTTATCTAGTAAGATATCATGTGAGAACGTGTCAAAGGCTTTCGATAGGTCGAGGAAAACCAAGTTTGTGTTTTTGTATATAGTTTAGGTTTTTATAGATATTTTCTAATAGCATGTTGAGAGCGTCTTCTGTGGTGAGGCCTTCTCTAAATCCAAATTGCGTTTTTGCTAGGATGTCATATTTAGCTAAGAATTTGATTAGTCTATTGTATACGATTCTTTCAAATACTGTACTTAAAGTTGGTAATATGGTAATTGGATGGAGAATCAGAGCTGCCTGATTTGAACGGGACAAACAGTGGCCTATCTTCAGGTAATCATGGAATACACCTTACATTATTGATTCATTCATAAGTCTTGTGAGGGTTGCTATATCATTTGATATTAGTTTATACGAGTATTTACTAAGTAGTTTTACTGAAATTAAACTGATAGCAGCGCTTTTATTTTTTAAGTTTTTTGATGTGGTTCAGGTTTCGTTTGGCAGAAGTGGTTCAAAGAAGATTTATTTGGTGTGAGTTGTGGCATATATTGTTGGTAGTGACTCGATAAATTTGGAATGGCTGCTGTCGTGTTGCTTCTTATTTTAGAAAAGAAATTGTATAATAAATTAGCCACATCTTTGCGATGTTTGAAATGTTTTTTAAATGTTTAACTTCTTCGTAACAGTAAAGGTTATATTGGTGAGTACGTAAAAACATCCGTGCATAGACAGAAAAAAATATATTCATGACATATTCCATTTCGTTGGATTTCATTCATAATTATGAATTTATTATTACAGTTCATAGTACAGTACTTCACTTGCCATTCAATGTATTTTTCCTAAATACAGGGTGTACATAAAGTCAGGATCTATTTTTGTGAAGCACTTGGAAATTATATGGAATTCAATCATAAAATGATAAAATGGTAACATTTATTAAATAATTAAGAGTAGGATTCGACGTGACGCCCATCAGTATCCCTGCACAGCTCAAATCGTTCCGCAGCATTTCTAAACACATTCTGGAGCATTTGCGGGGTTATGTTATCTGCAGCAGTCCGTATACGTGTACGTAAGTTTTCAAGACTCGTAATCTTCGTCTGATAGACGTGCGATTTGATAAAGCCCCAATGCAAAGAAATCTAAAGGGGTTAAATCTGGTGATCTCGCTGGCCAAGGTCTGTTGCTTCCGCGTCCGATCCAGCGATTTGGAAAACGTCCATTTAGATAATCCTGAACAATTTTGGCATAGTGACAAGGAGCACCATCATGTTCATAGACGACGGGGATAGGATTGTTCAGGATTATCTAAATGGCCGTTTTCCAAATCGCTGGATCGGACGCGGAAGCAACAGACCTTGGCCAGCGAGATCACCAGATTTAACCCCTTTAGATTTCTTTGCATGGGGCTTTATCAAATCGCACGTCTATCAGACGAAGATTACGAGTCTTGAAAACTTACGTACACGTATACGGACTGCTGCAGATAACAACCCAGTAAATGCTCCAGAATGTGTTTAGAAATGCTGCGGAACGATTTGAGCTGTGCACGGATACTGATGGGCGTCACGTCGAATCCTACTCTTAATTATTTAATAAATGTTACCACTTTATCATTTTATGATTGAATTCCATATAATTTCCAAGTGCTTCACAAAAGTAGATCCTGACTTTATGTACACCCTGTAAATATACAGTGTTAGAATAATTTTGTTGAATTTGATAGAGTATTAAAGGTGAACGGGATTTTCAAACAAAATGCTTTAAAAAAGTGAGAGATACAATATATATATAGTTCATTCCCATATATATATGCGAGTGTGTATATAAGTTAGAGAGAGAGAGAGAGAGAGAGAGAGAGAGAGAGAGAGAGAGAGAGAGAGGAATTTTGGCGTTCATAAAGTTTAATATGCGCATAGTAGCCTCTGTGTTTTAATGTACAAATTTGATGTACAAATTTGATGCTTCCTTGATGGTTAGTTTTTGTTCTTCTTTATACATTCTTACCTGTAAAACTGTTCTGTCGCGAACACTGTTTTACACGTTTTAACATTGTTTTAACTAAACTTCGTTTTCCTGACAAAAGTGAAAATTTCGCATTCCGACACGTACAGGGTAGGGATGGAAAATAACCGAAAAGTGTAAAACCGGTTTTCACCGTCGCTATATTCTTAAAGCCGATTTTTACCGGTTTTCACCGATGGGATTCTGTATGCTTTTTAGGGAGGTAAATGATCAAAATATTAAACAGAAATAAGGTTTTAATTGATTCAATCAAGTATGTGTAACATTTGAATTAAAAAGTTTATTATCGAACTTGATTTTTGAAATAACACTTGAGAAAACAAAGAGCATTAAGTGTCTGATCTGACATTCTTGATCGAATCTTTGTGACGAATAAACCAGCCGCTGAAAACACTCTCTCGGACTCTACGCTGGTGGTTTTTATTGTAAGCAACGCCTCGTACATTCGATCCAAATTTTCGCTTCTATTCAAAGTAGCTTCAAAATATTTGAATTCATTGTTTACGTCAAAGGTCTCAGAAGAATCTTTCTTGGGTTTCATTTTTAGTTTGTTCATCTCACACATGTACTCGTTCATAAGTTGATCGTCATCATTTACTTCACGACCTGAGCTGCATTGTGAATCTTCGAGTTTCGAAGCAATTGATTGGACTTGGTCGTCTGTTTCTGAAATCTGGCAAGCTTCTGGAAAAAGCCTCTTAAGTGTATGATCCGCATACTTCTTAAGTGCTTGTCTTGAAGGAAAGAGGAACGGTGCTGATGATTCATTTTTCAAGACTTCGGGATTGTGGAGAAAACTCAGCAAGGCGACACAACTTCTTTTTGTCTTCTCGATGAGTAGCGATCAATGAGACACTGACGTAGCTCAAACGCTAAAAGATTGTTTTTGCTTTCAAATTTATCCAAAATGAACTTCATGGAAGATTCAGCTTTGAGCAAATTTGCATCTTCGGAACAGAGTCCCTTCAAAACAATTTCCAGTGGACGAAGCGTGTCAAAGAGGCTCTTTAGAGCATTCCATTCTTCATCTGAAATCGTCTCTGTTGAGCGTATCACTTTGAGAGCCTTTGGAATGCAATTTTTGAGTTTCAAAATTTTTCTATTATGGCCAAAAGACTGTTCCACCCCTTCTACAGTCAAGGATAAGCTTCATTTCCTTTCCATTAAATTCATCTTTGACAAAATCCTGCAATCTCTCATTTTTCAAAGGAGACTCGAAATATGCGGCAGATTTTTCTCACCTTATTTATTACTTTTAAGTAATCTTCTCGAAGTTTGGAAGAACAATTACGTCATCTATGTCGGACTAAAAAATTGCATAAGTGCATAAAATTTCACACTCATCTTTGCTTAACTCATGTGCAGAGTGTTCATCTTCTTCGATGGCTTCATCTTCAGGGGTAGGGTCACTTTCCCCTTCAACTGAATTTTCAGCAGTTTTTGAATACAAGATATCCGAAACCGCGAGATGTATAGCATGTGCAATGCATTGCTGGTGATCAGGTACTATTTCCCTTTCAAATTTGACCTTTACTGAGGCACCGTCGGTGGTGCAACCCACGATATGCTTATCTAGGTCCAAGCCAAAGTCTTCCAATCTTTTCCTAACGATTGCAATAGTTTTGGTGCTATCGAGAGAACCATTTATTTTCATGAGACCAAGAGACCAATGTTGGTTTTCATCATGAACATTTATATTAATATATCTTTGGTTTTGCGAAGATGTATACTCATCCATAGTTAATGAATAGCGGATTCCTTGTCTCACCTGATTCTTGAAGTAGTTGACCAATTCATGTTTCTTTTTCTCATAAAAACTAAGCACCATTTTTCTGACACCATTATGGAAAGTTGGATGAGGCTTGTCGTATTTTATCTTTCTTAGGCTTTCTTGAATGAATTCACTTTTAGCAATTGATTGGAAACTCAGTCCATCACACACGCAAGTTTCGAAATTTCCTCTTCTATGGACTTTAATTGCACAAACTCTTCCACTGTTCTTTGTTTCTTCAATGGCTGATTAATCTGGTCGATGTTTATGCCATGAATATTTTTCATGTGAGATGATAAACTTCAAGTAGAACCTCCATAACACTTTAAAACTTTGTGATATGTCATATACTCTGCTTCTTCTTTATTCTTACGAGTGAAATAATACCAAGCATTTGATTTCTTTGACATGATGGAGTATTAAATCTTAGAATCTTAACTGATCAATGTGCAGTGATCCACATAACATTCAAGACTGAAGCATCAATTATTTACACTTATAAACAAAAAAAAAACGATACGAAACGATGCAAAACATAATTATGTTTTTAAACATTTGGAAACGTTTGTTTCATAGAAAATGGACCAAAGTGATCGGAGACTTGCGCAAAAATGTGAAAACCGGTTCTTATCGTCGGTTTCGGTGATGATTAAAAATTTTCATCACCGGTTAAAAACCGGTTTTTTAAAACCGGGTTCCATCTCTAGTAGAGGGCCCATCACTGATAAATGTAGAGCTTATGAACAAATAATAATAATAATTATAAACAAATAATAAATGTTAAGAAAACTTTTACGCTGTATAATAATAATAATAATAATAATAATTATAATAAAGTTAGGTTAGGTTAACAAGAAATGAATAAACGAGAAAAACCGTCAGGAAAGGTGTAGGCCGGGGGCTCCGACACCATCAACGGGGGATATCGCTTCTGGATATGGCTCCAAACCCTCCTCTCCAATCCTCACCCACCACGCCTCCCTCTCCTTCTCCTCTACCCACTCTGTCCTCTCTCCCATCCCCTTCTAACCCCACTGTCGAACCAAGAGCGGACCATACTACTGCAATGAGGGGCCTTTGTCAAAAAAATTTAGCTATTCATATTTTTAAAGTTATCCTACTTCGTGGCTCTTTTTGCTAAAATATAGTGACTTAAAGATTTTAGGAAATCCACACATTCTGTTCCTATTCTTGTTTTCTATTTCTTTTTATTACATTCAACCAACTGAAATCTCTTTCTCATATAACTGCTGAGATTGAGAAGACTGTCAGAAGTGACACAAGCTTGCTAATAATATATGGAAACGTAGCAATTCTTGAAGTACTCTCTAATTATCCACGCGTCAGAATGATTTTCGAGAGTCAGGGTTCCCACCTCAGTCTAATAGGTAAATAAGACGTGATGTGATACAGGTTTTTTCTGCTCGTATACCTTTAAAATTAACTCGTATGTGATAACAGGGCGAGTGGATTTTCGACCTCAGGATATATATATATATATATATATATATATATAAACTTCTCCCCTATTCATTCATCCCCATTCTGGGCGTGTGTGGGTGTATAGGCGGCTATCATCCCATCCCGCCACCTTCTCTCCGCTCGATGACGTCACCAATCGATGACTGCTGGGTGGTCTTACGTGCGGGGTTTCTGTCCGGGTTCTTTCAAGTATAATACCACTCATTTCATTTCTTTTTATTATTATAATAATTTACGCAATTATTTAATCCATAATATATATAATATATATATATACTAGGTGTCCCCAAAAAAGGACCTATGTACCTATAAAAAATGTACCTATGTAACTATTTCCAAATAAATATTCCAAACTAAAAAAAAAGAAACAAAACACAAAGACAAACGCAATAGGTACGTACAACATAGAAATTTATTAACCTTAATTAAACAACATGTTCAGTGTAATAGCTATTGTTTTCTAACACAGTATTTAACCTTACACAAATTTTTTACATAATTTTTGGAAATAGGTAAGTTGGGATGTCGTTGATTACCTCATAGACTTTGGTCTTTAGGTCTTCAAGTGGTGTCTTAGGCTTGTTGGAATAAATCTTCTTTTATGTAACCTCACAAAAAAAAGTCATGGGGTGTGAGGACAGGTGAGCATAGGGGTCATTCCACTGGCTCATGAAGGGAGATTAGTCGCCCGGAAAAGTGCTTCCTCCAAAAGTTGCGAGTTTGACAAGCAGTGTGTGGAGGTGCCCAATCCTGCTGAAACAATTGTAAATTTGGGGCAACGCAGTTAATTCTTTTTCAGGACAAACTAATTAGTTGTACTGTAGTAAGTAGAAATCTTGTAGCACCTGATGATATGAATTTGGCGTTACCGTTACTGCTTTTTCAGTTTCATTTTCAAAGTAGAGACCAAGTACACCATACCACTCAACAGTGACCCAAATGTTGAGTTCAGCAACATTACGTGGAAGCTCTATTGGAGCATCAGCATGACTTTCCCAGTAACGAAAATTTTGTTTATTAATCTCCTTAAACTACATATTTTAAATGGTTTAATTTTAATTTAATTTAAACAGAGCTGGGCACTTGCGGTTTTTTTTGCGGTACTACCGTGTTGGTCGGTACCGCGGAAAGTACCGCGGGAAATTTGAATGCGGTAGCGGTACTGCTGTACTTTCAGCGATCCTTTGCGGTACTGCGTTATGCGGTACCGGTTTGGTAGTGCGGTAGTAGTACCGCAGTACCGCAGTAAACCGCGCAAAAAAACGCAAGTGCCCAGCTCCGCGGCGGAGTACATAACATTCGTCAGTAAAGTAGATTTGTTTAAAAAACTCAGGATTTTCTTGCTTTGCGAACATCCATGTTGCGTATTCCATTCGTTTTTGAACATTAGTCAGTGAAGCTTGTGAGTGAATTTTGTAGGGAAAAAGGTTTAAATTCGGTACGAAGTATACGATACACAGATGTTTGTGAAATACCTACTTCTGCTGACAAGCGTCGAATTGACTTTTGCGGACTGCGCGCAATAATTTCAAACCATATTTATGTGTTGCCACAGTTCTTGTGGATCGTCGCCTACCACTATTACCCTTATGTTGATTGCTTATATTTCCTTTTGTTTGAAAATCTCAAACAATTCGTGATATTGTCTTTCTATCGGGTGGATCTCTGCATCCACATTCTCTGCAACGATTCCTCTGCACCTACGTCACAGAATTTGTCACATGAAACCACTCAACGATCTTGCTTTTCTATTTAAGCTGCAAATGCGACATCACTGTTTGACGGTTCAGCCATATTGTTTCGTGTAGACTTAATCTTTAAGGAGGCTTAGTGAAGCCTTAGCTTTCCTTAAAGCCTAGTAAAACCTTCTATGGCCTTACTAGGTTATAGACTATCGGTAGCAGTACCGTTTTTTTCCTAATTTCGTAGAAATTAGGAAAAGTCATTGGCTTAAGTATGAAATGGTGAAAGAATGATTTTAATATACAATATTTATTAGTTATTAAGCAATGAAAGATTAGAAATTTATACAGTAGGTTATTGGGGTATATGGGGAATAAAAAACCCCATCTGTTACCTTTCTAAAGAAGAAACCCCAATAATAAAATATATATCCATTATAAACTAACAGACAAATAAAAATAGGGAATTTTTTGGGGGGATACCCAATATATATTAGGAATTTCACAATTAAACACGTGAAATAAATAAATGATACACATCTACAAGGAAAAATGAAAAGCGATTCCAAGGCTTTTCACGTATTAAACAACACACCTCGCCAGGGGATATATATATATATATATATATATATATATATCAAAGCTATTGACTTCTCCTTAGGGAAACGGAGCTTACAGATGAACAGAAGGACCAACACAACGGCAAACATTTTCATTTATTTTTTGTACTTCAGACGTTTCGACAAATCTTTTGTCATCATCAGTGAATTAAGTCTTAAAACCTTAAAACAAAAATAAAAAGTGAAAATTACATCAATACAATATTAAAACCATTAAAATTAAAACCTTAAAACAAAATGAAAATTGCATCAATACAAAATTAAAATCATTAAAATTTCATCACTACAAAAATTAAAATTAAATTAAATTACCTCAATAGGTAAATACACAATGTTTACATCAACCTCCATACTTGGCAAAGCCTAAGAGAAAACTGTATGGTCAGAGGATTAGAAAGTATATGTCTATGAGAATCGGTTGGTTAGTTAAAAGAGCTGTAATTTGTAAGATGAACTATTATTGTTAATGGAGGGTTTGTTTCTATAGATGTACAAAGATTCTAAAATTCGGAGTTCTGTGAGGTTATTGGATCTAGTTAAAATTTCAAACTGAGTTTGTGAAGGGGATGGTTGTTTTCATTACTATGGTTTCTAATTGCGGATTGTGGAGGGCTACTGAGGGGACGGTTGGTACGGACTGATAAGCCCAAATGTTGAGAAAGGCGCACCTCCAGTTGGAGTTGAGTGCTGCCAATATACGCAGCCTTACAGCTGTCGCACGTGTATTTGTGAACAACATTGGGGCATACAGTTTTGGGGAATTCATCTTTGAACTTTAAAAAATTTGATAATTTAAGTGGGTTGACGAAGGCGAATCTAAAATTTATTTGGGGATAACTAGACTTGAGCAGTTTGGACAATTCACCTCCAATACGCAATGATAAATAACCATAAAAAGGTAATTTAATATATCTGGTTTCTTTTTGTACTGTAGTTATGGGGAGTTTAGTATTAAAAGTGTTATTTAAAAATTTCTTTAATTGGTTATCAAATAGATTAGAAGGGTAGTAATTGTTAATAAAGTACTGTCTCAAAAATTTAAATTCTTCGTTTAACGAAAAGTAATCCGAACAAATACGGTAACTTCTTGTTAATAATGTTACTATAGCACTAATCTTATATTTATAAAACATACAACTTAAATGCATTCATAGTTTAAGTAAAAGTATGAAGAGTTATCTTTTTACATAAAACACCACTCCGCCTCTACGCCCATTTCAGGATACGAGCAGCTCGCAGCAGCATTGCCAAGCAAGTAGGGGGTCAAAGTATTGACGAGGCTTTCGTACGTGGTTCATCACCACTGAAAGCAACAATGCTCTGTGTTAGTCTAGTCAAAAGAACATCCATAGCCGTATTCAATTTATTGAAATTTTTTTAGTTTGTATTCCAGACACCACCTGTTATTATCAGTCCTATTGCATAATTCTTCAGGAGCAAGATGCACCATAAGTTTGTGCTTCCTCCCCAAGGCAGCACAAATTTACCTGTAGCAATCGTAGTCACACTCGTACTACCTTAGGCTTGTTCTTCACAAACTGGACCAAAAACCACAAGTATCCGCAATCGCAAACCATCCCTATACAGGCCTGTATTTTGTTTAGAATAATACTTATATATATATATATATATAATATATATATATATATATATATATATATATATAATATATATATATATATATATATATATAATATAATATATATCTGTAGACTCAGCACGGAAAAATTGTATTTGTAAACTCAAACTGAATTTAAAGATGACTACGTCGTACAGTAGAATACCCCCCTTCCCCCACCCCAAAAAAAATTCGGAAAACTTTTAATATCTTACTTTTTCCTTGTTTTGTAGTTACGATTTCAATATTTCTCAAGTATACCTCTTGAAATCCAGTTTATCTTTCCGTCCTTGTTCCTGCAAGTATTATTGAGTTTTTCCGCCATTATTCTTGTTATTACCCTTACTATCATAAACATTATTATCATTACTATTATTACAACAACTACTATTATTATTATTATTATTATTATTATTATTATTATTATTATTTTCTTTCGACTGTTTTAATTTTGCCTGTTTTAATTTTCCGAAACCTTATCGTCCAATCTATCTACCAACATACTTCGTGATTTTCCACGCTCGTGTTTTCTTTCACGGTTGCACTTCCGTATCATATTATATAACTGTTTAATGTGCCCGAAACTGTATTTTGCATATGTAATCTTGGCTACCATTGTTCGCCTATCTGTTTTTAATTGGATCCTGATTTCGTATTCCTTAATTATGTTTATTGTCTGAAATTATTTTCTTTTGTGTATGTCGACTAAGGACTTCTAAATCCTAAACCTAAATGTTTGTCTTGACCTAAAATATCAGTTTACTTTTATTATGTTTATACTCCTTTATGGTTCACATATTTATTTTGGACATATCTTTTTATATACTCTCTCTGTATACACACACACACACACACACACACACACACACACACACCACACACACACACACACACACACATTCATACGATGTATGCATGGACTTATATATCCAAATTATTAATGAATTCACTAGTTTTAATGTAGTTGAATTTGTTAAATATAATTGGCACTTCTCATGTTAGCTTTTGTAATTCGTGAATAAGTTTATTTTTATTAAATCGTGTATCACGTAGAATATTCATTACGTATTTTACTCTTTGTTTAAAATCTTCACATTTACAGCATATTCTAGTTTTTCATTTGTAATTCATATACTCAAGTCCAGAACATTTTCTTTGTCTCTGTTGTTATTTCTCCTTTCTAATTTTAATTCTAGTGGGTAAATTCGTCTTACAAATTCTTCGAAGTTAGGTATATATGTCGTACGGATATCGTCTATATATCGCCCATTGCTGTTAAATATTAGGCAATCGTTGCGACGCCTCAACCGCCTCTCCATAAACAGGAACTCCCTATATGACAGATATAAATCTGCTATATACGGACTGCTGTTTTTCCCCATTGCAATTCCTTTCTCTCGTTTGAAGCTAATATTATTTATTGTAATGTATGTGTTGCTCAAAAGATATTCTATGGCTCCTATAAATTTGTTTATACTATTCGTATTGTAATATTTGTGCTTATGTATATCACTCCAATATGCCTTTTTCCTGGTCCTATTGATTACAATAGTATATTTGTATTTGAGGAAAGTGGGGAGAAGTGTAGGGGGAGGGGCAATAAAGTTGTCATGAAGATGTATTACTCTTTCTACATATTTCCAATGTATCCAGACATATGAAACACTCTGTATGTATATATATATATATATGTGTGTATATAATATATATATATTATATATTATACAGTATATATATATATATATATATATATATATATATATATATATATATATATATATATATAATATATATATATACAGTGTATATATATATATATATATATATATATATATATAGGGTGAACCAAATGTAGGTGGACAGTAAATGATAACGTTTATTTTGAGAATACATATTTAATTTTTTTGTATACTATAATACAAAATAAAATTTAAATAAATTTAGTTATAATATTTAATATAATAAAACACAAACACCATAGTTATAATGAACACCATAGTTATAATATAATATAACACAAACCGTATTCAACCTACTGTCCACCTACTTTTGGTTCACCGTGTATATATATATATATTATAATATATATATATATATATATTATATATATATATATATATATATATAATATATATATATATATATGGTGGTGAGGGATGATGAGGGAGAGCGGTGGGACTGGGGAACGGTTCTGAGGAAAGAGGTAAGAAAAAGAGAAAGGAGTATACTGTGTGTGTGTGTGTGTGTGTGTGTGTGTGCATTATATATATTATATATACACACACACACACACACACACACACACACACATATATATATATATATATATGTATATATGTGTGTGTGTGTGTGTGTGTGTGTGAGACGTCATACTATAAATTTTAGCGGCCACCACATTTTAGAGCTCACTATATTAAAAAAAATAAAAGAAATAAATAAATATATACCTCCTTGTTAACCTCATTAAAGTTCCGTGTGTTGCTCTCTTTACGCGGAGGTCAAGCTGGTAGCCCCGCCTCTAGCCCTGGCTTGATGGAGGAGCGAGTTGCTCTCTTGCGCTCTCCACCGCACATAGCCAGGTACACCCGGCCCATCTGGTACCGTCCTGAGCCAGGCATCTAGTCTCCTTATGAAGACTTCAACTTTGACCTCTGTAACTTTTCTGAGGTCCTTTTCACAGCACTTAACGCATTATTTAATTTTCTTAAGACACCGGATTCATTTAGGGAAGAAATTTTCTCAGGTTAATGTGAGATCACAAATTTAGGGAATCTCAAAAATCTAGTTGACAGGATTTATATATGAACATAATAATAAATAAATTCTATCCACGCCTCTCAAGACTATTACTGTTTAAAATAACAATGAAACCAATCCAAATACATAATACAATGTTCTATAGTATATTAGTTGTACAAAAGTCCCAATTATTTACAAGGTTTCTCCTCAAAATATGGCATAAATTACTCAACGTGAGTCATAAAAGACCCTCTGTACCAGAAAATACACTGTAAATAACTTTTTTTCATTCATTAGTTACCTGTGTATAATAAATAACAGACCTAGCAAACAAATTAGCTAGTACTCCAGCTCAGCTATCCTCCCCTCTCCTCAGATTCCTGCCTAATTGTTATCAGGTCAACTCTCATCTTTTTCCCCATTCATAAATTGATCTTAATTATATCTCCATTCACTAGACTGCCACTATAAATTAAACTTAGCCTCACTACAGTTTATAATTTTCTCTTTGATTAAAAATTTATAAAGTTCTTTCACAAACCTATCAAAGTACCACCATTAGGGCAGTCTTTGCAAAAATCCATTACCCTATAACTGATGAAAGCTTGTTATACCTCAATTTAGACTGTCTTCATCTCAAAAACTACCCATTTTCATTGGATTGAAACTATGGAATGACTTGCATGCCGATATAAAAAATATTGTGAATGTAAATTTGCTTAAAACCAAGTTGAAATCCCAATTAATAATGGCATACTAACAAAAATCTAAGATTAATGTCGACTAATATTGTTTAATAGTGTCCATTAATATTGTTCATTATTGTAATACATGTTTTAACTATTAATAATACTTATTTGCTTATTTATTTATTTATTATTAATTAATTAATAACAACTAGCTGCTTATTTTTAATAAGAGCCCAGTAAAGTCTAAAGCTTAAGGATCAAATTAAATAAAATAAATAGTCGAGCTTCACAATTACTCATGTCATTGTAAAAAAAAATTATTTATTTTATTATTATTAATAAAGGTTATTCTATTCTATTATTCTATTCTATGAAATATTTACATAGATCAATTCTACACATTATTTCTCCAATTTTTTCATTGTGACCTATATTTCTCATGACAGTTTTTGATGAAATGATTTGCTTATATATATATATATATATATATATATATATATATATATATATATATATATATATATATATATATATATATATATGAAATAGGATCCCTCCTAAGGAGACGTAGTTTTACATTTAGGATAAAAACGAAGACGAAGAGCAAAAAAGTCATTATATTTGGCTGCAGCCGACGTTTCGGGCAACTCTACCCATTTTCAAGGCCTAATAAATAAAAAGCTAAAATTAATGAATGACAAAAATATATGAATGTCAAAAACTAAAACTAATTTACAGTACAGAATAAAACATTCAAGAATAAAAATTAAAAAGCATAAAACAAGCATAAGCCAAAAACAAAAAGTAAAATTTATATACATGACAAATATACACATGATAAAAATAAAACTTAAAAACTAAAAACATTCAAACAAATTAGTTAAAAACTTCACTAATAAAAAGTTAAATGAAAAAACGCAAAAGTGCACCAAGCATACCATGCTCACTTGACAGCCACAAACAACTGAGGCGAAAAGGAGACAGGGTCAAGGGGGGGGGAATTAGTTTGTAGGTATTTTAATTAATATAAAGGGGGTAACAACTAGAATCAATATTTAAACTGGAGTTCAGAAATTTAATGCACAGAGATTCGTAAATACGGAGAGAGGACGGGCATTTTAATGATTTAAGAATTTTAAAGTTATTAACGGAAATATCAACCTTACACTTAACAGAATGATTTCTAATGGCAGACTGTTCCTTTTTAGATAAAACTTTCCCTGTCCTATGGCTAATACCCATATGGGAGCAAAATCTTGCCTGCAAAGAACGAACTGTGCTGCCAACGTAGTTCCCCTGGGAACACCCAGGGCAGGTAAACAAATAAACGACAGAACAGTTCATCGCAGGGGGGATTTTGTCCTTACAACGGAAAAAACATTCAAGGGTATTATTATTTACAAAAGCAACCTTAAAATCAGTGTGAAAATAAAATTTCCTCACCACACTCAACAATTGCTTTTTCACAAAAGTGTTAAAATGGTAGAGGTCAGGTAAAACAAGATATTTACGATTCTTAGGAACATCATACGTTGGGATAAGGTTGGGGGAATAAACATTATTAAGAAATTTACCAATAATACCTTATACAAGATCCCGTGGAAAACCGTTTTTAAAGAAAAAATCAGTAAGGAATTCAAACTTTGCTCTGCTTCATAATGAGTTTGAATTCCTTACTGATTTTTTCTTTAAAAACGGTTTTCCACGGGATCTTGTACAAGGTATTATTGGTAAATTTCTTAATAATGTTTATTCCCCCAACCTTATCCCAACGTATGATGTTCCTAAGAATCGTAAATATCTTGTTTTACCTGACCTCTACCATTTTAACACTTTTGTGAAAAAGCAATTGTTGAGTGTGGTGAGGAAATTTTATTTTCACACTGATTTTAAGGTTGCTTTTGTAAATAATAATACCCTTGAATGTTTTTTCCGTTGTAAGGACAAAATCCCCCCTGCGATGAACTGTTCTGTCGTTTATTTGTTTACCTGCCCTGGGTGTTCCCAGGGGAACTACGTTGGCAGCACAGTTCGTTCTTTGCAGGCAAGATTTTGCTCCCATATGGGTATTAGCCATAGGACAGGGAAAGTTTTATCTAAAAAGGAACAGTCTGCCATTAGAAATCATTCTGTTAAGTGTAAGGTTGATATTTCCGTTAATAACTTTAAAATTCTTAAATCATTAAAATGCCCGTCCTCTCTCCGTATTTACGAATCTCTGTGCATTAAATTTCTGAACTCCAGTTTAAATATTGATTCTAGTTGTTACCCCTTTATATTAATTAAAATACCTACAAACTAATTCCCCCCCCCCCTTGACCCTGTCTCCTTTTCGCCTCAGCTGTTTGTGGCTGTCAAGTGAGCATGGTATGCTTGGTGCACTTTTGCGTTTTTTCATTTAACTTTTTATTAGTGAAGTTTTTAACTAATTTGTTTGAATGTTTTTAGTTTTTAAGTTTTATTTTTATCATGTGTATATTTGTCATGATATAAATTTTACTTTTTGTTTTTGGCTTATGCTTGTTTTATGCTTTTTAATTTTTATTCCTGAAGGTTTTATTCTGTACTGTAAATTAGTTTTAGTTTTTGACATTCATATATTTTTGTCATTCATTAATTTTAGCTTTTTATTTATTAGGCCTTGAAAATGGGTAGAGTTGCCCGAAACGTCGGCTGCAGCCAAATATAATGACTTTTTTGCTCTACGTCTTCGTTTTTATCCTAAATATATATATATATATATATATATATATATATATATATATATATATATATATATATATATATATATAACTGTAAAAATGAACAATGAATAATCCATATTCATTTTTACATGAGAAACCAAAATCGCCTAAGCGAGTTTGGATAATAATTTTACTTGTAGCTTCCTCTTTTTGTTCGTGTCACAACCCTACGATCTACCATTTCTATGGTTTAGTCGTATCCATTTTTAATTTGTTATAGAAGTTATTATAATTAATTATGATTGTCTTGCATCTCACCCTCGACCCTAGATTATGCATACACATTGCATATAACAGGATTGGAACCCGTAGTTGTACTTCTTAGTCATCAATACCCACTCTTTGTCTCTAATTCGTTCTTGTAAATCTTCCTAATAATGATTTGTACTATACGTACAAATTCAATAACTATGACGTCACATTTTCCCGTCATTAATTTCCCTTCATCATATCTCTAGTATGCAATGTATGGTAAATTCTTTAATAATAATGTTGTGGTGTTATGTAGTATAAATATTATTATTCAACCATATTCATCTATACGTCCATATCTTATCTTGACCATTACCCTATATAAATTTTATTAAATATTCATTTTTACTCGTGTCAGTCTATGAAACGCAAAATTTTATTCATTCGTTCGAAAACGCACAAATACGTTCTCGTATTATTTTTTTTATTTTTATTTTTAATTATATCACCTCCCGCAATGAACTCGAAAATGCTTAGGTAAGTGATCGAATTTGCTAATCACTGCAAAATCGAACGCTTCTAAGATAAATATCTCCTCTCGCTCTGATTCAAATTTATATAACATAACATATTATGTTGTATATAAATCCATACCGTATGTGCCCATGTACTTTGTATTATATTTCTAACATCTTAATTGTCTATTAATATGAAACACTGTAAAAACAAAACAAAGTTATAGTAACTGTTTAATTGTAATTAACTGTAATACTTTAATTTAATATAACGTAATGTACTTTAATGAAACTGTAATTAATAATAACTTGTAATGTACTTCATTGAAACTGTAATTAAATGTAATGATTTAATATATAATGTAAGAATGTACTTTAAATGGAAGTGTAATTAAACAATAATAAGTGAATATGAATTAATTGGTAATTGTAATCGTAATTGTAATGAACCCAAATTAATACATACTCAGTCATGTACTTAAATTGTACTTATGTACTACTACGAAATGATATCGCCTTCAGAAATGAAGACTCGGCAAAGAAATACGATTTTTTTTTTTTTTTTTTTTTTTTTTTTTTATTTGGAATATTTCATCTGATCATATGTTTAAAAGGGGGGAAACTTAACCTTCAACAGCATTCCCCCAATATTTAGATAACATATAAATCAAGTAATTGTAAAATAATGTCACTTCTACTTCTTCTTTAGACTTCACTTCGATTAACACTCCCTTGTTAGCAGCCTAGCTGCGAGGAGGGGGCAAAGGCCCCTTGCCTCCTTGATTTTTTTAGATTCCGGCCTGAGCTATGGTCGAAAGAGGTCGAACCTCTACCCCTGTAAATTCAGAGCACTACCTGTACATTTTTAGAAGTAAACTACAGTAAGAGAAACTTTTTATTTTCCCCTTCGAGCCGTGCTCTCTTCAGAAGAACTTAGTTAGTTAAGTCGATAAGTTATAAAAGAAAAGTCGATAATATTTAGTATCAGAGAAAGTATCAGAGTATTATAGAAAGAGAAGAATTAACAAAACTGGCGACCCTGCATCAGGATAAAAATCAAGACGATCCAAGCACATAGAAGATATTGGCATAACAGTCTGGCGACCGAAAAGAATTATAATGTTATAGACGAAAAGTATCACGAGAAGAAATATCCGTTGCTGCCTCCCAACTAGAACCCCCGTCGATCCGAACCGACTCAGGGCCATAGACGGAGAGTTTAACATATATGCGCCTCGGTGGTGTTGTGATTAGCATCGCTGACTACGAATCCATCGGCCTCGGGATCGAGACCCGTTGACGGCAGGCGGCATGCAGTAAAACGCAGCTGTTCATCCTTCCACACAATAAATAAAGAAAGTGGTTGGTAGATATGTCGGTACCCTGGGCTAGCCTAGTGGATAAGACACTGGGCTGCTGGTGAGACGTAGTTCGGATTCCACGTTAAACAGTAGGTCTAAGGTGGAGTGAAAAGCTTGACCTCGTCAGAATGAATAATTCGGACAAAAGCAAACCATAGGTTATATATTCCCTTTCTATTCCTCAGGTATGTCAGCCCTAATACAACTTTTTTCAAAAGAAAACATTCCTAACACCTTTCATCTATCTATATATTCTTTTCTTCTCAAACCAGAGGTCCAAGTTTATTTGTTCTAACATATCTACAGCCTGTTTAAAATGAGGAGACCGCACCTATGCAGTATATGAATCAGCACACACACACACACACACACACACACACACAGGCAAACAGGGATCTTTAAAGGCATTTATTAAACTTAGTGAAGGTAGCTATGTCCTAATACTCAATTTCAGCTGAACAACTTTCCATTCTAGTTAATGATTAGTATTCACACCACCTACACATGTTTATTAAAACACTTAGACAATGCAGTAATCTACCTTACTGTAAAAGACAGGTAGGTATATAAAATTTTCAACATGTTTAATATGTACAAAGAAGCTTTCCTGCCCTCTAGTTAAAGCTGATGTAACTCATCAATGCTACCTAATTTAATGAAACACCCAAATTAATAAACTTAACTTTACGTGACAGGATAGCCTTAATTCTATCAAGTTTCAAATATTACACACGTTTCCCAGTTTTCAACTTTAACTTTGATCCACATTCAAACTTATTTCTTAATTAGTTTGATATCATTAAATCCTCAGCACTTCCCATTATTAAGAAATGCACAGAACTTATTCAGAGGCAAATAAAAGCTTAAAGTGTTTGCTTATTCCTCCGTAGAGTAAATTCTACAGGACATTATGTACTGTACATGTACAATATATTCATTCATCATTGAATGAAAAAGGATAAGCAAGTCCTGAGATTTTATACCGTTATAGCTCCAAATACAATCAGAGGAGACAATTCGGCTAAAAGGATCGGAACCAAAAAAAAATAAAAAGGAATAAAATAACACAAGTGTCAAGAATATACTGTAAATATAAATAATGAAAATAGCAATGTGAAGTGGAGGCATAGACAAATGTTTTCATACCATGAATTCCATAGCTTAGACGACATATGACAGAACTGATGAATGTATTGTATTCATATAATTAGGTTGGTCAATTTTTATATTTTGCATTTGACTGATTTTAACAATTCTTTCCCCTGGGTGGATTGAGACAATATGATAAAGCAACACGAAGACAAACAAGACCTACATTCTCTATAGACTCATGCTAGCTATATTGAAAACACATACACACACACACACACAAAATGGGAAACATCTCCTGAGTCAGTTTCCTCACTTAAGCCATATCATTAATATTGAAAACACACACACACACACACACACACAAAATGGGAAACATCTGACTCGGTTTCCTCACTTAAGCCATATCATTATTACATACTTTTTAAGTTTCAACTCGGATGCAGAATAAAATCTTTTCATATGCCTAATTGAGATTTATTAGTCTGACATCACTTGCGGGGAAAGTTCTTGAAAAAACAATAAAGGATAGGATTCTCACACACTTAAATGAACACAGCCTAGTGTTAGATTCACAACACCAAGGGGAGATATTTATAATTAGATTTAAGCACAGGGAACTCGCTATAATTTGATTAACAGTTCTATATTTATCCCAGAATATACTAGTTTATAAAACCTAAATAGGCAGAATAGATTGGATTGGATTTTCTTGTACGACCTACGTTTCTGAGGTTAGGTTACGCTAGGTTAGGTTAACCTAAACTAACCTAACCTAACCTCACCTAGCTTAACCTAACCTAAAACAAATCAGAGGGTGTGTAAAAGGCTAAGGAAGCATACAGGACGATTTATTTGACTTCGAGATTTTTTAATTAAAATCATAACGCGGATGAAATTCGAAAAAATAATCATTGTATACAGTAAAAAAAACACGCTTTCTATAACCTTTCTTATAGAACTCTCTCCCCAACTACTCTAACACGCGAAAGCGATTAAAAAGCTGAGAATATAAACTATCATATATAATCTGTTCGACCTACAGGGTAGAAAATAGTCACGAACGAAAATTTACACAAATGTTTACTTTATCACCTCGTAGTAGTTCCGTGCGTTGGTCTTTCTTCACACGAAGGTCAAGCTGGTGACCCCACCTCTAGACCGGGCCTGTGGAGGAGCGAGTTGCTCTCTTGCGATCTTCATCGCACACAACCAGGCACACCCGGGTCATCTGGCACTGTACTGAGCCAGCCGTCTAGTCTTCTTTCGAAGAATTCCACGTTGACACCAGTAATGTTCCTGTTCTCCTTCGGAAGCTGAGTGAATAGTCCTGGACCCCTGACAACAAAGTTATTTTCCTTTAGAGTTGAGGGTGTCCCTTGCTTGGTCTTTAATTTGGGAGCACTATACATTCTACTGTACCTTTCCTATTTTCTGCTCTTGTTTGGATGGCTACTGGGTGCAGTTTGAGGTTAGGTACCAGTTTTTCTATTATTTTCCACATGTAAGTTATGGTGTATTTCTCTCTTCTTTCCACTTAATATAGATTTAATTTACGAAGTCCTTCCCAGTAGTTGAGTTCTTTGCAGCCATCAATCTTGGTTGTGAAATTTCTTTGAATTTCTTCTAGTTTATTAATTTCTCCTTTTTTATATGAGAACGTCAAGACTGAGCATGTATTCAAGTTTTGGCATGATCAGCGTTTTCTGCAGGGGAATCATTACTATCCTGTCCGTTCTTTTAAAGGTTCTCACTACATGTCCCGTAACTCTTTTTGTTTTGTTTATCGCTATCTGATTTTGTGTCTCAAATTTCGTATCGTTGGTCATTATAACCCCTAAATCTATTGCTTTCTTGTTTCTCTGAATTTCCTATCTATCTGGGGCACAATATGCTGTCTGTTTTAGTTCCTCATTTCTTCTACTGTATATTATAAAAGCTGAAAATTTTTGGTGTTAAATCTCATTTTATTAACATTGTTAACATTGTTAACATTTATTAACATCCTGCCGATCTTTGTATCGTCCGCAAGGGATGTTATTATACTGTTGTTGGTACTTTATTGTCTATGTCTGTTAGCATGATAAGGAATAGGAGTGGGGTGAAAACTGTTTCTTGTGATACTGAGCTGCGTACTTCCGATTTTAATGATGATATACCTTGGATTTTTACGACCTGCAGACGTTCTCTGAGGAAGTTGTAGATCCATTTTCCTACTTTTCCTGTTATTCCCATGTTTCATTTTATGTGCTATTATACCATGATCACTTTTGTCGAACACTTTAACAAAATCCATGTATATAAGTTTTCAAGTGCGCCTATGATATTGTTATACTGTTCTATTAGTTGTAATTGGCATGATCTTCCTGATCGGAATCCGTGCTGGTTCTCACTGAATCTTTCCAGCGTCTCCAAGAAGTCATAGATTTTCTTTTTATATATTCTTCCGAATATTTTGGTGAGAATGGACGTCAGTGATATTGGTCTGTAGCTCTTTGCTTGAGAGCTATCTCCTCCTTTATATGTTCGCTCTTGTCAGGATGTTCGGTATTTCCCCAGTGTTTAGGGATCTTCACCATATCTAGTATAGAGGTGTAGTTATTTCGTTTTTACAGTTTTTAATCAATAAGGCGTTGCATTTGTCCAGACCTGCAGCTGAATGTGATTTCATTTGTCCTATAGCTCTCGCTATAAAATCAAAATCAGTTATACACTCTCCTTGTAATTTCTCTACAAAGAATGCGTCTGTGTCAGGTACCACTTTGTCACTTTCTGGGTTACTGAAAAATGATTTGTACTGCCTCTCAATATTTCAGCTATTTCTTTTAAATCGTCGGTTAGTTCATTATTTCCTTTCCTCGAGGGCCCGATAGTGTCGCGCGTTCTTGTTTTCCTTTTCGCAGAGCTAAAAACATATTTTGGGTTTCCTTTATTACTTCTACCGCATTTTCCCTTTTCTTTACGTATTTTGGGTTTCCTATATTGCTTCTACCGCATTTTCCTTTTCCTTCTCTGTATGGCCTTTAATTAGGGCTTGTATTTCCCTATCAATACTCCCCAGTTTTTCTTGTATTACTTCCTGGTATTGTTGTCTCAGCAATTAAGTAACTTCGCAGCTACTCTCTTTTGCGGAATATTATTTGCTTTTGACTCTCGAAAAAATTCCTCTCCTTTAGACTGTTTTCGGAACACATATATATATGTGTGTGTGTGTGTGTGTGTGTGTGTGTGTGTGTGTGTGTGTGTGGTCAGGTGCACCAGTTTCGACTGTGCGTTTATCGTGGGAAGATCACTTTGTGAACAGAATCCGAAATAAGGTCCCACTCAACGCAGCGGAAGTTGTATCCCGAAAACTCCGAAGAATGCAGAGACGCCTCGTAGACAATTCGAAATGCGGTGCACTCGAATAAATAGTATAGTATTTATCTTCACTCGGAAGTCACTTTATAAGTACTTGACCTTCAGTCAAGTTGGAACGGTATAAAGAAACATAAAGAATTACTTCTACTCTAGTTTAATTAATTCAGAACTTAAATGGAACTTAGAATTCTTTGCTGAAAGGATTAATGTAAACAATTCTTGACTTTCGTCAAGATTAAATCAGGATAAAATAAATTATCAAACTATTAAATGTAATAATGAGTGAAATCTAAATTGTTACATGCAATTTTGAATTTGGCTGAAGTTAAAATTTTATGTATCATAATATACGAGTATAGAGTAACTGTTGTAAAACGTCCTTCTCGATCCTAAAGCATCATGCGGCAACTCATCATTTCCCTTCAGTACTTAATTCCCTATTCTAACCCCCGTCGATTAACGTGCGCACATATAAAAAGGGATTGCTGCAGCCGTATTCATAAGTTTTGGACCACGGCATTGGTGCTTCTCCTATGTAGGTCTGGCTCACTAAGGCTAATTCTAATCCAGTGGTGTCAGAAGTGCTGCTTCCCCGGAGGCATTGTGTATTGTGACACTCACCAGACACCCTCATCCAGTTATTATTCACCCAACTGACACCATATTAATTCATCGGTGTCGGAAGGTGTACATCCCCCGGAGGTACTCCTGTCTTGTAATATTTGGACACCATTATTTATTTTCCAATTATCATTCATCGTCCTCCGGAGGAAGTGAGTTACCAAAATTGGCATTTCCACGCGCGTACAGACTAGGTGTGCCTGTAGTTTTCGCGCCAAAGTGACATCATCGGGACATCCGGTTGACAACCGCAATGCAGCTGGACCCCAGATCCTTCCCTCGTGCGGCGTCTAAAGTTGTCTCATGACAAGGAAGCCACCACCCTTAAAGCTTCGACAATGAGTTTCAATACGAGGGAGAGGAGTGACTGCAATTTCTGCTGAAGACTTCATCAATCAGGTGAGCGACACTGGCAGGGTTGACACAGCTATGAGAAACCCCGAGCTCTAGCACCTCCTTTAGCAATAAGTTCACCCATAGTAGACATTCGCCTCACAGTTTTTAACTTCCTTTCAACTTTATTCAACAGTACAACTCATTTTTCAACACGTTACGCATTCCCATTAACCCATTTGAATTCAAGTTCTACCTCGGATACTGAGTCCATTGATCCATCATTATTAGTGACTAACGAATCTTGTAGAATTTTGGTCTATCACGTCGGTTACACCCACTTCTTTAATTAACGTTAGAAACAGAGAATAACCATATGGGTGATAAAGAACAAGAACGGTACACAAACATCACCCCGAAACAATAACGGTACCACCGCACAAAACGGTGCTCGTGCCACTGCTCAACTTAGTGCTAACACCCATATACCTTCCCTTACACTTTACGTTATAACTGTTCCCAACCCACAACACAGCTCAATACACAATCCTATCAGCATATTGCCGTCCCATACTCCTCAACTCGGATTTGGTATTCCTTCTCAAATTAATTACCCTTTCATTATGAACGCAGAAGAGGCAGAAGCCAATAGGCTAAAAATCCTCTCTGACGATTGTGTCGTGTTTAGTAGAGATTTAAATGATTTCCGCATTGCTGCTAGTAAAGGGTTCACCGGAACCTACAGTATGTGCCATTCCAACATTTCGCAGCCGAAATAGAAAGTTGGTCCCGTCTTCTTCCCTAATTGTGACACCCCGTTAACGAGCGCTGTACATTTAGAATTACGTAAGGAGTTGAAAATTAAATAAACTTGTTTCTCTTACAATTAATATGAATAACAGTCCACCAGGTAGGCGTGTCCAACACTATGACACTCTATACCAGTCACTTCCAGTGCCATCCCAGCCACCTCTGGTAATATCCCCGTTAACACAAAATATTCCAGTAAGATCAAAAGAGTAAATAGTCCCAGCAAGAAAATCCGTTCCAAGGTTAAAAATAACTCGGTAGGAGACACTACGTCATCAAAGACTACGGACTGTACTCCGAATAAGGGTCATTCGGGTCACTGGCGCCACTGGTTGGGAGGCCTTTCGGCAGTATTTCTCTAATTGTCCATGGAATGATTACTGCTCCCGTGCCAGGGGCCCTTCCGAGTGTGCTGAGCTCATCACGGAGGTGATTTTCTCGGGCATGGAGGTGTACATTCCACACTTTATTCCTACTACTAAAGCGAAAAAAAAAACTTGGTTTAACTTTACTTGTTCTTATGCTATCCGCAACAGAGAGGAGTCTTTCAGGAGGTACCGTCACCATCCAACTTCTGACTCTCACTCAGCTTATATTTCTGCCTGGAACCGTGCCAAATTTGTTCTCCGACTTGCCAAAAATTTTTTCACAGGACTAAAGTGTGAAAACCGATCTAATTCCAGTTCTTCTCTCTTTCTGGCATCTAGCCAAAAATCTCTCCAACAACTTTACTTCTTTTTCTTTCCCTCCTATTTTCCATTCCGACGGCTTAATTACCGTCTCTTCTTCTGACAAAACTGAACTCTCCGCTCAAAATTTCGCCTCCAACTCAACCATGGACGATTCCGGTGCTGTTCCTCCATCTCCTCTTCCCTCTGATTTTATCGTCTGAAATTAGAATATCTTCCAAAGATGTTCTTTCTGCCCTATCTAGGCTCAACCCTAGGAAGACGTACGGTCCTGATGGTGTTCCCCCTGTTGTTCTCAAGAACTTAATTCTGTGGTGACATCCTGCCTAGGCCAAACTCTTTCGTCTTTGTCTCTCATCTGGTACTTTCGTTCCTGCTGGAAGTTCGCTTTCAGTCAACCTGTCCCAAAGAAGGGTGACCACTCTCATCCCTCCAACTATCGTCCAAATGCTTTGATTTCTTGCCTTTCTAAAGTTTTTGAATCTATCTTAATAGGAAAATTCTTAAACACCTCTCTTCTCACAATCTTCTTTCAGATCGTCACTATGGGTTCCGCAAGGGACACTCTAGTGGCGATCTTGCATATCTCTGACTTTTGGTCATTCTACTTTTGGGATTTTGGTGAAAATTTTGCTATTGCGCTAGACATATCAAAAGCTTTTGATAGAGTCTGGCACAAATCTTCAATTTCTAAACTGCCCTTCTTCCGTTTCCGTCCTTCTATCTGTGCCTTCCTTTCTAATTTCCCGTGTGGCAGATCTATAGCTGCGGTTGTAGATGGCCACTGTTCTTCTCCTAAAGCTATTAACAGTGGTGTTCCTCAGGTTTCTGTCCTGTCACCCACTCTTTTCCTTTTATTTATCAATGATCTATTAAGTCACATTTCCTGTCCTACCCACTCCTATACCGATAATTCGACTCTTCACTTCTCCACTCGCTTCGCAAAGCGTCCCTCTCAACAGTCGCTCCTTGCTTCGCGTAGGACAACTATGGTACACCTGACCTCTGATCTTTCTGCTATCTCTGACTGGAACAGAGAAAACTTTGTGGCTTTCAATGCCTCAAAATCTCAGTTCCTCCATCTGTCTACTCGTCACAATCTTCCACACGACTATCCTCTTACCTTCAACAATACACAAATCAATCCTTCCTCTTCTCTTAACATTCTTGGCATTTCCTTTTCTCGTGATCTTTCCTGGAAAGATCACGTATACTCTCTTTCCAAAAAGGTTCTAAATGGTTAGGTGTGCTGTAACGCCTCCGCAGTTTCTTCACCCCTGTTTAGTTGCTCTCTCCGTACAGGGGTCTTGTCCGCCCCTGTGTGGAGTACTACTTCTCATGCGTAGAGTGGCTCAACCCACACAGCCCTACTTGACCAGGTGGAATCAAAGGATTTTCGTCTCATCAATTCCCCACCTCTTACTGACTGTCTTCAATCCCACTCCCTTCGCCGCAATGTTGCCTCACTCTCTTTTTACTATAACGGACACTGCTTTTCTGAACTCTCTAGCTGCACGCCTCCTCTTTTGAGCACCAAACTTTCGACACATTCTTATTCCTTTTCTGTCCAACTCTCTAATGCAAGGGTTAATTGGTATTTTCAATCTTTCATCTACTCAACCGGTCAACTTTGGAACAATCTTCCTCAATTTATCTTTCCCCCTGTCTATGATCTCCAATCTTTCAAACGCAGAGTATCCAGGCATCTCGAAAACCCTGGACCTTGATTTTGGCTCTCTTCTTCTTCGATTGGGGAGGGGCGCTTTTGCGAGCATTGCCTTTGGCCCCTCCTTCTTGCATAAAACAAAATCCCTTACCCTCTGCGTTCTAAAGGTAGAGTAAATATAAATTTAAGTCAGTATCCTAAGTATAGATAATATGATTTGGTACACACGATTTTCTTCCAGGATTAGTTTTAAATCTTCCTTATTTTCTGGTTTGGGCTCGTGAAATCTGTGCAGAAGGAACCTTCATTGCATGCCATTAAACCATCGGTAGAGAAGGAGGGAGATTGGAACTTCCAGAGGAGAGATTCAAGTTTTACAATACTTTTCAATTTACTCTATTATACTAGGATTTTCTAATCTATACCTTAAAATTTTGCATATTTTAAATACATCGATGTAAAATGTTTCTGCATTCTGCATATAAAAAGAGTAAAAAATTCACAATGTTTCAGGCTATTTCATAATGTTTCAGCTCATGACTAACGTGAGTGTTAAAGTGATTAAGAATAGAATATGGTTTTCCAATATAACTGTTTACAAGACAGCAAATATAGTGTGACCCCTTTGGCAGTCCCATCCTCCCTTATTACATACATACATTCATACACACTATTATACAGTCATAATCCATTCATAAATACCTCCATTTAATTCATAATCTTCGTTCAGTATATTAATTTACTCACCTTATTCCCAAATATCTTTATTTAGTAGGTTTTCATCATATTATCATGATTCTTATATAATTTCCAAATTTTCAGTCATGCATTTCATATGTACAGGGTCTTCATAAAGTCCCTATCTATTTCAGTGAAAACGTAGCAAAAAGGGTAAAATTCAATAACAATATAATAGAAGGCATACATTTAATGAATACTTAAGCATATGATTCTACATGAGCACCATCAGTATCTCTACAGAGTTCGAATCTGTCAGCAGCGTTGCGGAACACATTTTGGAGCATGACAGGGGTTATTTTTGTAACTGCTGTTATGATACAAGCACGTAAATGTCCCAGCTTCATTCAGATAGCATTTTAAACACCGTAGTCTTTCAACAAGATGGAGCACCTTGTCATTATGCAAACATTGTTCGGGAGTACCTAAATGAACGATTTCCAAATCGGTGGATCTGACGTGGAGGCAACAGGCCCTGGGCGGATCGATCTCCTGACCTAACGCCCCTTGGATTTCTTTGCATGGGGCTTTATCAAATTAAACGTCTCTCAAACGAGGGTTACATATCTGCAAGATTTACGTGCTCGTATCGTAACAACAATTACAAAAATAACCCCTGTTATGCTCCAAAATGTGTTCCGCAATGCTGCTGACAGATTCGAACTCTGTAGAGATACTGATGGTGCTCATGTAGAATCATATGCTTAAGTATTCATTAAATGTGTGCCTTCTATTATATTGGTATTGAATTTTACCCGTTTTGCTACGTTTTCACTGAAATAGATAGGGACTTTATAAACGGGGCAGGGACAATTCGACGTGGCCGACTCGATGCGACCCAACTCGATGTGGCCGACTCGATGTCAGGACAACTCGATGTCAAGCCAAGTCGATGCCAGGCCAAGTCGATTTCATTTTCTTTATATACATATTTAATGTAGGTTAACTGAATGCCCGGTTAGGTCAACTGTACGCTCTTGACGATTGGTTAGGTTAAGTTGTGATATTTTCGTTAAAACTAACGAAAATATCCCTTAGGGATATCACATCGAGTTGTCCTGACATCGAGTCGGCCACATCGAGTTTGGTCGCATCGAGTCGGCCACATCGAATCGTACCCAACCCTTATAAACACCCTGTATTTAAACGAAGAATTGACCGTCCATTAGGTACAGCCAATTCACGTATGAGCTGATGTAATGTCAGGAGATACGACAAGAGACTTGATTCCGAAGGATAAATAGACTAGTAGATGTTGAACTTATAAGTTATCAAGGTTTCCTTACCAGTTCGATTAGTCGGGTAAACGGAACGTAACGCAAAAGGAGAGTTATATCCCCTTTATGTTCATTTTAAAAGTAATAAAGTACTTTTGTACTCGTCGTTATAATTTTAGTTAAATTGTACCTGTGAGCGAATTACTATGGTTGTTCTTTGTTCGCAGATGATGGTTTCCTTTATGCTGTAGTCGTTCTACTGCGTCATCGGTGCTCCCGATATCCCAAAATGAAATGTTTCTTCCATTTTTCAAGGCCACATTTGTCTTCCTATCATGGCTCCGAGTCCGAAGAAATTCGAGAAATAGGCTAAAGATGCTGAGAGGCACAGAAATCCACTTCTAAAAGGGATAAGAAGAAGAGGAAAAGGAGAAAGGAGTATGCATTTAGACACCGACATTTCTTCAAAGGCTCTGTCGATCGATCATGAATTCTTTCGTGGATGACATTTTCGAAAAAAACTGCGCTGAAGCTTCCTTGAGAGTTTGTTTAATACACTGCATCAGAAGGTACTAAGGCAGTTCCTAAGTACACATTACACAACCCAGTTAACCCGTGGGAACCCGGGTTAAATGGGTTAACACCATATTCTTGTATGGTGCTACGTTTACCACCACTGTTTGGGAAGATATGACATTCACTTACGACATCTAATCAGTCTTTCACCCGACAACCAGCGGTCAACTCTCCATCCCCAATCATACACAGAACCAGGGTTGCCAGATCTACAGATATATCTGTAGATCTACAGATTTTATGAAGCAATTCAGATTTTCAGATTTTTTCAATAATTTATGCATAATCTACAGATTTTTAATCCAGCAAGCAATCATTATTATTTACTTCCAAAATTTACAACAAGGAAATATTAGGCCTACAGTCTCAATCAATAGGACACAAATGTTCTCGGTATTCAGTTTCAGAAGTCGAGTCGACTCGCTTCTGACTACGATATACATGCCGATTAAATCATTTAATCGGCGCTGATTGGTTGATATTCCCTCTACGTCATGGTAGCATGGAATGTTTTTGTTTTTGTTGAAAAAAATGATATTTATCTGTTTAAATCTAAAAAGGATTTTTTTTGGTTTCATTTATGTGTATGAATTAAAGAAGTATTCCGGTGTTCTTATAGTTATTACAGCAATAACCAAAAGGTATTTCCTTTGTCACAAAGTAACGGAATTCAATTTGTTTACTTTCATTTACTTTACTTTTTTTTATGTTAAAGTGCCATATTTATATAAGTTTATAAAAATAAAGAAAATATTATACAAGATTTTATCATTGATAATACCTTAAGACAGTAAATTAAATAAAAATATGTCAAAATTATTATTTAGATAAATATTATAAATCTACAGATTTCTACAGATTTTTTAATCAGATTTATCAGATTTTTAAAAATTCCATCTGGCAACACTGCACAGAACCTACAAAAATAATCGTACGTCACGATGTCTTCGATGTCGTCCGCGTACAAGGAAACCCTGGTACAGGAATGATCTCTGTCACGCAGAAGTGTTTGAGAATAACCAAAACTAGTACTTAATTAATTTTATGAGTTACTGTATATATATATATATATATTATATATATATACTGCATATATATATATATATATATATATATATATATATATATAATTGACACTTATGTATTTACGAATAACGCACTTTGTTACTCATAAATATGCAAACTATACTGTTATTAATTATAATTGATTGATTTGAAATTTTGACTTTTCGTTTTAATTTATAAATGATCCTCCGGTTATCTTGGTAAATTGTCGTATTTAATCATTCTCATATTCATAAGTAGAGTGATATAATATCTTCCACCTATATACTGTATTTATTTTCCTTTACTTTCTCTGTCTTTGGGACCCGTTTCTCGTACTATGTGTTTCCTATTCATGTACTTTCTCTTTCCTAAGATTGTGTGCAATAATTTCTTCTTCTTCTTCTTCTTCTTATTATTATTATTATTATTATTATTATTGTTATGTTACTAGCTTTATATCTCTTCTTCTTAATTTGATGTTACTCTTCACATGCTCTACTGGTAAACTTTTTATTATTGCGGTTTATGATTATTTTAATTGATGTGATATATCGTTTGTGGTTGATGCCTTCTATCATAGTTTTTTTTTTGTTTGTTTACGATACTTTCATGATGTGTTCTTACGATTGAGTATACTTATCTTTAGTTTTTGTGTTACTCTAAACTGTGTACTGTTTTTGGTTCACGTGTTTCAACTTCCATCTACAGTATGCTTTCCTGTGAAATTTATGTGCATCCATCTTTTACTGTGTTCTTCTTTTCTGGTGTCTGTTTTGTTTCTCTCAATTATTAGAGTGTATATTTTCTTTATTGTCATTAGTGTCCTGGTTTTCCTTATTACCAGAAGTTGATATAGAGTCAAGAAATTTTGTCGCCATTAAATTTTCTCTGCTGATCTCATTTTTTATTTGAATTTTCGCATGAGTCTAATTTTTTTATTGTTTTTTGTAAAGGATGAGGGATTTGTAAAACGTCCTTCTCCATCCTAAAGTGTCATACGACAACTCATCATTTCCCTTCATTACTAATCCCACATTCTAACCCTCAGTCGATTACGCGCGCGCATATAAAAGCAGTTTTACCACAGCCGCATTCATAAGTTTTGGACCACGGCATTGGTGCTTCTCATTAGTCTGACTCACTAAGAGGACTTAGTACCTGTTTTAATTTGTTATTATAAAGTATTATAAGGACACTAAGGATTATGTTTATTCCCATTATTTATTCATGTAACTTTAAGGAATTAATCCATATAACATAAAATATTAAATAAACAGTTGTGAAGTTTTTACGTCACTCCAAGCCATACGACATTAATCACCAATAGTAAGAAGACTAGACGCCACCTGGAATGAGACTCTAGTACTATGGACTGTGTACTCTACCAATTACCACCATAGCCTCCAAGGAAGCAGAAAAGAATCCACGAAAAATGCCAAATCTAACTCGTGTGTGTGTGTGTGTGTGTGTGTATATATATATATATATATATAATATATATATATATATATATATATATATGAAAATTATTTCACGAAAGTAACACGTGAAAAATATTTATGATGAATAAAACCACGAAGGAAAGGAAACACAAAATGGTGCTCAAGCGCTTTCGTCTAATGACATCCTCAGGAACACTGAAGTACATAAAAAGGTTAAGCCTATATATAGGTTACAGAAAGAAAAAAAGAAAAAATAAATAACATACATACACACACACATATATATATATATATATATATATACATATACATACATATCTATATATACAAATACATACATACATACATACATACATATATATACAATAAACAGAGAAGTAAAAATTAAAAATTAAAAATTAAAACCTTAAAGGATTACCAGTGAGGCGTACAGATTTGTAAGGAAAAATATCGATTTTTAGCACAAGATCAAATGGATTATAAAAATACAAATTTATACTGGAACTCTGCCCGGGTTTAACACACTGCTGCCTATGGTCAGGTTTCGATATATATAAAAAAATAAAATGCAAATTAAAAGTTAATCGATTTTTAGCACAAGATCAAATGGATTATAAAAATACAAATTTATACTGGAACTCTGCCCGGGTTTTAACACACTGCTGCCTATGGTCAGGTTTCGATATATATAAAAAAATAAAATGCAAATTAAAAGTTAATAAAGTAGAAGACAAGTTTACCAAAGATTTAATGTTTTACCCTTCTTATCTAAATCTGTTTTAAAGGAATTTAAAATAACAGGATCGAGTTGAAAAAGACCTTTGCTTATGTTGAAGTTATTTGAAAGTTGGATAATGGCAGGCTCAAGAATATTTCTATTAACAATGTTGCTTGAATGGAATAAAACTGAAGCATTATTCCAATCAATACAGTGGGCTAACTCTGACAAATGGACAAAAAGGGCACTGGACAACTGTCCTGTTCTAACGGAATATTGATGCTGTTTTATACGTGTGTGCAAATCCTTTCCCGTCTGACCTATGCAAAAGGAATCACATTGTTTACAACCAATTTTATAGATAATGCCTGAATTATTGGTAGGGCTATTTTTTACTATGATATTTTTCACAATATTGTTATATGAAAATACTACATTAATATCCAAAAGTTTAAGTACATTAGCAATGCCTAAAAAGCCCGGGAAAAATGGAAGTACTAAAATATTTTTTGACAAAGTACGAGTGTTAATATTGACACGGTAGAAAGTTCGTTTTGCCTTGTTGAGACAAGATTCCATAAACGCAGATGGATAACACAAATCACTTCCAATACCGTTGATTTTTTCCAATTCGGCATTTTGAAGTCACCAGACAAAATGAGTGGTCCGCCTTCAAAAATTTAAACATCGCCAAACATAATTTTGTAACCGTTATTCCCCAACCGTGGATCCAACCTTTGTTTGATGAAATTTACAACGAGTTGCGTCGGAGAACTACTTCACTTCGTAACATTTTGGATCGAAAAATTAAAAGTCTCATTCGAGATAGTCAGTGGAGTAAAAAAGCAAGCTCAAAGTGTGTTTTGAACCTTTCTTCGAAAAACATTAGTGACGATGCAAAAAGTGCCCTTGGATATGGTATGTCCTTTTTTATTGTTAAAAAACCTTCGGCTTTACAAATTTGTTACAGTCTCGCGTGTTTTGAAAAACAGTGTAATCTCCCTCAGTATTTGTTTAACATAGTTAAAGGCCTCGTTTATAATGCGGCGAATGGTAATTACGAAGATAACTTTCCTAAACGTTTTCGCAATAGCCTCTCACAATTAAAAAAAGATGGGGAGCTCCATATTACTAAAGTAGACAAGGCTAACACCATAGTTATTATGGACAAAGTGGACTACATCGGAAAGATGAACGAGCTTCTCCAGGACCCCGCCACATACACCAAACTTAGGAAGAACCCGCAGGATGACGTCATCAAATCATTTAATAGTGGCTTGAAACGCCTTCTCAAAGATCATAAGGACCTAATTCCGCTTTTCATGTCCACTTCACCTGCTCTGCCCTACCTTTACGTTCTTATTAAAACCCACAAACCTGGTAACCCTATGCGCCCTATTATTAGCTCGGTGGGCTCTATTACTTATAAACTCTCCAAATGGCTTGTCAAAGTCTTGTCCCCCATTCTCGGAACTATCTCTGATTCACATGTAAAAAATTCCATGGATCTTACGGAAAAATTGAATAATGCACGTACTGAAACTAACGATAAATTGATCAGTTTTGATGTTTGTTCATTGTTTACAAAAGTGCCGATTGACGATATGCTTGACTTTCTCTCCCAAGAATTACATAAGTATGACCTGCCACTACCTTCACACATTGTTTTGGAACTCATTAAGCTTTGCATCAAAGACTGTAAATTCACTTTCAATAACGAGTATTATCAACAAGTTTTTGGGATGGCTATGGGCAACCCCTTATCGCCCCTCCTCTCCAATATTTATATGGAGTTTTTCGAAATTACCTATATTCCGAGAATCCTGGGGGTTGGCATCCCTTGGTTGCGGTACGTCGACGATATTTGTGTATCTGGCCCATGAATCGTGACCTGGATAGCTTCCTCCTTCAGTTAAATGATCAAGTCCCCTCCATTAAGTTTACTTTAGAAGTTGAGCAAGACAATTCAATCCCATTTTTGGATGTGCGTGTACATAGGGAAAGCCCAGGTTTTAAGTTTAGTATCTATCGGAAAACGACAAACAATTTGTCCTACGTACACTTTTACTCGGGACATGATACCCCCACTAAGAAGGCCATATTTTCATCAATGTTTCTCCGCGCCCTTAGGATCGCCAGTCCGGAATACATCGATGCCGAATTGGAAAAAATCAACGGTATTGGAAGTGATTTGTGTTATCCATCTGCGTTTATGGAATCTTGTCTCAACAAGGCAAAACGAACTTTCTATCGTGTCAATATTAACACTCGTACTTTGTCAAAAAATATTTTAGTACTTCCATTTTTCCCGGGCTTTTTAGGCATTGCTAATGTACTTAAACTTTTGGATATTAATGTAGTATTTTCATATAACAATATTGTGAAAAATATCATAGTAAAAAATAGCCCTACCAATAATTCAGGCATTATCTATAAAATTGGTTGTAAACAATGTGATTCCTTTTACATAGGTCAGACGGGAAAGGATTTGCACACACGTATAAAACAGCATCAATATTCCGTTAGAACAGGACAGTTGTCCAGTGCCCTTTTTGTCCATTTGTCAGAGTTAGCCCACTGTATTGATTGGAATAATGCTTCAGTTTTATTCCATTCAAGCAACAATGTTAATAGAAATATTCTTGAGTCTGCCATTATCCAACTTTCAAATAACTTCAACATAAGCAAAGGTCTTTTTCAACTCGATCCTGTTATTTTTAATTCCTTTAAAACAGATTTAGATAAGAAGGGTAAAACATTAAATCTTTGGTAAACTTGTCTTCTACTTTAACTTTTAATTTGCATTTTATTTTTTTATATATATCGAAACCTGACCATAGGCAGCAGTGTGTTAAAACCCGGGCAGAGTTCCAGTATAAATTTGTATTTTTATAATCCATTTGATCTTGTGCTAAAAATCGATATTTTTCCTTACAAATCTGTACGCCTCACTGGTAATCCTTTAAGGTTTTAATTTTTAATTTTTTATTTTTACTTCTCTGTTTATTGTATATATGTATGTATGTATGTATGTATGTATGTATTTGTATATATAGATATGTATGTATATGTATATATATATATATATATACAGGGTGTTTCAAAAGTCCCTCATTATTTTTAAAATTTTATTAAAATAGCAATTACAAGAGGAACCAAATGACAATTTGGTTGCTGAGTCTACGATTCATGAGAATTTTGGTTGCATCAAACTTGGCTTCATAAGTCTACTGGAAAGTCACTGGTACACCTCAACGTGGGCACCGTCTTTTTCGAAACAAGCGAGCCACCGTTTTACGCATTCTTGGCCGACATTGGACAACATTTCGGGAGTAACAGAAGCACACGTATTCCTGATCCGTTCTTCTAGTGTGGGGAGGACTCGCGTCTTGGTGGCGTACACTTTGCTCTTAATGTAGCCCCACAAAAGGAAGTCGCATGGGGTAAGATCAGGCGAGCGAGCAGCCCATTCGATGGGACCACGGCGACCAATCCACCGATCCGGGAACTGCTTATTCAGAAATGAGCGAACCTCACGCGAGTAATGAGCAGGGGCACCGTCTTGCTGGAAAATGACTTCTTGCATGTCAGCTACAGCTGACAGTTGGGGGATGCAGAACTCCTGAAGCATACGAAGGTAATTGTCTTCGTTGACGTTCACGGAATTTCCATCTTGATCCCGGAAGAAGAACGGACCAATCAGCCCAGCTGAGGAGATGGCACACCAGACGACCAATTTCGGCGTGTCCCTTTCATGTTCACGGATCTCCGCAGGATTGTGAGTTCCCGAGATGCGGGTGTTGTGCCGATTGACGCGACCAGAAAGGTGGAAGAGAGCTTCGTCGCTGAACCACATGTGCTCCAGGATCGATGGATCTCTTTCGTAGTGATGCAGCAGTGTCTCACACATCTCCACCCGGCAATCGTAGTCTTGAGGTTCCAGCTTCTGAACCACCTGGATCTTGTACGGATACAGCTTGAGACCACGCCGCAAAATCCGTTGGGTAGATGTCGCGCTGATGTTCAGTTCCGCAGCAGCTCGCCGAATGGACTTTCCTTGACTCTGAGTAAACGCCTCGCGGACAGTTTCGACATTCTCCTCACTCCGCCCACTTCGAGGTCTTCCTGATCGTGGTTTGTCCTTTACGGATCCGGTCTCCATAAACTTCCGGTGGGTGGCGACGATGGTGTTCCTATCCGGTTCATAATGCTGTCCGTAGACTGCCCGGAATCGTCGCTGCACTTCGACCACAGATTGAAAAACCTCCTGCCATGCAGCGATTTTACACCTCTGCTCTAGAGTCAGCATGGTAGCAGAAGAAACGGAGCAAAACTTCAAATGTAGATTCAAAAAAATTCTCAACTACTGAGTAAGAGTTTACCACAAGATGAACGTCGTTGGTTGATTAGCTGCAAAGAAAAGTGAAAATCAATTTAGTGAGGGACTTTTGAAACACCCGGTATATATGTGTGTGTGTATGTATGTTATTTATTTTTTCTTTTTTTCTTTCTGTAACCTATATATAGGCTTAACCTTTTTATGTACTTCAGTGTTCCTGAGGATGTCATTAGACGAAAGCGCTTGAGCACCATTTTGTGTTTCCTTTCCTTCGTGGTTTTATTCATCATATATATATATATATATATATATGAAAATAATAATTCATCATATATATATATATATATATGTATATATATAATAATAATATAAGAGGACGCGTGTGTGTATGTGTGTGTGTCTGTCTGTTTGTCTGTCTGTTCGAGCCATAACTCCAAAATGGAAGCAGTTACAAACATGAAACTTCACACACATATTGATAAGGTCCCGAGGTTGTACACCTGGGTGTTAATAAATTAAATAATTAAAATTACTGGGCCCGAAGGCCCCAGCACCGCAATAAAACTACATTCAATCAGATCATCAATAATGCCAGCTTGTGACATGCCAGCGTGTGATGCCAGCAATAAAATTAAACTAAAATTAAAAGTAAACTAACCCACTTTTTGTTTAACTTTACCTACTTTTTATTTATTTTTCTTTTTCTTATCCTCTCCTTACTTGCATGTCTGTAACTCTCTTTACTTGCATGTCTGTAGTTTGCATGGTATGACAGTGAGTTAAGACTGTGTTTGCATGGTTTGTAAGCGTTCTTATTTTACTTCTTTTCATCTTTCACCCCTCTCCTATTCTCTTCGACTATTTTTCCGACTTGTCGGCAGTGGCCGGCGGATGATGATGGAGAGTCTTTCTTTCTCTTTTTTTGAATGAATGTTAACCCACGAATGATAGGTTTTGCTACTTACTTAACCCCTTATTTTCCTCTTTTAACCCCCTCCTCTTTCCTTTCTCTCGGGCTAACGTTAGAGCGGATCTTAGGGTCTTTGTTAGCCTTAGCTTCTGTAGATCTGTAGAACATTAGGAAATACAACCCAAATTATACTAGAGAAATAGCCCACCTCATAAGGCAACGTAACAACCTCAAACATAACACACAAACACCACACACAGAAACCATAAAACAGCAGATACAACAGCTCAACACAGAAATAAACAACAAACTCAAAGGAAAACAAACAGAAACATTTAGGGAATTCATAACAACACTAAACCACTCCACAGATACATCCAGGCTATACAAGACAATAAACAGCATTACCCACTCCAACAGCGGCATTCACACCTCACACGCGGCTATCTGTCGCAGCCAAAATAATATCCCAACATATACACAACAAGCTAACATTCTAGTTAATCACTACGCAAAGATAAGTCACTTAAACAGAGATAACACCAGAAACACGCAGACAGACAAACAACCAGACACAAGAAAACCTACAGACTCGACACGACCATTACACCCTTCAATACAGACCAGACTACAAAGATCATTAAAGACATTAAGAATTCGAAGCTACTGGACCAGACAATATATTTAACATACACCTTAAACACTTGGGCCCACAGGGAATACTAGCTTTCACAAACATCAGCACATATTCATACCAACACTTAATATATGGAAACAAGGTAAAATTATTACACTACTCAAACCAAATAAAAATCCAACAGAACCAGCTTCCTAGAGACTCATTACTGTACTATGTACAGTTGTACACCTTCCAAAGTAACAGAAAGACTAATCTTACAAATCAACAACCCACACATACCACTATCGCCTACTCAGCATGAATTTAGACCGCATCACTCAACCACGACATTACTCACTAACCTCACGCATCACATCATGGATGGCATCAACTCCGACCAGCTCAACGTACACTATTACCAACAATAGACATTAGTAAAGCATTTGATGCTATCCCAAGCTTCCCTCTCATAAACAAAATACTCAACACAAACATGCACAATAACACCAAAAGGTGGCTGAGCAACTATCTTTCAGGAAGATACTCGCATGTCACATTTAATGGCAAGTCATCCAAAAACAAGCTTTTTCCGAACGGTGTCCCTCAAGGCTCTGTTCTCTCACCAACACTGTTCAACTTATACATGTATGACATTCCAACACCCATAGATAACAAGCTTACCTTATCATCATATGCAGATGACATCACTCTAACATTCACCCACAACAACATCGACACCGCTACAAATAACCTACAAACATACATAAACAGTATACAAGACTGGCTCACACACAATAGACTCAAAGTAGCTCCCACAAAATCAACCATCACCTTGCTAACAAGCAACACAAAAGAACACCAGCTAACTCCACAGCTTACACTAAACAACACCAACATTCCACACACTCACAACACCAAAATACTTGGGGTCACATACAACACATCATTATCTTTTGCAAACCACATTCAGGACATTAAAAACAAATGTACGTCAAGACTTAACACGCTTAGGGTACTAACCAGTGGCGGCTCGTCGGTAGGCACTGCGGAACTGCAGTACTCCTAAATTTTTTATTTACAATTGAAATAATCAAGAACAATATACGGATGAGCTCACTGAATAACTTTTTCAATAACTTTTGAAACTTTTATTCATTGCTCAATGCTCATCCTTTTATTTCAGTAATTATTTCAACCCATTCTTAGAGACAGCACCCCTAGAATTTTTAGTCACGAGCCGCCACTGGTACTAACAGGCACAAACTTTGGACACCAGCAGGAAACAACATCACTCATATAAAAACAATATATTCGCTCAGTTATGGACTATGCTAGCCAATGCTGAGCACCCATTATCTCAAACACACACATAAACACCTTACAGACAATACAAAACAACGCACTTCGTATCATTATAGGATGCACTCAAACAACACCAATAGAACACCTGCACACAGAAACAAAAATACTGAAAATTAGGGAACATTTAGACATGAGGGGAACACAATTCATGGCAGCAACGACAACTAATTAGCCCACAACACCCTTGCCACTACATGTACAATCATGTACCAACACCTCGCATCATTAAGGTAACACCAGAGAGACATTATTACCAAATACTCCATTCCATACCACGCCCCACAGACATCACAGTACAGAAAACACATACACACACACCTAACCCACAAAGCACTGGCACGACTCGGTCCGAATGCGGTCCTAGGTGCGAAGCCGCCACCCAATGACAGGTCAGAGACCAGCCTGAGCAGATCGGATCGAGTTTAACTTAGCACGATTCTGATGTGGACATCACCCCAACTTACAGACATATAAACACAGACTAGACAACCCTACAGACGACACCTTCCACCTGTGCCAGGACACACCACAAACAACTGAACACATTATGACATACTGTACCGCTCTAGCACAACACAGAACACAACACAACATCACTAGTGCGCTGAACCTCTGGTCCACTCCGGAGAGGGCGATCGGTTACCTGCGTGCCGCCGGCTTGCTCGATCAGGGTGGGCTTATCGGTTAATCAACAATAACAACAACTGACCGGATAATTGAACCCCCAATTACTGTCGGTTCAATTATTTGGTCAATAAAACTATAGAAAAGAACGCAGTCATGAAAATCTTGAGCTTCACATTGCCGCCCGTAATAATAATCTATAATAATAAAAGGACGCAGTTTCAAACATGAAACTTCACACACACACACACACACACACACATTGATTAGGTCCCGAGGTTGTGTACCTGGGTGTTAATAAATTAAATAATTAATTTTTAAAAATTGAAAGACGTCATCAAGATCATTACATCATTACGTATATATATATATATATATATATATATATATATATATATATATATATATATATATATATATATATATATATATATATATATGAAATTATTTCACGAAAGTGACACGTGAAAAATTTATGATGAATAGAACCACGAAGGGAAAAGAAACAAAGTGGTGCTCAAGCGCTTTCGTCTAATGACATCCTGAGGATGTCATTAGACGAAAGCGCTTGAGCACCACTTTGTGTTTCTTTTCCCTTCGTGGTTCTATTCATCATATATATATATACGAAACCTATGGTAAAATTATTGAATACCCGGTTAGGTTCATTGAATGCCCGGTTAGGTCAACTGTCTGCCCTTGACAATTGGTTAGGTTGGGTCGTGATATTTTCGTTAAAACGCGGGATATTTTTGCTACTCGCACGAAAGGTGGGATCTCGGCTTGTATATATATATATATATGATACACACAGACAGTGCATGGAACAAGGAACTCTTCTGGGATAATTAAATCCAATTGGATTTAATTATCCCAGAAGAGTTCCTTGTTCCATGCACTGTCTGTGTGTATCATAAAAAAACTCAGGGGACTATTCTGAGTTCATTCCCATATATATATATATATATATATATATATATATATATATATATATATAACCCGTTAACGCCGAACGTTTTTGTAGGGTTAAGTCTAAATGCATGTATTTAAAACGGTACGTATTCGACCCAGTTGGCGTTAGAGGGATATATATATATATTAGGGTGTCACTTAAATGCAAAGTTTGAAATTTTCATGCTGACACCCCGCGAATCTATTCCATTGGTAAAAAAAAACATGGTGACTGAAAACTCTTTTTATTTGAATAACTATAAAAGGTCGCCCCCGCCTTCCAAAGTTTAATGCTTGCGCGGCGTCTCCATAATCGTTCATTAGATATCTATATATCTCTATATATGTGTGTGTGTGTGTATCTGTGTGTGTTTGAATATCTGAGAAATAAAGTGAACAATACTTAACGATTCACCGTTTCTCATTTCAGCTACGTGATTTCTGGTGATGGAAACCCGGAAGTGTATATACCTATTAGGGCAGCGGTTGATGAGGTGAAAGGATGCAAGCTTCCTTCCTACAGGCAAGCATTCGGTTACTTCCTTTACCTTCACCATGAAAGAAAATGACAATACGTGACGCGTTGAGGAAGTCACTTCGAGCAGTGATGTCCTTCTGGGAGAAAGCTCACATTCCAACCAGACTCGAGACACACTGCGTCAGCAAACTGGATAAAGTCTTCGAGGAGTGGAAAGGACTCAAAAACACGCCTCAAGGACGAGCGATTCACACAAGACGAAAGAAAAAGAATTCATTGAACGCCTCGATCGTCTCTTTGACATCGCCCACGCTGATTGTGAGAAATTGGTCAAGTACCCAAGGATTGGGAGTTCCTTCAGCAGCAGCGCCAGAAAGGACGTCCAGGTTCAATGGCAGGTTTGACATGACCCATCAGCGCCAAGTCAAAGATTGTACTCGACGTCGGGAGGAAGAGGAGAAACGAAGAAAGCGATCAGCAGCTGAAATGGAGGCAGTATCCAACGAAGCGGTTTTGGAGTCCTCATCCTCCAGCTCAGATGATAGCGAAGAAAAAGGAGCATGTGGTGGTTCGTTAGCGTCTAAACAAAGAGCAACGAAGAACATCATGACATCGGAATTGGCGGCAGCGCTTGATCGCACGCAACTCTCGTCAAGAAAGGCCACATATCTGCTGTTTGAGGCAGCTTCCAGCTTAGGGCATGATGCTAGCGACTACAACATCAATCGTGGATCCATTCATCGTCAGCGTGAAAAATTCCGTACCCTTAAGGCTCGGCAACTGAAGAGCGAGTTCCAAGGCAATAGTCCGTTGACTGTTCACTGGGACGGAAAACTCATGCAAGATCTGACGTCACGAGAATATGTTGACCGCTTACCTATTCTTGTATCTGGCTCCGGGACAGAGCAGCTCCTCGGGGTGCCAAAACTTCTGTCAGGAACCGCGCTGGCACAAACAAATGCCATCATAGATTGCCTGAATGAATGGGGAGTGACCGATCATGTCAAATCTATGTGTTTCGACACAACCGCGACAACACAGGCCACCGTGGAGGAACTTGTGTTCTTCTGGAAGAAAAAGTTGGACGTGACCTGTTACACTGCGCGTGCAGACACCATGTTGGTGCTACAGGCGGCATTCGCAGCATCGCTAGATTCAGTATCTACCGGTCCAGAAATTCTGCTTTTCAAGCGCTTCCATGATTATTGGACCCGCATTGACCAGCACAGTTCCAAACTGCGGACACAGATGCGTTCACCAAAGCAGCTATTTTTAAGCATAGAACGGAGCTCATTGAGTTTGCAAAATCACAAGCACTTCAAGTTCGTGATGACTATCAGGAATTCCTCGATCTTTCCGTCATCTTTCTTGGAGGAGTTCCATACAAGGGACTAAACTTCCGCGCCCCTGGTGCTATGCACCGGGCGAGATGGATGGCTAAGGGCTCTATGCCATCAAGATCTGGCTCTTCCGAAGACAGTTTAAACTGACGAACACTGAGGAACGCGGAATTCGAGATATCTGCCTCTTTCTGTTCTACTTTACATGAAAGCGTGGGCAACAGCTCATCTGTCCATCGAAGCTCCGCTGAATGATTGGGAATTGATGAGGACGCTCCTTCGATACCCGCACAAGAAGATCTCTGATGGTACCACCAAGAAGCTGTCTGCGCACCTGTGGTACCATTCGGAGGAGGCAGTGGGTCTGGCGTTCTTTGATGAGAGGATATCGATGGAAGTGAAGTGCAGCATGGTTGCAGCGTTAGATCAAGAAGCCCCTCAGATGCCGCTAAAACGACCTTTGGTTCTTGATACTATGTTCCTCAGTGACAGCAAAGGACTGGAGCAACTGATCACAAAGAACACCCGAGGATTCTTCTCAAAACTTCAGTTGCCAGATTGCTTTCTGCTCCACCATCCAGTTCATGGACGTCAAACTCTGAATACGTGCAAGCTCGGGATGTGGTCTCCAACTTGCAGTGGTGAACGACAGAGCAGAACGGGCCGTGGCTCTGGTGAAGGAGCTGAACGGAAAGTTGACAGTGAAAGAAGAACAGCTCCAGTTCCTCGTTCAAGTTGTCACTGACCACAGAAAGCAACACCCAGCTCCGAACAAATCAGCATTAGTGAGGACGCGAAAGAACTAATCACTGATCAGCGTATGAGCACCAATTATTCTGCTACTGTATATGTATTTTATTTCTCAAAGTTTTGCTTTTGTTGCTTCTCCATTTTGTACCATTATTCGCCAAATTATGTCTTCTATTTTGATTATATAATAACTGTTTGTATTCTTTGCGTTTTTAAGTGTCTTACTTTCGTTATTTCACCAAATTGCCTTGTTTTTTATTATCTGGTTCGGCCCAAGCTGTGAACACTGAATAGCTTGTTGACGTCAACAAATGGGTCTTGTTTTCAGTGACGAGGGCGACCTTTAAATGATGACCAATCAGGACCAAATTTCTCTTCCGTATGTTTTACACCAAATGGAACAATTTAGGGGGTGTCATAGGAAAATATCCATCGTTTAATTTTCCCCCTATTACCTAGTGACACCCTACTATTATATATATATATTATATATTATATATATATATTATATATATATATATATATATAAGCTATATTATTAGAGATTACTGATTTGAATGGAAAAGCAATGATACAAAGCCGCTCGTAATTCAATTACATCAAGCAGAAAACGGCTTGAAAAGTCTGAATGTTGGTGAATGCCATATTTGTAGGGACTTTTGAAAGGGTACGGTTTACAGTAAAACTAAGCCTCACTAAAGAATTCTATGGTTAGGGAAGCGTTTCTGACAAAATTTATAAAGGTTGACACGTAATTGGATTGGTTCAATATTTATAATGGAAAAAAGGGTAATATGAAGGGAGTTGATTGACATACGACAAGTGTCAATTAATCTATAATTATGGGAGTTATAAGGGAAATTCTTTAATCGAATGAGTGTCTTTGTGACCAAATGCATCTTCATAATTACGATCTCAGTGCTGGCGCTGCATGTGGTCAGGATTCATTGTTCTCGAATGACGCAGTAGCGGAGGAAGAAAAGAGGGGAAGGAATTTATGTGATATGTGTTGAGCACATGCACTCACCGCATAGAGTTAACAAAAAATATGTGAGCGTTCAATGATGACGCTAATTTTGAGGTTAGTATTTAGAGGTATACAGTATATTCGTCGTGGACGAACTTATTTGTAACATGGGATTGTGGACCATAAGACATTGCCTTCCCTTTTGAGGACGTTTGGCGTCTAACTAAGTTTGAAAATAACGCTAAAGCAAATTGCAGGGACTATAATAGTTGAAGCTAAGCTAACTAAAATTAAACAGACTTTTAACTGGGAACAACAGCTAATTAGAAGCCGAGGCTCTTATAGCAATTCGTCCGAGGCTTTCTTTAGAATTTGATGTCTCCTGAACAGGGACGAATCAGCACTTCCAACACGATTGACACATGAAAAAGAGAAGAACGAGGATTAGTGTAGTCATGTAAGTGTTGAAATAGGCGAAAGGCTTGATATGGGAGAAGACATCAGAATTTTCTTGGAGAGTTGTGTTCAAGCGATCCAAGTGTTGGTCCTTGGAAGAATAGTTTGAAGGTGGTAAAATGATTATCGGGTGAAAGGTTAGATTAAGGAGAGGAATTTCCTTAAGATCAGTTATAGAGGGTGTACAGTTGAATGTGGTGTTGTGAAAGTAATTTTTTGTTGATAGAGATAAAGAAAGAAGTAATTATAGAATAGCCCGGGGGTATCCTAGTTATAGGGAACAGTTGAATGATACTACGACATTTTGGCCAATCCAAAGTTACTTCACGTTCTTCGGGAAGAAATAAGGACGGAACGTGCAATTTGGGTGAGAGGAATTCTGTAGCAACGTTAAGTAGTAGGTTTTTGAGAATAAATTTGGATTAAGGGTCGTATAGGTGGGCAAATTAGGAATTTATTAAAAGAAAGTTCCTACAATGGGAGATATTTTCAAGGGTTAGAGTTGTGTAGCAATGAATTTCGCTGCTCAACATACCACATAAAAGCGACTTTACTTTTGAATAAATTTGTTAGTGGAACAGCTCTGTCTGAAATTTAGGAATAAAATTGCGATAAAATCTGACAAACCCTATAAAGGAACTCACTTTGTCGATGTTCCGAGGAATAGGGTAGTTCTAGAGGGCCTGTAGTTTGGCGGGATCCGCTCAGATTCCGTCATTAGAGAGAAGAAATCCTAAGTAAACAAAAGTAGAGCGAAAAAATATATATTTTGTCAGTTTTAGTTTTAAGGTTTTCGGCGAAAGGCGATCGAAGACGTCTTTAAGATGCTTGAAGTGATCGTCTACGCTGTTGCTGCAGCCCACAATATCATCTAAATATAAAAGGGCGTGGTGTTCCAGCACTCCGGACAATACCATATTCATTAGTCGAGAGAAGTTTGCAGGACCATTCCTGCACCCTAATGGCAAAACACTCAATTCGTATTGACAGTGTTTGGTAGTGAAGGCCAATATTTTGAAGCAAGGTCCAGGGATATAAAATACTTGGCCCGACCAACCTGTTCTATAATTTCCTGCATATAGGAAGTGGGTATCTATCAAGAATAGTTACTCGATTGAAGCGTTGATAGTCAATGCAAGGCCTTAGCGTTCCTCCCTTCTTTTTAACCAAGTTCGATGGAGACGACCAAGGATTCATAGAAGGTCGAATGGCATTTAACCTCAACATCTCCTTTAGGGGAAATGTATATGAGCTTGATGCTGTTAACCAGATTAATATGAAAAGGAACTAGGTCGGAGCGACCCAATACGTCTCCTTTGAGTGCAATAATGTTTTTGTGTTCGACTAAAAAGTCCAACAGTTGTTTGAATAACCCTTGACTACTACAAAGTGTAGCGTTCGCAGCATCGGATTCCAACCACTCTTTATACTTAATACGCAGTTCCTCGGATGGTCACTCAGGAAAATCTGAAGTGCCAGTAGTACATCTACGCACATTTTTAGGAACTACAAGCGGTTCGGACTGAACCAAGTACACGTTACTTAAAAGGGTATTGGGTTCCAAAAGGAAAGAACCAGATCCCAAATTTGCGCATAGTACAGGAATCTGCGACTCTTCGCTCGTACACAAAGTACGTGCAATCTTCAAGTCAGAGTGATGTTTCTATTCTCAAAAATATGATCGACTATCATAGAATTAGGGGAAAATTTTTATGTAGTAAGGAGGGGGCTAAGGGTGAGCGCCCGCAGAAGTGATCCCTCCACAGAAGACAGATAGAGACAAAAACAAGGCCTTCAAGCCTCAATGATGCCATTTTTCTTTCTTTTTAATAGAAATTTTGAAAAGGCTATGTAGTGTGTAAGATGCATGGTACTAGGGCAATTGCGTCCTGGTCAAGTGCGTCCCGGACAAATGCGTCCCGGTCATTGGCGTCCCTGGACAATTGCGTCCCGGACAATTGCGTCCCGGACAATTGCGCACTTCTCCAACTACTATATGAAGTTTATTTATTAGAGAAGTGAATAGAAAGTTAGTATCGGAATTTAAAATATACTTTTCATTTTAACCTATTAAACTTGTTATATGTTCATAAGTTCTGTTCGAAACTGTTCTCTAAAACTTTAGCCATCATCAGCAACATCATTGTCAAATTTTATGGGTTACGTCCACTTAAGATAAAGTTAGTTTCGTTAGTTTTAACGAAAATATCACAACTTAACCTAACCAATCGTCAAGGGCATACAGTTGACCTAACTGGGCATTCAATTAATCTAACCGGGCATAATATCCCATACAAAATTACAATAACAAACATACTCGCCCCTCGTCATTGGCGTCCCTGGACAATTGCGTAGGTGAAGTCACAATGAACTTTCTATTCACTTCTCTAATAAATAAACTTCATATAGTAGTTGGGGAAGTGCGCAATTGTCCGGGACGCAATTGTCCGGGACGCAATTGTCCGGGACGAAATAAAACCAGACGCAATTGTCCAGGGACGCCAATGACCGGGACGCATTTGTCCGGGACGCACTTGACCAGGACGCAATTGTCCTGTCACCAGATGCATGTACGTGTAGTGAGGAATAGGGGGAGGAGTGTGTGTTCGAGAGCATGCTGGACTGCTCACAGGGTAGATGCGATACGGAAAAAGATCAGCTAAGGAAGACAGTGATAGGAGAAACGGGAGTTCCAGCACTCCCCGTCTCCTGCCTATAATATCCACCCCGGAGTGGTGGAGTGGTGTCTACAATCTCCTTCTACGGTAAAAAAGTTACTTATTTTCAAGTAACCAAGAGAGAAAGTCAAACTTGTTCACGGGGCTCAGTGACAAGTTTTTCCATAACCTTCAACTGGTATTCCTCAAAAAAATTTTGGATATGCACGAGTGAGATGGATAGTTCGCCTCACAATTGATGTAGACCTCCAATGCAATTCTGTCTTGATTAAGGGCTCCAGATGTCAGGCGCCCCAGTTTCGACTGTGCGCTATCGTGGGATGTTCATTTTGGGAACAGAATTCTAAATAAGGTCCCACTCAATGCGGGCGAAGTTGTATCCCGAAAACTCTGAATAATGCAGAAACGCCACGTAGACAGTTGGAAATGTGGTGTATTCGTGTATATGTTGTAGTATTTATCCTCAATCTGAAGTCATCTTATAAGTACTCGGCCTAAAGCCAACTTATGAATATCACTCTCATATAGACCAAGTTAGAACGATATAAGGAACCAAGTGAATCACTTCTAGTCTCGTTTAAGTGACTCAGAATTTAAATGGAATTTAGAATTCTTTACAAAAAAATTAATATAAACATTTCTTAGCTTTAGTCAAAATTAATTCAGGATAAACTAAATTATCAAGTTATTAAAAGTAATGACTAAAACCTAAATTGTTACATGCATCTTTGAAATTGGCTTTTCGTCTTTCGTTTGGAGCAAGGGTGGATTTACGGTGGGGGGGGGGGGGCGATCGCCCCTCCAAACCATGAGGCCTCTAAACCTTAAAGGTAAAGAAAGTGAAAGAAAGAAGGAGATCGGAAACATAAAGAAGAGACAATATAAAATTAGAGTGAAACATCCTATAAAAATAATCGCTGTTGCAAAAGTGCGCCTATAGGGGCACATTGATATTCAAAAGTGAGCCATTTAATATATATTTTCCTTTAATTGCCCTAATGATGATCCCTAATAAAATAGTAATGTAAATGTTGTTGGGCAAATTTTATGCCTCAATGGAGCTTACTGTCATCTTAAGGAATTGACTTTTTAACTAAAAACAGATACCTTCTTGCATTCTTTATAGGCAGAACGAATATGTGATAATCGTTGGCAATTCTGTCACACCAGTTGCCTGCCAATGTATTATAATCTCAGGTTCTGGAAGGTGACCCCCCCCCCCCCCCCGCCGAATTGTGCTCTGGATCCGCCCCTGGTTAAATTACAAAAAAGAAGAAAAATTTAAAAGAACGTTAACACAACAATAATTCACCAAATATGACTTGAATTTGGCTGAAGTTAAAATTTTATGCAATATATACTCGTATATATTTTACACACCGACCGTGCATGGAACAAGGAACTCTTCTGAGAAAATTAAATCCACTATAGTCCGAATAAGTAATGGTAAGTGACAAACACTATAGTTTTTTTTCTTTTCATGATGTTAGCCCGACGTGACTAGGGCTTTAAACCCTAGGTCCTGTCCCAAAGGTGAATCCTGTCTGATTGGCAGATAGATGGTGAGGGACGTATATTTTGCGACCTCTTTGCGAGTGATCCGTTGCCCACGTCGGGCTAAGATCATGAAAAAGAAAACACTATAGTGTTTGTCATTTATCATTACTTATTCGGATTACAGTGGATTTAATTTTCCAGAAGAGTTTCTTGTTCCATGCACGGTCTGTGTATAACATAAAAGTTTCTCATGGAACCATTCTGAGTTGTATCATATATATATATATATATATATATATTTATTGGGGTTGTTTGACCTCCTTCGCAACATCTAAGGTCATATGACGGAGGGGACCTACAGTTTCACGTGGAAGCTGGGCGCGGAGGGCGGTCTCCCATCCAACTACTACCCAGACCCAATGTCGCTTAACTTCGCTGATCTCCGCGAATATATACATATATATATATATATATATATATATTGTATATACTGTATATACTTTATTATTTACAGATTATTGATTTCATTGGAAAAGCAATGACAACAAAGCCGCTCGGAATTCAATCAACTCAAGCAGAAAACGCCTTGAAAAGTCGCTCTCGTTTCTTATACAAGTTCTTGGGTGCGGAATTTGATATTTTGGGTTGTAGACCTTGTGAGGCGGTCCCAAAGGCCTCTGCGCCTATTAGTATGCATTTCGTCCATCATGGATGTAAACTTGCTTTGTAAATTGTGTAAATTAACTTGATTTCGAGCCCATGACTGGAATATGATTAAGAGAAGTATTTTGAAGGAGAAACAATAAAATGGTTAAATTTTGTAAACAACAGTTAAAAGTTTTTAATGGCTCTGCGAAAATATAGAGTAAAGAGACGTGTAATTGGCGATGAATTCCATATTTATAGGGACTTTTGAAAAGGTACGGTTTAGAGAAAATATAAGCCTCAGTAAGGAATTTTATGGTTAAAGGAAATTTTCTTAACAAAATTTATGCTAAATAAGAAAGTAATTAGATTTAATATTTATACCGCAAAAATTGTAATATGAGAGGAGTTAATTAACATATGTTAATCATTAATTAATCTAGAATTATGGGAGTCATAAGGGAAAATCTTTAATTAATAATTAATTAAATGAGTGTCTTTACGACGAAATGCACCATTATAATTACAATCTCAGTGGTGGCGTTGCATTGAATCAGCATTCATTGTTTTGAATGATGTAATAACGGAAGGAGAAAGGGGGAAGGAATTTGTGATATATGGTGAGCATATGACCATGTACTCGCTATTTAGGGTTAACAAAATATTCTATGAACGTTCAGTAATGACGTTAATTTTGTGTTCAGTCTTTAGATGTGTGTAAAAATTGGTCGTTGCCAAATTACCGGCAGTTTTTACATAAATTTCTTATGTTCTTGTGGTTCGGAACCCACGTAAAATTGTAGGTCCCCTCCGCCACCACGGAGGACATACACAATACACGATTACGAACACAGTTAGGTAGACCAGCCATGAGTGGATCCTAGGGTCTTTGTTGGTCTGAAACATTATAACATTATAACATTATATATATATATATATATATATATATATATATATATATATATATATAGTTTGAATATCACACTAATATTACTCTTGCCGTCAATATTATCGTCAAAGTCCTGTTATGGTCATCATCTGAATGGTGTGCACGAATTAATATGAACATCTTACAAGGAATCTATCATTTTATAGAATTTCTTTCTTTGACTCGGTGAGATTGAGTGAGAGCCCGTGTCTCATAGTGAGGATCTCTTGAAACACGATTTAATTCTCCAATTTTTACTGTATATAATTTAAACAAAGCAAATGTACATCAAGTTTTCCTGAATACAACGTTTACAAGAGGAACGGGTACTTTTCCGTTATACCCCCGCAATTTCTTCTTTCCCGGTTAGGTCAACTGTACGCCCTTGACAAGTTGTTAGGTTAAGTCGTGATATTTCATTAAAACTAACGAATATTTTTTTAACGAAAATATCACGACTTAACCTAACCAATTGTCAAGAGGGGGTACAGTTGACCTACCCGGGAAAGAAAAAATTTCGTGGGTATAACAGAAAAGTATCAGGAAATGTCTGACTCTAAATCATCCTGGAAAAGCTGTTGGCAAGGTTTAAATACTGTCTCTTTGTTCGAAGAACTTGCGTACCTTCGTCAGTGCCAATAATAATAATAAAGAGTATATTTGCGATAAATTATAACATTGCAACGTATATTAATTTATTCTAAATTGAATGATCAGTGAGTATACAATAATTTACAACATATGATAATGTAATAGACATAAACATTCAGTATATAATAAACATTCATTCGTGTCCTATAAACATCTAATAAACAAAATGTTGTTTACTGGAGGCACCTATTTAGATAAACATCATTTCATACGTGGAAATATACCTGGAAATGAACTTACACTAATCAATACATAAAGGTCAGGTGAATACTAAATAGAGGTCGTACTCTAAAAGTTAAAAGTGAACTTGCATTACTGAATACGTAAAAGGGTTACGCAAAGATCTCGTACAGGTTATTGCTAAGAAATGAATATTTTTAAGCCGTTAAAAACTATATATATATAAATATATATATTTTAACTGCAAACAACACACAGTATAATTAATGTAAGAACGACGCTTGTGTAGAAGAGCGTTCCGCACAAGATGAGGAGGGAGAACGAACAAATGAAAAATGAGGTGCCACCCGGGAATCGAACCCGGGATCATCCGATTGCCGGTCAGATATGCTATCCACTACACCATGGACCTCGATCAATCAGAAGTCGTAATTCTCTTACATACGAGCAGAAACCAATGCCCTGAGGGGCATGTGTGTTGTTTGCAGTTAAAATGTATATATGTACGGCATGCGAAGGTGCCCCCTCAGGGTATTGGTTTCTGCTCGTATGTAGGAGAATTACGACTTTTGATTGATCGAGGTCCATGATGTAGTGGATAGCATATCTGACCGGCAATCGGAAGATCCCGGGTTCGATTCCCGGGTGGTTACCTCATTTTCATTTGTTTGTTCTCTCTCCTCATCTTGTGCGGAACTTTCTTCTATACAAGCGTCGTTCTTTACATTAATTATACTGTGTGTTGTTTGCAGTTAAAATATATATATACAGGGCGTCCCAAAAAATGTATACACACTTTAACAGCTGATAGCTCAATTGATGTTTCTTTCTTTCCAAGTTAAACCCATTAGAATTAATAATGGCAGTCAGACTAAGCTTTGAACAAAGGAAATTCATTCTAAAATGCTACTGGAAGTGTGAAAACGCAGTTGAAGTGCAAAGACAGTTTAGGAGGGAGTTTCAAACAGATCCACCAACGCGACTTACCATCACTCGAATTAGAGATAAGTTTGAAGCCGATGGAACTGTTCAGAATGTCCACAAGAAGCGTTCCGGAAGACCACGGACATCGACAAGCCCCACAAAGCAAGAAAGAGTACTGAAACGTATCACCAAAGTCCAAGAAAATCTGTGCGGCAAGCGAGTCGTGAGGTAGGAATTTCAGAATCGTCTGTCCAACGCATTTTGAAGCGCTGTCAATGGAAAAGTTACATTCCAAGATTAGTCCATGCTATTAATGAAGATGATCCGGACCGAAGAGTGGAGTATTGCGAGTGGTACTTGGCACGATGTGGATGTGGATTGGACGAAGGGGTTTCGTAGAATACCCTCCGCGTTCACCAGACCTTACACCACTAGACTTTTTTTATGGGGATACTTAAAAGACAAAGTCTACACTATAAAACCTGCAACAGTCGCTGAATTGAGAGCAGCCATTGAACGAGAATGCACACAAATACCAAACGAAATGTTTCGTGATGTTTGCGATTCCATTGCTTCGCGTTATCAGCAGTGCCTGGACCAGAACGGACGTCAGTTTGAAAACAGGCGTTGACAAAACAATTAAATAATGTCTGTAGATTCTATTACATTTTGAAAATGAAATGTATTTTAATAAACACTGCCTTTATAATTATTTAAAGTGTGTATACATTTTTTTGGGACGCCCTGTATATATAATATATATATATATATATATACATTACGTTCCAAATTATTAAGCATATTGTATAATGTATATATATATATATATATATATATATATATATATACCTACACCGGGTGTCCAATTCGAAATGAAACAACTTTGAAACTCTGTAATTTTTAAAGTATTAATGTGAGAATGTTGAAACTTTGCCAGTTACTACACCATATGCATAAATTTTTGTCATAATGTTTTTCGTTTGCTTCAGATTGAATTATGTTTACCCCACAAGAAAAGCGAAATGTGTGTTATGGATGGCTGAGTTGAAGTCCCCTACTCTGGTGCAACGTCGATTCCGTACAACCTTTCACAAGGAACCACCCACCAGAAGAGACCTATATGCATGGACCAAGAATTTGAGGAGACTGGCAGTGTTCTAAAGGAACACTCTGGAGGGCGAACAAGATCGGAAGAAGATGTTGAACGAATACGCGGCGCCTTTGGTAGTAGCCCGAGAAAGTCCATCCGTCGTGCCAGTGTCGAACTGCAGATTCCTCGTTCAACTGTAACCCCTGAGATGCTAGGCAATGTGTGGAGGGAAATTGCGTACCGTTGCGACTTGGTCCGTGCTACAAATGGTGCATATATTGAATGTATACAATAAAGAACTCTAATGTATCTAAATGTTATAAGTCACATATATCATATGAAACATTATGACATTGACTATTTCTCTGTGAATATTACATTGTTGCATCATTCAGTAAAAAATTAAAAGGTTTCAAAGTTGTTTCATTTCGAATGGGACACCCGGATATATATATGATATATATATATATATATATATATATATATATATATATATATATATGATAATATAGCTAATTTCGAAGAATTTGCATGTCAAATTTACCGACCAAAATTAAAATTAGAAAGAAGAAATGACAACAGAGACGAAGAAAATTTTCCAGACTCGAATATATGAATTACAAATGAAAACTAATTTTCCACAATGTTTATAATAAAAAAGGACAATTACCAATTTAATGCAATAACAATTCCTTTAAAGGAAAGCTTAATTACAAATAATTTAACATAGATACCAAGTTTTTACTCACAAGTAGTCAGATATGCAACGATATGCTGTAAATGTGAAGATTTTAAACAAAGAATAAATAGATAATGAATATTGTATGCGATACGCGATTCCATAAAAATAAAAACCATTCACAAATTAAAGAAGTTAACGAGGGGGAATGCAAAATATATTAAACAAATTCAATTACATTAAACTTACCGAATTCATTATTAATAATTTATATATCATATATAAGTCATACATACATCGTACATATATATATATATATATATATACACGGTGAACCAAAAGTAGGTGGACAGTAGGTTGAATACGGTTTGTGTTATATTATATTATAACTATGGTGTTCATTATAACTATGGTGTTTGTGTTTTATTATATTAAATATTATAACTAAATTTATTTAAATTTTATTTTGTATTATAGTATACAAAAAAATTAAATATGTATTCTCAAAATAAACGTTATCATTTACTGTCCACCTACATTTGGTTCACCCTATATATATAATATATATATATATATATATATATATATATATATATATATATATATATATAATATATATATATATATATATATATATATATATATATATGGTGTGTGTGTGTGTGTGTGTGTGTGTTGTATACAAAGAGAATATACTCGTATAAGGAGTTAAACAAAATAAATATGGGAATCATATAAGAGTATAAATATAAATAAACAAATACATGTAAATTGATAGGATAGGACAATACAAACGTTTTAGAAATATAAGTCCTTGCTACTAAAGAAGAAAATTTCAGGGAGAAAAAATAACTACGAAATGGGGAATGAGAGGGC